>OY992536.1:10942532-11542532 GCA_963921195.1 Pegoplata infirma
GTCTGTCTGTCTGTCTGTCTGTCTGTCTGTCTGTCTGTCTGTCTGTCTGTCTGTCCGTCCGTAGAAAACACGCTAACTTTTGAAAGACTTTACAGAGGCTATTGAAGTTTGGCATATATGTTTGTCATTTACCTGGTCAGGTTGGTATTGCAATCCAGCCAAATCGGTCCAGTGGTTTAAAAGTTATGAGCAAAAGAGTAAATTTCGGCAAGGGTGTTTCGCGAATTTACGAGATATAAAACACGATAACTTTCGAAAGACAATAATGAGACTACTGAAGCTTGGTACACTCAAAATAATCACTCTGTTAAAATACAGATGTACTCTGCTGAGCCAGCAGAAAATACCATAGATTTCCAACCAGCAAGATTTTTTGTTATTTTACAAAGAAGACTCTGTAAAATGATTTTGATGAAAAAAAAAAACTGTTAATTTACAGAATTATCTGTAAAATGTTTATGAAAGCGACCAGAATTTTACCAAGAAGCATGGATAAGTAATAATTTGACACAAAATAAAGGCAAGTGCCATCATTTAAATGCGCCCGCACTCGAATTCTAAACTTTGTAGAAATTATTTATAAACTCGCTAGATGTTCTGACGATTTTTTTCATAAACTTCTCATTTTAAGTACCACACTTAAGCGGGGTCGTTCCAATAAACACTTATAAAATTAATGGGAAATCGTTTAAGAATGCTTCGACTTTCTTATATGTATATATTTTAAATGCGCTTGATATGGCTTTTACCCAATGGTCACTATTTAATTTCTGAGCAATTTCTGCTTTCTTAATGTGCAAGTAGTGTTGACAATTGGTAAATGCCATCGTGAAAATTTGCCCGCTTTAATGCTTCCAAATTGTAAATTAACTTTTTTTGTAAAATTTACGAGTTTTTTGCGAGTACCTCCAATTATACACGACATCCTCGTAAAATTTACCAGCTTTTAGTGTAATCCGTAATACCAGCTTTTTAGTAATTTAAGACGCTTTTTAAAGAGTGGTTGAAATATTTGGAAGTTTTTTGAAGAGATTTTTATTCGAAAACTGTATTACAGGGTGGTAAATAAAATTACAGATAAAATTTAGTAATTTGATTACGAGAAAAAAGCAATGTATTTTTCTAAAATCTATATTTTAGCAAACAACTAAAGATTACAAAGTAAAATTACAAATAAAATTTTGTTTCAGTCACAAGAAAATACAAAGTATATTCTCAAAATCTGTATTTCGGCAGATAACTTTGTCAAATATCTGTCGAATTCAGATTACAGTCATTTTACAGAGTATTTAACAGAGTTATTATTTTGAGTGTATGTATCTTTGCCGTTCCCCGGGTCTGTTTGGTTTTAAATTTCAGCTCAATCGGTCCAGTGGTTCAAAAGTTATAAGCAAAACCCTGAATTTCAAATTAGTTTCTTTCTTCTTGTTATTTATATAGATAGATGTAAAGTTTAAGTCTAATTAATTATGAAGAAAATAAAAGGGTTTTTAATAAAATCCATCAACAATTTTAGAAGTTATTTGCATAAAAATTTATAAATTCAGTCTTATATAAAAACCGTTGCATCATTTTATTTCGGTTGTGCTAAATGTACAAATACACGAATGTAACTGTATTTGTATAAAAACTGAAGTTCTGCATTTTTGCTCAAATGCATGCAACTTTTACAATTTTCCACGGATTTTTTTAAAAACTGTTTAAAAAAACTGTTAAGATGGAAATTAATTTGTAAAATTTTTTCTTTTTTTCTGAGTTTCGGCCAAATTCAAGCAAAACTGTCAATACATCGATTAATAGCTTATAAAAACTATTGATTTTTTTTGCATTTGATATTTTTCAACAGATTTTTTTAAAAGACCTCTTATTTTCTTCGTAATAGATCAGACTTGATCTGTAAAGAGAGAAATGCATTTTATTTTTTTCCTTTCTAAAACTTTCAATTGAATTTACTTTTTTTTCCCCGAATTTCGATAAAATTGAAGAAATATTGTCGATATATCGATTAATAGCTTTTGGGCTTAGTGTTAGTAATAGCAGTTTGGTTTTAGTGTTATCGCATTTCAGAGTTATCGGTTCAACATTTCAAAAGTTATGAACGAAAATGCAAGGACATATCGAAAATTTTGGTACATTCAACATAACCTAAAATACAAAGTGCTATAATTCGGCAGCTGGTTTTCATTTGTAAAGAGAATTTAATACCGAATAATATTTAAACACGTAAAAGATATTTTTTTTGGGGGACTTTTTTTTAACAAATTTTTTTTCCCGATGAAAATTTATTCTCAAAATTTATTTCTTTTACCAATTTTTTAATTCGCCTCAAACTTGCATCACACAAATTTTAGGACAAGTGAAGAAGAAATGTGCATAGCGACTAAGGAAAATCAGGATTTGAAATAATGGCATATTGTTCATATAAATCCAATGGTTTTATTTCTAAGTATTTCGAAATTCTAAAACTTCTTCGATCACAAAAACTTAATTGTCCTTAAATCTTAATAAACCAATTTTTGTTTCCTTATGAAAAATATTTAAATGTCTATAAAAAATCGTAAAATACTAATTTAAAATATTGAAAACATTGAAAAAATTTTGCTATCATTGTCAAGTGTCTGCATGAGAGTATGTGTTAACACACACACAAACGCACACCCACCCATACAAACATACACCACTTCACACAAGGACACATATATCATTATTCAAGATTCTATTTTGTTTTGTTCTGTTTATTTGTTTTTTCATTTTCATTTTTTTTTTTTTTGGTTCAAGTACACAATGTCATAAGTTCATTTAGATATTTCAGCCTATTGTATGCTTGAATACTCCATCATCATTCGAATTTCTTTTTCTATATATTTTTGTTGGTTATTCTTGTAGTTGTTGTTGCTGTTGTCTTTCTTGGTCTTTGTTCTTATTTTTCATTCAACTTCCTATTATTTTTATTTTCTAAAGAATTTTTTTTTTAGCATTTTTTTCATTTTTTATTCTGTTTTCGGTTTTTTGATGTCATAAAAAGCAAATGAAGATGAAAACTCACAATAAGAAAACATAATGAAAAAGAAAAACTCAATTTAAAAAAAAAAAAAATATGCCATCATCAATTGAGACACTATAAATTTAACACAACATCACACATAAAGGGTAGTCTATGCCAAATCGGACACTTTTTTTAAACTTTCCGAAATTTACAGTACCCGTCGAAAACTCCTTCAAATTTTTTGATGACCCGTTTAAGAGAAGTCCAGTTTTTGAAAATTCGGAGTTTGCTCCTTCGCTAAAACTTCTGAAACTCATAACTTCTTTAAAAATAGTAAAAATTCCAAATTTTCTCTTTCCGTTCCAAATTTTCTCATTTTCTCATTCATTGAAATATCGGTCTGGGATCCCATAAGATATATATATTATTGATCAGTGATCGATTCTGAGACATTCGAGCGATGTCCGTCTGCCTGTCCGTCTATCCGCCTGATTAAATGGTGATCACGGCCAAAGTATAAAACATACATGATTGAGATTTAGCACATTTAATTGCTGTTGTATTAAACAGTTTGGTATTGGATTTGAGAGAGTTTGGTTCAGCAGTTCAGAAGTTATGAACGAAAATGTAAGAACACCTCGAAAACTTTGGTACATTCCACATAACCTAAAATAACAAAATGCTTTAAATTGGCTTTTGGTTGGCATATGTGAACATAATCGGACAGAGAACGGTATTTTAACAAGTACAAACATATTTTTTTACAAAAAACAATTTCGAGGAATTTTTTTCATTAAACATTTTTTTCACAAAAAAAAAAATTTTGAAAATGCTTTTATTCTTTGATTTTTTTGAAAATTTTTTGTGGAAAACTTCTACCTATTCTTAATTTTTGTTTTAATCCAGTAAGATCGTGGGTCGCGCGAGTTCGCGATCTCTAGATATTATTTTAAAAATCCCAAAAAAAACCTAAATTTTTTTTGCACAAAAAGGAACAAAATTCGCAGGTATCCCCCAAGAAAATAACAACTTTGTTTTTTTCTGGGCAGTCTAGTATGGGGGTATACTCACTTTGTCATTCCGTTTGTAACGCATAGAAATATCGGTCGGGGACCGCATAAAGTATATATATTATTGATCTATGATCGATTATAAGTCATTCTATGAATGTCCGTCCGTCCGTCCGTCTGTATAAAACACGATTCAGTCCAAAATAAGAGAGCTAGACTCCTGAAAATTGGCAAGAATGTGTCTTTTGGTCATAGGCCGGCTAAGTTCGGAAATGGGTAAAATCGGATAAGGGGCAAAAAAGTTCCCACTTCAAGAACTAAAAAAACTCTTTAAAAACGCCATTTTTACAGCTTTTTTTGCATTTTTATTAAACAAATAAAATCTTTTTATGTCAGAAGGAGTCAAAAGTCATACACTTAGACCCCGGGGGGGGGGGGGCTACAAAATATTTTTGTTTTTCCCGCCCCCTTTTGTGGGCGTGGATTAAAAAAAAAAACATAAAAATTATGAGAAAATGTTATAACTAAAGTTCAAAAGGCATAATAAATAATTACCTAAACATTTATCGCGTTGGCGAAGGTATCCCCCAGCACCCCCACAGAGCCCCCTCCCCCCAAAAACGCCTCTGTTTTTTTATGCATTTGAAAATGTTGGAGGGTATAAAAGATTCGGCACAGCTGAATTTAACACTCTCACTTGTTTTTTTTTTGAAATTAAAAAAAAATTTTTTGGAGTGTAAACTTTTTTAAAAATGTGGCTGAAGCCGAATAGTGGCCGAATAGAGCTTTTTCGCTGAAGACGAATATCCGGTCGGATACTACAAACTAACAGTTTATATCCAATTCCTAAGGGCACTCACATACAAAATACCATTTTGTATAATTTGCTCCAACCGCTCTAATTGCCATAAGAGTGCCCCTAGAGCAGTCAAATGTATGACCGACCCACAATATTTTTTTAGTCAAAACATTTTCTTAGAAAAAATCTTACCTTTATCTTCAACCCTTTAGGTGGTTCCAATATTTTTTTTTTAATTTTTTATAAATTTCTTTTATTAAATCAGCTATTCCTTTGAGGAGTTATAAGTGAAAACGGCCCCCATTAGTTTGTACACTCTAATATTTTTTCAAGACATACCTACCTTTTATTTCCACTAGTTTTTGGGGCTTGCTCTAGGGGCACTTTTCGGGCAGTTAGAGCGGTTAGACAAAATTTCACAAACAGTTAAAGATAAAGGGTAGGTGTGTTGTAAGAATGCTTGGAAACACATATTGTGGGTAGGTCATACCTTTGACTGCTCTAGGGGCACTCTTAGAGCACTGAGAGCAAATTTAAAAATAAGTCATTTTGTATGGCAGACCCCTCAGGAATTGGAAATAGACAGCTAGTTTGCTTGGAAAAACTGTAGAAAAAATATAAAGATTGGAAAACGGAAATAATTTTTTTTTTTTAAATCGAAAAAATAGTAATAAAAAAAGTTTTCAGCAAATAATTTTCAAACAAATCAAAGAGTCAAAATATTTTAAAAATGAGATTTAAACTTTAAAACTTAAAAATCGCGTACTAAAACACTTTTAATATATTTTTAGCAGTTTTTATTTAAATAAAACAATAAAAAGAGCAGTTGGAGCGGTTGGAGCAAATTTTAAAAATGTCATTTTTTATGGGAAACCCCTTAGGAATTGAAATTTGTTTGAATTTGTTTGAAGAAGATGTTTATAAAAAAAATTAATGGGGGTCGATCTTGCTATTGACCCCATTAGGACGCACCATTGGAACAATACTCCTGATTTTAAGATGGAAAACTTTAATAAAAATTTTTTAAAAAATCTGAAAAATATTAATAATCGTAATCCCACAAACCCCCCTTCAAGCAAGTTTAGGTTGTGTCAAAATGGTGACAAAATCGGCAAATGGCATTTCACTCCTCTTTATTTTGAACTTTAAAGTCGTTAACACGAAAATCTCGGCTGATCCTGATTTCCGATTTTATATGAAATACCCCATATATAAAAGCATCCAAGAATATAAACTAAGAAAGCGATATAAGAAGCAGCAGCAATTTCACATGACACTCTAGCAGGGGGATAAAGAGGTGGAGTAAGCTTTACTTTAGTACCAGCCAGCTAGCAAGTCCGTCAAGTATTACAATATGCCCATCATTTGCCTGTTCATTGTTTCATTTTACAGCCTATTATGAGAATTTCTTTATTTTCATTTTTTGTCATTTTCTTAAATATTGTTTTTACTTGTCTATACAAACTCTAGAATTGCAACAATGGGATCGATGTTCTGTTTTTTTTCAAAGTGTAAAAATATCACACGCAGAAAAAACATATATATTTGGAACATGGTTGGATCACAACAAATCATCCATACACAGAAAAAATTTTTTTTTTTTGCCAATGAACGAAGTTCATAGTATTTATGAACAAGTACATAAATATTATGAACTTTTTCATTACGTTTCTGAACTTTTCATAGTATTTATGGAAAATGTTAAATACTTTTCAAATTTCATGATTTATTCAGAAATACTATGAAAAAATTTATAAGTATTATGAAAAAGTTAATAAATTGTATGAATTTTCATTGGAAGTTTTTTTTGTGTGTAACGTAGGGGCAACATAGTACGGTTGATCCATTTGATGATATATATGATTTTGACAATCATACTATGATCATCAACAATTATGAAATTATTTTATTTTATCATACTATGATCAGCGAAAACCATAATATTATCGCTACAACCATGTTATGATAAAGTTATCAATCATGTTATGTTACCCCTCTACTATGTTCGTTTCTTGTTGTTTCTTCTTCGCATGCAAAGACCACCCCTATACCCTCTTTTTATAAACTAAGGATTACAAATTGAATGCGAAAATATTTACCGTTCAAATCGTTATTTTTATATCCTGGGGCCCATAGTGCCATCTTAAAATTTCTTGTTTTTATATTAAGTTCTTTATAAAAGTGTGTAAACGTTCTAGGTACCTTACAGGCTGTTAATTTCAAAGAATTTCATTTTTTTCTTTAACAGGTTTTCTTAATATACCTACACACAATTGTCTTTCAAGATGTCGTTTAAAATAAATGTTGCATTATAAACAATAATATTGTCACACAAAATTGAAAACAAAATTCTTGGTAACCAAATATCTCATTAGGATTTTATTTGATGATTTTGTATTCAAAGAATTTCTTTTTTTTCGTATTACACTTTTAAAGGTAAAAATTTTTCTTTGAAATTAGAAAAAAAATTGTACCTAAATTTAATATGACTGGCAAAAGACGAAACTGATATTGATAACATCATTGGTTTGGGAAAACTAACGTCTGTCTTATTGAACAATACAATTCCTAAAAATCGGCACTCCAAACTTTCAGAATTCTAATTTCGGCCACATAACTACATTTCTTCTAGATTCCTACAGACTACATATTGTATTAAAACATAACTACTACATTTTATTAACTTATTTTTTTCAGTGTACTTTTTTCTTTTACTTGACATTAAATGTTATTACATCTCATGTTTGTTATTCTTTTGTCGCTATTGATATTATGTTGATTACGAGCAAACAGACCTTGAATTGAATGAAATTGAAAACACTTTTCTTTTGAAGATGATTTCCATTAACGCGTATGTTTTTTTTTTTCTTGATAATTCGGTTTTAAAAATAATTTTCATTTACTGGAAGAAAATTCTATTTTAAGAATATTTTTTTTAACAGCATTTAATACACCTACTTGGGCGCCTTATTAACCTAACAAAGTAAGTGCGCAATTTTGCCAAAAATGTCCTTGGTTAAATGTTGAATGCAACAGACACGAATCAATTTATGAAAAGTTGACGGTTTGGTATCAGTACCGTTTTAACTATTAAGGCACACGAGACTCGTGTCCAGTTCCTCCGACCAAACATTAGCCCCAAAATAAATTTTTGCTATAGAAAAGGTCTCAGAATCTAAAAAATGTTTCGCATGAGAAAGGTCGCATATTGTGGTACATTTTTAGTATAGAAAATATCATAGACTGGGAAATTTTTCGTATAGAAAACGTTTTAGATTTTGAAATATTTTTCCTTCACAAAAAGATTCATACTCTGACACATGTTTCCAAAGAAAAAATCTCAGACTCTGAGATGTTTTGTCTCAGAAAAAGTCTGAGATTTAGATAAGTTTTTCGTATAGAAACAGTCTCAGATTCTGGAAAATTTTTCCTATAGAAAAAGTCTGAGATTCTTTGACATTTTACCTATAGTAAAAGTTTCAGATTTTGAGACATTTTTTGTTTTCAAAAAATCTCGGAGTTTGAGACATTTTTGGATTAGAAAAAGTCTCAGATTTTGAGACATTTTTCGTTTTTTTTTTTAGATTCTGATACCTCTTTTTCCATAAAAAAGGTTTCGAAGACCTTTTTCATAGCACAATGTCTTATATTCTGAGACATTTTATGTATAAAAAAGTTTCATATTCTGAGACCTTTTCCCAAAGAAAAGTCTTATATCCGTAGACCTTTTTCTCATTGATAAAGTATAAGGATCTGAGAAGTTTTTGTTACAGATGAGGTCTAAGATTCAGAGTTGATTTCTATGGGACACGTCTCAGATTATGAGACCTCTTTCTTACAGAAAAAGTCTCCAATTTTGATACATTTTCCCCAAAGAAATAGACTCATCTCATATTTTTGAGAATGTTTCTTTGAGAATGTAATAATTTCAATTTGGCCCCCCAAATTCTCCAGTGCACAAGAGCCTTACTTTAAGACGGCTTTGCTCGCTTTAAACACTTTATTTCACAGCGGCAATTGTCTACCGTGCCGAGTTCCATTCCTACACAAAACGCGGAAAAAACTTGAATGAAAAAATTAAAAACCATTTCTCATCATAAGTCAGTCAACAGTCATTCATATGTCGATTATAAAATCAGATAAAAAAATTTTTTTTTGACTTTATACTAGAGACGGGCACGTAAGTGATTTTTGACTCACACTCACTCGCGCCCACGAAAGCAATTTTTTAATAACGCACACTCACTCACAAGCATATTTTTTCTAGTCACACTCACTGACAATCACGTGAGTGAATTAAATACAACTCACACTCACATGTACTCACGCAAGATTCACTCACACTCACGTTGACTCACACTCACTAAATTCTTATTTATACAAAAAAAAATTCAAAAAATAAAATTTCAAAAATCTTTAAAAATTTTTAGTTTTTTTTGGTACGAAAGGAGAAGAGAAAATAAATCACGTAAACTCACGCAAAAAAATCGACTCACGAACACTCTCTCACGCAAAAATCTTACTTATGCACACTCACTCACGCAATTTTTTTCTCCACTCACACTCACTCACAATCACGTAAGTAAAATTGAACTCAGGCACACTCGAGCGTGCTCACTTGTGAATCACGCTCTAATCTGCTCATGTGCCCATCCCTACTTTATACCACATCCCAATTTCATCGCCTTCCGAACAATCAGTTAGTCATGACTTATGAGTCAGTTATCAGTCATTCAACAGTTATTTTGCTTTCAGTAGGTCAAATGTGAATCATTCAGTTAGTCATACAGCAGTCAAAAGTTAGCCAATCATCCGTCTGAATTAGTCAGTCATTAATTTTAATTATTAAAAAAATATAACAAAATAAACAAGTAAGAGTGTTAAATTCGGCTGTGCCGAATCTTTTATACCATCCAACATGTAAAAAAATCAGGGGCGTATTTTTTTGGGAGGGGTCTTCGGTGGGGGCAGTGGGGTACACCTCCCCCCCTCGAAAAATGTTTACTAATTTATTTGTTATGCTTTTTGCACTAATTTAATACAATTTTATCATTATTTAAACTATTTTTTATATCCACGCCTTAAAAAGGGGGCGGGCAAGAAAAAAACTACATTTTTTAGTCCCCCCGATCCTATTGCAGTACTTTGAACTTCTTCTGGCATAAATTTGTTTCATTTGTTTAACAAAAATATAAAAAAAACATGTCAAAAAATCGTGTTTTCAGAGGTTGGTTTAGTTCCTCAAGGGGGAACTTTTTCCCCCTGGTCCGATTTTGCCCATTTCCGAACTTAACCTGCCTAGGACCCTAAGACATATTCGTGCCAAACTTGAGGAGTCTAGTTTTTTTATTTTGGACTGTATCGTGTTAACTACAGACGGACGGACGGACATCGCTAGAATGTCTTAGAATCGATCACTGATCAATAATACATATACTTTATCGGGTCCCCGACCGATATTTCGATGCATTACACACGGAATGACAAAGTGAGTATACCCCCATACTGTAGTTGGAGGGTATAAAAAAATTATCAGTCAGTCAGCCATTCAGTCAGTCACACAGTCAGTCATTTAGTCAATCAGTCAGTCAGTCAGTCATTCAGTCAGTTAGTCATTCATCAATCAGTCAATTAGTCATTCATCAATCAGTCAGTAATCAGTCAGTCAGTCAGTCAGTCATCAGTCAGTCAGTCAGTCAGTCAGTCAGTCAGTCAGTCAGTCAGTCAGTCAGTCAGTCAGTAATCAGTCAGTCATCAGCCAATCATCAGTCAGTCATCAGTCAGTCATCAGTCAGTCATCAGTCAGTCATCAGTCAAACATCAGTCAGTCATCAGTCAGTCATCAGTCTTTTTTTTTTTTTTTATTTAAATATAATGTAGTACATTCTTAATGCTAAAAACCTGCTAATTGTAAGTCCTTTGGCTTGTATGCAGGTAAATGTTATTCAAAAATGTTTTACTTATTTAAAATTTCAGTCAGTCATCAGTCAGTCATCAGTCAGTCATCAGTCAGTCATCAGTCAGTCATCAGTCAGTCATCAGTCAGTCATCAGTCAGTCATCAGTCAGTCATTAGTCAGTCATCAGTCTGTCATCAGTCAGTCATCAGTCAGTCATCAGTCAGTCATCAGTCAGTCATCAGTCAGTCATCAGTCAGTCATCAGTCAGTCAGTCATCAGTCAGTCATCAGTCAGTCATCAGTCAGTCAGTCAGTCATCAGTCATCAGTCAGTCATCAGTCAGTCATCAGTCAGTCATCTGTCAATCATCAGAAAACCACATATCATAAATTTCAAAAAGATCGGAGAGACTACCTTTTTCAATTGTAATTTAGAAATTATCAATTGTATTTTAGAAGCTATCAATTGTATTTCAGAATTTATCAATTGTATTTCAGAAATTATCAATTGTATTTTAGAAACTAACCTTCGTTAAACAATTGAAAATTTCTGAAATACAATTGATAACTTCTGAAATACAATAGATAAATTCTAAAATACAATTGATAATTTCTGAAATACAATTGATAAATTCTGAAATAAAACTGATAACTTCTAAAACACAATTGATAATTTCTAAATACAATTGATAATTTCTGAAATACAATTGATAATTTCTGAAATACAATTGATAATTTCTGAAATACAATTGATAATTTCTGAAATAAAATTGGAAATGGTGTAGAGACATTTTTTAGTTTTCTTGCTCTACGGAAACCAATGTTGGCAATCGACATTCTGTTAGAATAACGGTATCTGGCTATTGTACCGCAACCAATAGTCGATAAAATTTCAAATATATGTATGTGATGTGTCGCTTTGTGTTTGTAGCCGATTATTTTTGAAAAATCAATACCTTTATACTTAATACTATTTGAAACCGTTACAAAAACCGAAGTGAGACATCAAAAATACTAAAAATTTCATAGATCTTCATAATCGCTTTAAAAATGTTCATATAGTTACAGGTTGCGGTTCTAGGACGGAGGCGATTACCAACATCGACAGAGAAATTTTTCTTTATAGACTAGTATTTTCCTGAGTTTTTTTTTTAAGAAAATTCCTTAGAAGAACTTTAATATTTTTGGGATTTTGTACATTGACAAAAAATATAGCGTGTTTGCAAATTTTCCTGCAGTTTCTAAGGAGTCTATCCTAAAGCACCCCTCACATTCTGAGAATTTTCTACGATAGATTCCTAAAGTCTCTATTAAAAACTTTCCATTAGAAAAATCTTCCTCTTAACTTACCGACGGACCAAATGATGTTAAAAATGTCGGAACTTGTATATCAGCACCATACAAATCCTCCAGTGGTATCTCTCTTAAACAATCCACAATTTGTTCATGATGTTTATTCAAATCATCCGGTATAGAGCAATTAACTTCTTTGGCCAACTTTACAGCAAATAATACCGGATCTTCAACTAAAGCCCAAGAAGAAAAAGCCGAACCAGACATTAAAATGGCACGTTGAAAGAGACCACGAACCATGGTGGGGGTAGACATGAGATAATTTATACAGGCAGCACCCGTACCATGGCCAGCCAATGTGACAGCATTAGGATCACCACCAAATTTTTGAATATTTTGTTGTATCCAGTGTAGGGCAGCAATTTGATCCATTAGACCATAATTGGCTACGCGTGCATGTTGTTGTGGATTTGGATTGGCATTAAGGAAACCTGTTGAGAATAAGAATGAAAAAAAAAAATTAAAATTAAAAGTGGTTGTAGAAGAATCAAGAGTACACTTTATTAAGCAAATAAATTATGGTGATACTGGCTGGCACTTTGGCGCTGGCTATTAAAGCACGCACAAGGTATTCGTTTTTTTATTTCGTAACAACCAGCTCTTAAATGTAATAATTTATTATTGCTGTGCTCTATAAAGCTGTTGTTCCTTTATTGGTGTTTTATATTCTGTTTAGTTTTTTCATTGTTTGGTTTCTTTCTGAACTTACCTAGAATTCCTAAACGGTAATTAAGCGTTACTACCACAACTTCACCATAGCTAGCTAATACACTGCCATCGTAGGGATTACCACTGCTCCATTCAAACGATTCACCGTGTATGAACACAATTACAGGTAATTTTTTCTCACTAGATCCAGCTGAAAAGAAAAAATATACAAAAACATTTATACAGACACATATTTTAGTATTTAATAGCTAAACGTAAATACTTGGAATACAAGAAAAAAAAACAGCAACAAATGCAAGATAAAAAAATTAACAACAAACGGAAATAACAAAGATTTTGATAACTGGATATTGAACGAATTTGAAGTGCCCTATTATATTATTATTAGTATATGCATGATACTCAATCGATTTTAAGTCGATCTATGAATGTCCGCCCGTCCGTCTTAGCAATTAGCGACAAACTGATTGCTGGTGAAACTTTTAAAGTACATTCAGAAGTACTGTATACGCCGAATTCAACCTCTGTCTACTCTGATTACAGATTACAATTCGCCCAGTTATAAGAAGACCCTTCCGTGAGGGAATAAGGGAGAGGACAAAACGGTTTTTTTCAACTGTAATTAATGCTGTTTCAAGTCATCCAACAATCTTAATATACCTTAACCTCAAAGTGTATGACTACATAAACAAGTAGAGAAGTTAAATTCGACTTTGCCGAATCTATGAATACCCTCCACAATGCATTTTTTTAAAGGATAGTACATTTTTTAACGTGAACAAATTAACAATTTTGATTAGAAATATTTAATTTTGAGTAAAAAACTCTTTTTTTGTCATTTAAAAAAAAAAATTACAAATTTTTTTTTTTGAGATTAAAATTTTTTCGAGTGTAATGTTTTTTTTACTGTACAAATATTTTTGAGTGAATGCACGTACGTATGTAAACAAAATATTGTCATTTTTGTAAAAAAAAAAAAAAAAACTAAATTTTTTTTGTGTGTAAATTTTTTTTGGAGTGTAAAATTTTTTTTGAGTGTAAAATTTTTTTTGAGTGTAAAATTTTTTTCGAGTGTAATTTTTAAGTTACCAATGTTTTTAAAACTAAACAAGTTTAAAAAGCATTGCTTTAAAATTAAACAAGTTTGAAAAGCATTGTTTAGTTACCACCAATGCTTTTAAAACTTGTTAAATAAAACACGTGGCATTTTAGATGAACCTAATCTGAAATTCAGGGTTTTGCCTATAACTTTTGAACCACTGGACCGATTGAGCTGAAATTTAATAAAAAATAGACCCAGGGAACGGCAAAGATACAGGCCAAGCTTCAGTAGTCTCATTATTGTCTTTCGAAAGTTATCGTGTTTTTTATCTCGTAAATTCGCGAAACACCCTTGCCGAAATTTACTCTTTTGCTCATAACTTTTGAACCACTGGACCGATTTGGCTGGATTGCAATACCAACCTGACCAGGTAAATGACAAACATATATGCCAAACTTCAGTAGCATCTGTAAAGTCTTTCAAAAGTTAGCGTGTTTTCTACGGACAGACAGACAGACAGACAGACGGACGGACGGACATCGCTAGATCGACTTAAAATCGATCGAGAATCATAAATATATATACTTTATGGGGTCCTAGACCAATATTTCGAGGTGTTACAAACGGAATGACAAACTTATATATACCCTCTATCACTAGAGTGGAGGGTATAAAAATTAGTGAATAAAAATTCATGACTGTATGGCAAGTAAACGCGCTTTTAAGCTCCATTAAATGCTTCCGCTATTCATGGAAAATACTGGCAGTGCCCGTACCATTGCTGCATTTCGTTTGAAGACACGTTGTTGTTTTAAAAACATTTATATATATTCCCTAAATAAAATCTTGGTAGCTGTTGTGGAATTTTTCGTTATTTTTTGTTATTTTTTTGGAGGGTTTTTATAATGTTAGCATGTTATCTTTAGGTGTGCTTAAGATAAGCTTCTTTTGCTATTTTTCATTCCAACTAGCATTTTCATTTAATGGCACTGTTGGCATATGAGGGGCATTTAAAAACAATAATGTTGTGTTTTTTTTGTTTGTGTTTCTTTTAAATTTTCTCGTTTTTTTATTATATTCTCTTCCTGTTACTGTTTCGGTTTCGTGTTTTTTACGTTCTAGTCATGGATTCATTATTGTTGCTACGTGACGTATGATTAATTTTAATTAATTACATTCAAATGTTTGTTATCAAACAAACACTAACAGCAGCAACAGTCACATAGTAAAATGCTTATGAGAAAGAAAAAAAAAAACGTTATTGAAATAAATGATGAATATAAAAAAAATCAGGA
Organism: Pegoplata infirma; assembly: GCA_963921195.1. Taxonomy (NCBI): domain Eukaryota; kingdom Metazoa; phylum Arthropoda; class Insecta; order Diptera; family Anthomyiidae; genus Pegoplata; species Pegoplata infirma. Next base: position 10,957,584 of record OY992536.1, read on the forward strand.
GGATGGTGTTTATATTTTGATGTACACTCAAAAAAAAAAAAAAAACTGTAATGTAAGCAAAAAAAAGCTTGTAAACCTACAAAAAATTTTGCTGATTTTGAACCCACAATTTTTTTGGTAGAGTTAGCAAAAATGATTTGCCAAAAATTAGTTAACTGCAATTTTTATACCCTCCACTCTAGTGATAGAGGGTATATATAAGTTTGTCATTCCGTTTGTAACACATCGAAATATTGGTCTAGGACCCCATAAAGTATATATATTCATGATCCTTGATCGATTTTAAGTCGATCTAGCGATGTCCGTCCGTCTGTCTGTCCGTTGAAAACACGCTAATTTTTGAAAGACTTTACGGAGGCTCCTGAAGTTTGACATATATGTTCTCCATTTACCGGGTCAGGTTGGTATTGCAATCCAGCGAAATCGGTCCAGTGGTTCAAAAGTTATGAACAAAAGAGTAAATTTTGGGAAGGGTATTTTTCGAATTTACAAGATTAAAACCACTATAACTTTCGAAAGACAACTCTGAGGGGGCTGAAGCTTAGCATATATATCTCGTTTCCCAAGGCTGTTTGGTTTTGAATTTCAGCAAAAACGGTTCAGTGGTTCAAAAGTTATAAGCAAAGCACTGAATTTCAGATTTGTTTCACCTTAAACTGTTGAAAACTCGTTAAACAAGTTTTAAAAGCATGGTGAAATACCAGTTTTGTAAAACTTGTTATTGTTTGTTTTCTTGTCTTGGGGTGCAGTTTAGTTGTTAGACAAGTAAATATTTGTTATTGTTTTGTTATTGTTAGTGTAACTGTGTGTAACGGGAAAAAATCAAATAAAGTATGTGTATGATTGAATGTTAATTTGTTTTTGATTTTTAAAGAAGAGGATGGTAATATAAAACAAGTAGAAAAATTAAATTCGACTTTGCCGAATCTATGAATACCCTCCACAATGTATTTTTTAAAGGGTAGTACATTTCTTAACGTGAAAAAATTATTTTTATTATTTTAAGGAAAAAACTCTTTTTTTGTCATTTTTTTTTTTTTTTAAGAAAAATTACTATTTTTTTTTTTGAGTGTAAAATTTTTTCCAGTGTAATGTTTTTTTACTGTAAAAATATTTCTGAGTGAATGCACGTACGTATGTACACAAAATATTGTAATTTTTGTAAAAAAAAAACTAAATTTTTTTTGTGTAAATTTTTTTTTGAGTGTAAATTTTTTTTTGAGTGTAAATTTTTTTTTTTAGTGTAAAATTTTTTTTGAGTGTAAAATTTTTTTCGAGTGTAATTTTTAAGTTACCAATGCTTTTAAAACTTAACAAGTTTAAAAAGCATTGCTTTAAAATTAAACAAGTTTGAAAAGCATTGTTTAGTTACCACCAATGCTTTTAAAACTTGTTAAAACACGTGGCATTTTAGATGAAACTAATCTGAAATTCAGGGTTTTGCTTATAACTTTTGAACCACTGGACCGATTGAGCTGAAATTTAAAACCAAACAGACCCGTGGAACGGCAAAGATACATGCCAAGCTCCAGTAGTCTCATTATTGTCTTTCGAAAGTTATCGTGTTTTTTATCTCGTAAATTCGCGAAACACCCTTGCCGAAATTTACTGTTTTGCTCATATCTTTTGAACCACTGGACCGATTTGGCTGGATTGCAATACCAACCTGACCAGGTAAATGACAAACATATATGCCAAACTTCAGTAGCCTCTGTTAAGTCTTTCAAAAGTTAGCGTGTTTTCTACGGACGGACAGACAGACAGACAGACGGACGGAGGGACGGACGGACGGACGGACGGACATCGCTATATCGACTTAAAATCGATCGAGGATCATAAATATATATACTTTATGGGGTCCTAGACCAATATTTCGAGGTGTTACAAACGGAATGACAAACTTATATATACCCTCTATCACTAGAGTGGAGGGTATAAAAAGGAAAATATGTGAAATAGTTTTTTTTTGTATTACATATAGGTATAAAACAACAAAAATATTTTACAAAGTAATTTGTTACTCAAAGAAATTGTACACTAAAAAATATTTACACTCAAAAAAAATGTTACACTCAAAAAAAAAAAAAAATGTACACATTATTATTTTTTTTTTTTTTTGAATGAAATGGCAGACTCAAAAAAATGTTGACAGTCAAAAAATTTTACACTCAAAAAAATTTGATTGATTAAAAGAAAGTTTGACTCAAAATAATATACATATTTCTAATAAAAAATTTGTAATGCAATTTTTTGAATTTTTTTTAGAAAATTACTATCAGATAACATTGTGGAGGGTATTCATAGATTCGACCAAGTCGAATTTAGTTTTTCTACTTGTTTTATTTCAACTAAGTTCATACAAATTTGAGGACCCCATTGGGTTTGGACCATATATGGTCAGACCCCGATGGGCTTACCCCTAGTTGGGTTCTTTAAAAATCGTCATAGTTTTTGATCCAAGATTTGTGTCCGTTTCGCTCTACCTTGCTTAGTTTTTGAGATACGTGATTTTAGGGGTCCACTGGGGTTTTGAGAATTAAAAAGCTCGATAACTTCAAAAATATTACTCTGAGAGCTTTTGGTTATTTTGCGGTCTTGTTATACCCTCCACTCTAGTGATAGAGGGTATATATAAGTTTGTCATTCCGTTTGTAACACCTCGAAATATTGGTCTAGGATCCCATAAAGTATATATATTCATGATCCTCGATCGATTTTAAGACGATCTAGCGATGTCCGTCCGTCCGTCCGTCTGTCTGTCTGTTGAAAACACGCTAACTTTTGAAAGACTTTACGGAGGATCCTGAAGTTTGGCATATATGTTGGGCATTTACCTGGTCAGGTTGGTATTGCAATCCAGCGAAATCGGTCCAGTGGTTCAAAAGTTATAAGCAAATGAGTGAATTTCGGCAAGGGTTTTTTTGGAATTTACGAGATTAAACACACGGTAACTTTCGAACGGCAATTCTGAGGGTGCTGAAGTGCGGCATATATATTTGTCGTTCTTCAGGTCCGGTTCGTTTTAAATTTCAGCCAAATCGGTCCAGTGGTTCAAAAGTTATTAGCAAAACCGTAAATTTCAGATTCGCCTCACCTTAAATTCACGTGTTGAAAACCCGTTAAACATGTTTTAAAAACATTGGTAAGTCACAAAAATATTTTACATCGCATTTTTGTCATTCAAAAATATTTTTACACTAAAAGAAAAAAAAAATACACTCGAAAAAAATTTTACACTCAAAAAAAAATTTAGTAAATTATTTTTTTTTTTTTCAAAAATTAGTTAAAAAATTAGTTAGTTTACACTAAAAGAAAAAAGAAATACACTCGAAAAAAATTTTACACTCAAAAAAAAATTTACACTCAATTATAAATTATTTTTTTTTTTTTTCAGAAATTAGTGTTAATTTTTCACTCTAGAAAATTTACTATAACTTGAAAAGGGCATTGTGGAGGGTATTCATAGATTCGGCCAAGTCGAATTTAATTTTTCTACTTGTTCTACGTTAAGTACTACAAAAATGCTTTTGGACTTTTTGTTGTGTCGGCAATATTTACCGAGATAAGAGAATTTTAAAATTTTCGGGAATGCAAACTTTTTTGGATTGAAAGTTAGGACCCTTTAGGATCCTCACATGTGAAGAAGACCGGCGATACTTTGAGAGCCCGAGAACCAAAAATGGCCTCCATTTTGCTCTATCTGGCTTAGTTTCCGAGATAGCGCCATTTAAAGTTTTCTTAAAAAAAAATTACAATATATTTTTGCTAATATTAGCAAAAAAGCTTGTAAAAATTTGGTCATCTTAATTTAAAATTTAGCAAAAAAAATTAGTTCAAATGTTGTTTAAATTGCTAATGCACTAAATGAAGTTTACAAGATATTTTTGCTAACATGCTAATCTCAACTAAAAATTTGCTAAAAGTTAGCTAACCAGCATTAGCAAAAAAAAATTATTAAATCTACTGATGTATTATTTTGAGTGTAAACAAATTTTTAAAGGAAGTGCTAGAAAAAACAAAAAAATTTTAAAGACGACTTGGCTATCCATGAAACTAGAGCGTTTCACTAAAAACTTTTTTATTGTGCTCGATTCTCGAATACGATTTCACTATACAAAATTTTTTTAAAAATTTGATATTCTTTCGAATTTTAAGATTTTTAAATCTGTTCTTGTAATTATTAAAGATATTAACTAGATCTTTAATTGTCACAAGAAAAAAATCTTAAAATTCACAAGAAAAAAAAATCTTAAAATTCGAAAGAATACCAAATTTTTAAAAATTTTGTGAATGGTGAAATCTTATTCGAGAACCGAGCACATTATTTTTGCAACTTTTAAAGTGGAATATAACTTTTTATGGCCCAAAAGATTTTTTAGATCTTTTTCAGATTTTTGGAAGGTTTGGAAAAACTTAATCAGATTAACTTTATCCAAAAAATTAGATTACACTCAAAAAAATTATGTCATTAACTGTTTGTAGTTTATTTAAAAAGATTTACTATGAGGTTCAAGTTGAAAAAATGCAGAAGAAAAATTAAATATCTAAAAATTATAGACATTTCTGGTATTTCCCATACCGGTTTCAAACAACCCAGTTAGTGTTATCATCAGTAGGATTTTAAATGTCTGTTTGTGTTGTTAATGAAAACTGTTGTTTATTTATGTGAATATTTATAGTTTCTACAGAATAGATTTTGACAGTTTCCAACACTACAACTCTATTTCTAGAAATCTCAACCTCATTTCATACTTTCTTTAAACTTTTTTTGTCTCTTACATTATTTCGCAAGAGTTACCAACATGATCTAGAATTGCAAGATTTACGTTTTGTTGTCTTTTAATGAAATATCATTTGTTTAACGTTCAGTTTTTTTTAAATGACTATTTCTGTTCTTTGTTTCAAAAATAACAACATAAAAACTAAAGACTTTCATTAACATTCAATTTTTAAGTCATTTATTTTTGTTCTGTTATTAAAAATAAGTGATTTCTCTTTAATTTTTAATGATTTGTGTACGTTATTTATTTTTTAATTGTTGGCATTTTTAAAGAAAAATCATTAGTTTTTACCTACTTGTGTGGGTTATTTTTTTTGTAGAAAAAAAAAAAATCAAAAAATTATTTATAGAATAATAAAAACACGTTTGTATCAAGTGACTTTGGCACGATGGATAGAGTGTCGGGCCAGAATGTAGTTCTGGATCGATTCCCCAAAATTTTATTAACAATTTTTTTAAATATAATGTCAAAGGTATTTTTTTTTTTGAATTTGTTGTTAAAAATAACACATTAATCATTAATTTTTAATGTTTTCATAGGTTATTTTTTGGAATTTGTTGGTAAAAAAATGTGAAAGTAACGTTATTTTTTAATGTTCAATGTATTTATTTTAGAAAATTGTATGAACAGTAAAAAATAAATGTTGATGCTTGTTAAAACAAATGAATAATTACTGGGATGGTTTTCAATTGATTTATCACTTGTTTTAAATGTGTTTTTCATTTGTTTTTGCCTACAAAATATTTTGAGTGTATTAAAATTTATTTTTTTCTTTTAACATGGTAATGTTTTTAGGCTGGTGTCTTATTTTAAAAAAGTAGCAGGACGCCACCTCAGTTTGACTATATAAGCTAACGATTAACAAAAAAGAAAGCAAGAACTACTATTTTCTTAAAACCAAAAATTTTAATAACTTGGGTTTGTAAGTTGGATAATAATTCACCTCGTGGTGAAAAGAACCGTTTTTCACCAGCTGGTGAATAAAAAGTAACATAATTATTTTTCAACAAAGAAAATTTTTTTTTTCATCAATTTTTTTTCATCAATTTTTTTTTTCATAAAATTTTTTTTTCATCAAACTTTTTTTTCAAAAAAAAAATTTTTCATAAATTTTTTTTTCATCATACTTTTTTTTCATCATTTTTTTTATCAAACTTTTGTTTATCAATTTTTTTTTTATAAATTTTTTTTTTTTTCATCAATTTTTTTTCATCAAATTTTTTTTTTTTTTTTATCAATTTTTTTTTTTTTTTAATTTTTTCATAAATTTTTTATACCCTCCACTCTAGTGATAGAGGGTATATATAAGTTTGTCATTCCGTTTGTAACACCTCGAAATATTGGTCTAGGACCCCATAAAATATATATATTCATGATCCTCGATCGATTTTAAGACGATCTAGCGATGTCCGTCCGTCTGTCCGTCTGTCTGTCTGTCTGTCTGTCTGTCTGTCTGTCTGTCTGTCTGTCTGTCTGTCTGTCTGTCTGTCTGTCTGTCTGTCTGTCTGTCTGTCTGTCTGTCTGTCTGTCTGTCTGTCTGTCTGTCTGTCTGTCTGTCTGTCTGTCTGTCTGTCTGTCTGTCTGTCTGTCTGTCTGTCTGTCTGTCTGTCTGTCTGTCTGTCTGTCTGTCTGTCTGTCTGTCTGTCTGTCTGTCTGTCTGTCTGTCTGTCTGTCTGTCTGTCTGTCTGTCTGTCTGTCTGTCTGTCTGTCTGTCTGTCTGTCTGTCTGTCTGTCTGTCTGTCTGTCTGTCTGTCTGTCTGTCTGTCTGTCTGTCTGTCTGTCTGTCTGTCTGTCTGTCTGTCTGTCTGTCTGTCTGTCTGTCTGTCTGTCTGTCTGTCTGTCTGTCTGTCTGTCTGTCTGTCTGTCTGTCTGTCTGTCTGTCTGTCTGTCTGTCTGTCTGTCTGTCTGTCTGTCTGTCTGTCTGTCTGTCTGTCTGTCTGTCTGTCTGTCTGTCTGTCTGTCTGTCTGTCTGTCTGTCTGTCTGTCTGTCTGTCTGTCTGTCTGTCTGTCTGTCTGTCTGTCTGTCTGTCTGTCTGTCTGTTGAAAACACGCTAACTTTTGAAAGACTTTACGGAGGCTCCTGAAGTTTGGCATATATGTTGGGCATTTACCTGGTCAGGTTGGTATTGCAATCCAGGGAAATCGGTCCAGTGGTTCAAAAGTTATGAGCAAATGACTGAATTTCGGCAAGGGTTTTTCGTGAATTTACGAGATAAAAATCAAGCTAACTTTCAAAAGGCAGTTCTGAGGATGCTGAAGCCCGGCATATATAAAAATATTTTTATACAAAAACCAAAAAAAACTACACTCGAAAAAAATTTTACACTCAAAAAAAATTTTACACTCAATAAAAAAATTAGTAAATTATTTTTTTTTTTTTTTCAAAAATAAATAAAAAAAAGTTTTTTTACACAAAAAAAAAATACACTCGAAAAAAATTTTACACTCAATAAAAATTTTACACTCAAAAAAAAATTTTTGTAAATTATTTTTTTTTTTTTTCAAAAATTAGTTTAAAAAAAGTGTTTTTACACAAAATAAAATATTTCTAATCAAAAATTTTATTTTTTCACGTTAGAAAATTTGCTATCACTTAAGAAGGGCATTGTGGAGGGTATTCATAGATTCGGCCAAGTCGAATTTAACTTTTCAACTTGTTTTTTTATCAATTTTTTTTTTCATAATTTTTTTTTCCATCAGATTTTTTTTTCATCAATTTTTTTTCATAAAATTTTTTTTTTTTATCAATTTTTTTTTTTTTTTAATTTTTTCATAAATTTTTTTTTATCAATTTTGTTTTTCATAATTTTTTTTTCCATCAGATTTTTTTTTTCCATAAAATGTTTTTTTTTCATAAATTTTTTGTTTTTTTTCATCAAACTTTTTTTTCATAATTTTTTTTTTCATTCAACTTTTTTTTTCATAATTTTTTTTTATCAAATTTCATAAATTTTTTCTTTATCATATTTCTTTTCATCAAATTTTTTTGTTATCAATTTTTTTTTCATATTTTTTTTCATCAATTTTTTTTACATCAAAAAATTTTTCTTTTCATCTAAAAAATTCATCAAAAACCTTTTTTCATGAAATTTTTTTTTCACCAAAAATTTTGGGTTCATTAAATTTTTTTCAACATAATTTTGTTTTTTTTTTTTAACTAATAACAACCTAATAACTTAATACTTTTTAAATAAACTACAAACAGTTTATGACATAATTTTTTGAGTGTAGTGTTATAAATGTCTTCCTAATGATTTCAGTAGTTTTACTGTAGATTAAAAATTCTATTTACTTTAAAAAGATGAAAAATATATATATTTTTTATTTTATAAAAATATGTGGATGACAGTAAACTCTTTTATAATGGTCTGTCTTAAAAAAATATTTAGTATGCATATATTTCAAAAATTTTTTTTGCTTATCTAACTTTGCTTCCTTTTCAAATTTTTTATACCCTCCACTCTAGTGATAGAGGGTATATATAAGTTTGTCATTCCGTTTGTAACACCTCGAAATATTGGTCTAGGACCCCATAAAGTATATATATTTATGATCCTCGATCGATTTTAAGTCGATCTAGCGATGTCCGTCCGTCCGTCCGTCCGTCCGTCCGTCCGTCTGTCTGTCTGTCTGTCCGTCCGTAGAAAACACGCTAACTTTTGAAAGACTTTACAGAGGCTACTGAAGTTTGGCATATATGTTTGTCATTTACCTGGTCAGGTTGGTATTGCAATCCAGCCAAATCGGTCCAGTGGTTCAAAAGTTATGAGCAAAAGAGTAAATTTCGGCACGGGTGTTTCGCGAATTTACGAGATATAAAACACGATAACTTTCGAAAGACAATAATGAGGCTACTGAAGCTCAGCAGGTGTCTTTTCCGTTCCCCGAGTATGTTTGGTATTAAATTTCAGCTCAATCGGTCCAGTGGTTCAAAAGTTATAAGCAAAACCCTGAATTTCACATTAGTTTCATCTAAAATGCTACGTGTTTTAACAAGTTTTAAAAGCATTGGTGGTAACTAAACAATGCTTTTCAAACTATTTAATTTTAAAGCAATGCTTTTTAAACTTGATTAGTTTTAAAAGTATTGGTAACTTAAAAATTACACTCGAAAAAAATTTTACACTCAAAAAAAATTTTACACTCAAAAAAAATTTTACACTCAAAAAAAAATTTACACAAAAAAATTCAGTATATTTTTTACAAAAATGACAATATTTTGTGTACATACGTACGTGCATTCACTAAGAAATATTTTTACAGTAAAAAAAACATTACACTCGAAAAAAATTTTACACTAAAAAAAAAAAATTAGTAACTTTTCTTTAAAAAAAAAAAAAGTTTTTTACTCAAAATAAAATATTTCTAATCAAAACTGTTAATTTTTTCACGTTAAAAAATGTACTACCCTTTAAAAAATGCATTGTGGAGGGTATTCATAGATTCGGCAAAGTCGAATTTAACTTTTCTACTTGTTTTTTTCTATTTTATCTTATTTTAAATTAACATTTTGTAACCCGGATATCAAACTAGTTCATCTGGTTATATAGTTTTAAATGATTTTTAGGCGTCTTTTTTCCGGTTTTTATATTCATACACACATACATATTTTGTTTATAGTCATTTCCTTTACTGTGTATGTATGAATGAACGAATAAATGAATGAGTGACTGCCTGCATGTGTTTGAATTTTTGTTTACTTTAGTTGTATAAACAATTTGTTTTTGTTTTCCAAAAACTAAATATTTATTTAATTCATATATTTGTGTGTGCTCGTATATGATGGTTTATTTAGATTTATGAGTTCTTTGACTGGCTTAACTATTTTACTATTCACTTTGTTTTACTGGCTGTGGGTTAGTGTGTGAGTGAGTGTATGTGTGTAATGAATGTCAAGTATCTTGGGGGCATTTAAAAAACCCATATTTTTTTTATTTATAAAATGAAGTAAATAGTAAACAAAACAAAGCTGTTAGCTTTATTTAAATGAAATTTTAATGGAAAATTCTTAGTTTTTGTAAAAATTAAGGCCTTTGATGTAAAATTAAATCAATTGCAGACAAGTGAAAAATAATTTATTTTTTTTTGAAGTTATACTCGACATTATGTTATTTGAAAAATGTTTTAGATGAATTTACATATATCACTTACAATATATGCACTCTATGTTTATTAGGGTGACACAAACAATGACTTTTTTCGAATTTCGTTCATCGCCAGGCAAATATGACTCATTTTGGTCTAAAAACTGTATTCTTAAGTTTTTAGCCAAAATCGGACAATATTAATCTGTGCCGCTGGAGGGTAAAGTTTGGCTCTAAATAAAAAATTTTTTTGTTATGAATAAAAAACTTAAACCCCCCCAGCTGCACGGGTTAAAATTGTTCGATTTACCTTAAAATTTAAACATAGAGTTCGTAGACCAAAACGAACCATAATTTGCCTGGAAAACGACAAAAGTCGTCAAAAGTTTTTTTGTGCTAATATATAAAATTTGAAAAACGGGTAAAAAAGCTTTTTTTTTTTTTGCTATTTTTTGATATTTTAGAACACGATTTTTATGTCACAGATAGGATTTTTTGTGAATATGTATCATTAAAATCAGCAAGTCAACTAAAATCCTTGTTTGTCAAAACTAAAAAAAAAATTTACATTTTTAGATAAAACGGCTCTAATTTTTTTTTCGAAGTCAATTTAAAAGAAAAAAATATAATACACTACACCAGAGTTTCCCGGAAAATGGGTCCCAAGATCAAACATGGACTGATTAGATCTATATTTTGTCAAATATTTAATAAGTGTAATCAAGTAGAAAAGTTAAATTCGACTTGGCCGAATCTATGAATACCCTCCACAATGCCCTTTTTAAGTTATAGTAAATTTTCTAACGTGAAAAAAATAACATTTGTGATTAGAAATATTTTATTTTGTGTAAAAAACTTTTTTTTTACTAATTTTTGAAAAAAAAAATAATTTACAATATATTTTTTTGAGTGTAAAATATTTTTTTGAGTGTAAAATTTTTTTCGAGTGTATTTTTTTTTGTTTTAGTGTAAAAATATTTTTGAGTGACAAAAATACGCTGTAAAATATTTTTGTGACTTACCAATGTTTTTAAAGCATGTCTAACGGGTTTTCGACACGTGGATTTAAGGTGAAGCGAATCTGAAATTTACGGTTTTGCTAATAACTTTTGAACCACTCAACCGATTTGGCTGAAATTTAATATGAGCCAGCTCAGGGGAACGACAAATATATATGCCAAGCTTCAGCATCCTCAGAATAGAAAGTTATAGTGTTTTTTATCTCGTAAATTCGCGAAAAACCCTTGCCGAAATTTGCTATTTTGCTCATAACTTTTGAACCAACGGACCGATTTCGCTGGATTGCAATACCAACCTGACCAGGTAAATGCCCAACATATATGCCAAACTTCAGGATCCTCCGTTAAGCCTTTCAAAAGTTAGCGTGTTTTCAACAGACAGACAGACGGACAGACGGACAGACGGACAGACGGACAGACGGACAGACGGACAGACGGACAGACGCACAGACGGACGGACGGACGGACGGACGGACGGACATCGCTATATCGTCTTAGAATCGAACGAGGATCATAAATATACATACTTTATAAGGTCTTAGACCAATATTTCGAGGTGTTACACACGGAATGACAAACTTATATATACCCTCTATCACTAGAGTGGAGGGTATAAAAAATAATAATTTGCCTACACTCAAAAAAATAAACTAGTAAAACGCCTGGTTAAAGGAGGATTCTAGTTAATTTACAAAAACAGTTATTTTACAAAAATGATTTTATTACGAGAATTTATGTTGTTTAACAAAAAAAAATTGTTTTGTAAATTTACCATTTTGGTTTGTAAATTTACCATTTTTTTAAACATATTTACCATTTTTTCTTGTTATTTCACCATTATTTTTTTTTATTTTTCCGGTTTTAAAACAACATTTTTACCAATAAAATTTGTTATTTTACCAAAAATAAATTTACAAAAACAAAAAAAAAATTTAAACAACATAAATCCTCGTAATAAAATTATTTTTGTAAAATAACTGTTTTTTTTTTTTGTAAATTAACTAGAATCCTCGTAATAAATTTTTCAAAATTTTGTCACCTTTTTTTAAATATTTTTCAATAAAATAAAAATTTTGTCCGGGACTTGGAAAATTAAAAAAAAAATAGAAAATTTACAAAAAAAAAAAAAATTTTTTTTTGTTAAACAACATAAATCCTCGTATAACATATTTTTTGTAAAATAACAGTTATTTTTGTTAATCAACTAGAATCCTCGTAATAAAAACTTTGTTGTAAAATTACAGTTTTTTTTTGTAAAATAACCTTTCAAAATGGTAGAATACAATTACGAAAATAAATTTGTAAAATTACCAATAAAACTGTAGTTCTCGTTTAAGCAAAGTACAAGATTTTTTGTTAAAAAACAAGAAAAATTGTTAAATATTGGTAGAACAGGATTACAAGTCATTTTACCAGGCGTTTTACCAGTTTATTTTTTTGAGTGTATTTTTTGATGACTATGTATTATTGAAAGAAACATCTCAACTAAAATCGTTGATTGTCAACTAAAAAAATAAGAAATTTTTAGAAAAGGACCCCAACGACCTTAAATTTTTTTTCGAAGTCAATTTTGACGATGAAAGCCTCATCCCACTAAAATAAAATTTATTTTCGTAAATAAGCTAATCAAGTTAAATAATAATTAAAAAACATTAAGAAAAAAGGTTTGGTTTGTGTGGAAAATTTTTTAATTAAAAATGTTAACCCCCAGCGGCACGGGTTGATAGTGCCCGATTTTGCTAAAAATTTAAAGCGAACCATAGTTTACCCGGCGATCTACAAAATTAAAAAAAGTAATTTTTCGTGCCTCCCTATTGTACATTCAGAAACAAATAATATTAAAAATATTTATATTAAATTATGTAAATATGCGTATAAAATTCATTTTCATTTATGCCATAAAATGTAAATATTATGATACATATGTCGACATACATTTGTTATTAATGCAATTTATATTTCAGCATTAACATACTGTAGTGATACCTAAAGATGAATTACAATGATTTAACGAAATCAGTGAGAATATTTATTTTATTTGAAGAGAGTTTACTGTAGTAACGCCAGTTTAACTATAATTGACTTATTTCATATAGAATTTACCTGTAAACATGTAATAACTGGTATGAACTTAAATGAGTTATTACACTAGTTTACAGAAATGTTGATCCACGACATTTTGGATTTATTTTCTGCGTAAAATGTCGCGCTGAGTCCGAAAATGTAGGCCAAAGTTTTAAAAGTAAAACAGTTTTATAAATATTGTCAACTTTTTAAATTTTCAATTTTGGTCCTCAGATTCTGATTTTTAAACATAATTTTTTTTTTTATCCAAATTGGTCTCAAAAGTTGGAAAACGTTGTATGTGTTATCTAAAAGATATCAAAACAAAAATATAAAAAACGCGATTTTGATTCAAAAAATGATTTGTCAAAACCTGATGACGTTTCCTTAAGAAATCACTATGTAATTTTACTCAGTGATACATTTTCAAACTGGGTCTCTCTTTATGGTTCAAGTTAGCGTTTGCAATGCGGTTTTAATCGTAGCCTTAACCGCATTTAACCGCACTATTTCCCGTAACCGCATACAAAAATCTTGCGGTTACGGTGTTTAAAATTGACATAAGATTTGTAGGGTAAAAAAGATTTTTTTTTTGAAAAAAACAATGATAAAAGAAACAAGTGAGTGTTAAACGTAAAAAAAATGTTAAAAAAAATCCAGGGCCGTTTTTTTTGGGGGGAGGGGTGTGATGGAAGACGTTGGGGGACACCTTCCCCCTTGCCGTAGGTTTTATAAAATGGATTTATTATGATTCTTGAAATTACTTAATCCAATTAATCATTATTAAAATACATTTTTTATATCCACGCCCACAAAAGGGGGCGGGTCAAACTCTTTTTATTTTTTTTATCCGCATGCACATTCAGGATTTAAACTTCTTTTCACACAAAAATGTTTCATTTACTTTAGAAAGTACAAAAAAACCTGCAAAAAAGGTGGTTTTTCACCAATGGGGAACTTTTTCCCTTTGTGCAATTTTGCACATTTCTGAACTTTACCTGCCTAGGCACATATGACATATTCGTGCTAAACTTCGAAAGTCTAGCTCTTTTATTTTGGACTGTATCGTGTCCTCAACAGACGGACGGACGGACATCGGTAGAATGTCTTAGAATCGATCACCCATACTGTGGCTGGAGGATATAACAAAGAATATAAAAAAAATTTTAAATACAAAAAATGCCTCAAAATATGTCAGAGTCTGAATTTTTTTTTTAGAAAATATGCCTCAGAGTCTGAATAATTTTCAATTTATTATATATTTTATTTTATATTTTATAGCTTTTTCCCACCAAACCCCAAAATTTATACATAAAATCAAAAATTTACTACTTTTCTACATTTTTATTTAATTTAAATTTAAATTTGCAAACACTATATCAAGTCTAATCTATTACATGCATTTGAGTAAGAATGCAGATATTCAGTTTCAGCAGCATTTTTAGTTTACTGAGTGTAACACCAGCTTAAAAATTTTGAAAAATTGTTCGATTTACAATATTTTAAATTTGTCTTCCATTTAAAATCGTGCAAAATGAATCCCAAAATTAAGTCAAAAATTTCAAAAGATGAAAAGTTTTTAAGATATTACCAAATTTCATGTATAAAAAGAGGCTTTACATAAATAAAAATATCTCCGGACAAAATCGGAGGACTTGACAGACAGACTTGATTACGGAATTCGAGCCCATTTTATAAAATTTAATGAAATTATCTACTGTAATAATATATTTTTATTTTTTAAGCGGTTTTGGATTTTTAAAAATTAAAAAAAAACAATAATAATAAAACAAATATGTCTTTTAATACACCGCATAATAATTTTAATGCGCTGACCACAATAACACTGTGCAATGAGAAAAATTAGCCTTAATGAGTAGACCGTCAGACTGGACGTTGTGGAAAAACATGATATCCCCTCGCAACCCAGAGCTCATGCATGGATCCCAATGGCTACAAATGACACTGCGGTGATTCTTAAGATGATAAAAGTCTGCAATCCTGACCTTCCAACTCAGAATTGGCAAATTGCCAGATTGGGTGAGATGGAGGGCGCTCGTCGTCAAGCAGTGGTCTTGGTTAATGAGGAATCGCTTCCGCTTTTAGCCAGGACTGACGGCATTATTAGATTTGGATTTTTTCATATAAGAGTCAATGTCTACAAGGGCGACCAGAAGACTATTTTGGACGCAGACAAGCCAGTGGCAGAGTCGGCTGGGGAGGAGAATCTGGAAAAGGTTGATATTCAGCTGGCCGATTCTAGGCTGATGGGAGATGCATCTGGCATTTTTGAAACCAAATCTGGTAACGAATGCGACCTCTGTGATGGCATGGAGGATAAAGCCGATGCCACGATGGGTGACATTCAGGACGAGGCCCATGCAGTGAGGAAATCGGAGAGTTCTGTTGCCTCCGATTCAGAACAGATGGGATATATATCTGGCTTATTCGAAACCGAATCTGGGGACGAATGCGACCTCTATGATAACACGGAGGATGAAGCCAATAACACGGTGGTGGAAAGGATGGTGGAAAAAAAGCAAGATGTTGCGGTTCCTACAAATAAACCTCCATCACTGTAAGGCAGCCTCAGCTGCACTCTTGCTGCGCCTGACGACAGGAGCAGTTGACTTGGTTTTTATCCAAGAGCCCTGGGTGCGGGGTGGCAGGGTTTGCGGATTGAAGACCCCTGGGTTTAAGTTGGTGGTTGCCAAAGGTGAGGGCTCACCAAGAGCCTGCATCTTGGCAAAAAATGGCTTAAATATATTCTTTTTATCAACTTTTAGTGATATGGATGTTACAGCGGCTAGCTTAGAGCTTCATGGGAAGTCTATTTGGCTCGCCTCTGCGTATTTTCCTAATCCGGGGTCAATACCCCCGGAGAAGGTTGTCGGTCTAATTCGGGAGTCTGAATCTAGGGGACACCAGTTAGTAGTGTGTTGTGATGCTAATGCACATCATTCGATATGGGGAAGTACAGACACAAATGATAGAGGCGAATCACTTTTGGAGTTTTTGTTAAGCACTAACCTCTATATTTGTAACAAGGGTGGTGAACCAACTTTCGTTACAAGTACGCGACAAGAGGTTCTTGACGTAACACTTGTATCAGATACATTTTCTGATAGAATTGATGACTGGAGAGTTTTGGAAGAGCATTCTTTCTCAGATCATCGCTACATTGAGTTTTTACTCAGGGAGCGTGCCCCGGTTGAGACAGTCTCTAGAAATCTGAGGAGAACAAACTGGGTGAAATACAGGGAGACTTTTTCTTTGCTTTTGGATGAAGTACCCTTATCTAAACCACATAGTTTGGCGCAAATTGACTGTCTGGTTGACCATATAACAAATGTTTGTAATAGGTGCCTGGATGCGTCTTGCCCTTCTGCAAAGCCTAGAGGGAAAAAAAAGCCACCTTGGTGGTCAAATGAGTTGCAGACGAGCAGAGATTCCTGCAGAAAGCTCTTTAATAAGGCTAAATTTTCAAGAGCGGACGAGGACTGGTCTGCATACAGGCTGCAACTTAAGAGTTATAAAAAGATGATCAGAAATGCAAAATGTGATTCTTGGAAAAACTTCTGTGGAAACATAGAAGACGTTTCTGAGGCATCCAGGCTGCGCAAGGTTCTGGCTTCTTCTCCTTGCACCCTGGGATACCTGAAAGATCCTAATGGGGTGTGGTCTTCCTCCAGTGGAGAGTCGCTGGATCTCCTTTTAAACACGCATTTTCCGGGCAATTCCATGACGCCGTTTCAAGCTTTGGAACGTTCTGACGCCCAAGCATCTGAAATTGCTTCGGAAATAATAAATATGCCAACATTAATCTGGGCGATAAAAAGCTTCAGGCCCTATAAATCCCCGGGACCTGATGGTATAATCCCGGCTGAGTTGCAGCAAGTGTCGGACTATATAGCCCCGTTGCTGTATAATCTATACACAGCATGCATCAACTGGTCGTACATTCCTTTAAAATGGAGGGATACCAGAGTCGTATTTATCCCGAAGGCTGGGAAAGGTTCCCACATAGCTCCGAAGGATTTCAGACCAATTAGTCTGTCTTCTTTTTTATTAAAGACAATGGAACGAATGATAGACTCATATTTGCGTAGAGTGATTGACCCGAGGTTGCTTTCGACAAAGCAACATGCATACAGCAAGGAACGATCAACGGAAACAGCTCTTCATGAGCTCGTTGGTACCATCGAGAGATCGCTTTCGGTAAAGGAGTACACTATGGTGGCCTTTCTTGATATTGAGGGGGCTTTTAATAATGTCATCCCAGAATCGATAATATTGGCATTGTCTGGTCTGGGAGTAAAGCGCGAAATCGTTTTAATGGTGGAAGGCCTACCAGTAGACGTATAACGTCTGAATTGGGAGCGTCCGTCATATCTCGATTTGTCAATAGGGGCACACCACAAGGAGGTGTTCTTTCGCCGCTTCTTTGGAACCTGGCACTGAATTCAATGCTGCTATCTCTAGAAGCACGTGGTTGTCATGTTGTCGCATATGCTGACGATGTCGCGATAGCGGTAAAGGGGAAGCATCTGCCAACATTGCGGGACATTCTTCAGGGTTCTCTGAAAGATCTGTCTAAATGGGCAAGAGACTGTGGTCTAGGAGTTAATCCTAGTAAAACAGAGCTTGTTTTATTTACAAGGAAAAATAAGATTCCTGCTTTTGATCCTATTTCTCTGGACGGTACTGAAATCACCTTCTCAGATGGAGCCAAGTATCTTGGAGTATTTCTAGATAGGAAGCTGAATTTCAGGCGTAATATTGAGGAACGGGTGAGAAAAGCAACGATTGCTTTGTATTCCTGTAAAAGGGCCATTGGAAAACGATGGGGTTTTAGCCCTCAAGTCGTTCATTGGATCTATACAGCAGTGGTGCGTCCAATTTTGCTGTATGGAATCATTGTCTGGTGGCCTGCTTTAGAAACAAAATCGAACTGTGTCTTTATCACGAAGGTACAGAGAATGGCGTCAATGTGCATCACTGGTGCTCTTCGTACTACACCTACGGCTGCATTAGAAATCCTCCTTCACCTGATACCCTTGGACATATTGGGTAGGCAGTATGCAGCTGCGTCGGCAATTCGACTTAATAGCACGCTGCAATGGAGGAGCAGCGATTGTGGCCATAGCGCGATCTTGAAAAAGATAACAATACCACAAAATGTGGATTGTGCTCCCTCTTTGAGCCTCTTTGAGCGCCACTTTACCACTATGATACCATCCAGGGAGTCTTGGATGGGGGATACTCCAGGAAGTGGAGCTACCATAAATTTTTACACAGATGGATCGAGGCTGCACGAACAAGTGGGCTTTGGGGTCTATTCGGAAGAGCTTGGATTGAGCCTAGCTCGTAGATTGCCAGATCATTGCAGTGTCTACCAGGCAGAGATGCTGGCAATAAAGGAAGTGGCTGACTGGTTGAGCTGCAATGTCTTGTCTACAACCGCAGTCAACATCTATACTGACAGTCAAGCCGCGGTCAAGTCCCTGGATTCAATGTTTCTGAAAACAAGATCTGCCCTTAACTGCCGCACGTCTTTAAATGAGATGGCCAAGCAGTTTAACATACGACTCATATGGGTCCCAGGGCACAGAGACATTCCAGGGAATTGCAAAGCCGATGAGCTTGCAAGACTAGGAACTACATTACAGGTTCCAACAGAATTGGAATGTGTTGGTATGCCTCTAGAAACTTGCAAGCAAAACCTACGGCTTTGTTCTGCGACGGAGACTAATCAAAGATGGGCAAATGGATGGACGTGTGAGACAACACGACTGATTTGGCCTTCTCTTAATCAGGGGCGCACAAGTGAGCTGATATCGCTTCCAAGAGGAGAGATTTCAACGGTGGTTTCTATAATTACCGGACACTGTCTTATAGGGAGGCACGCAGAGCGGTTAAATGTGCCGTCGAATGACTTTTGCCGAAGTTGCATGGATGAAGAGGAGTTGGAAACCATCGAACACTTTATTTGCCATTGCCCGGCACTTTCTGGTCAGCGACTTGCTTCACTGGGATCTAGGGAGCTGCACGATCTTTCAGATTTGTCGGATGTCAAAATTCAACATCTAAGGAGTTTCATAAGAAGCTCAAACTGGTTTAACGACAGGGACTAGTAGGGAAACCTATTACGATCCCGTGGTATCACAATGGACCTCAGAGTCTACGTGTGTTGACGTAAAACGTCAGCAGCCACTTACAACCTAACCTAACCTAGACCGTCAAATAGACAAAATCACCAAATGGTTTTGCAAAGTCAGTTCAGATTTCTTTTGTGTTGGCCCACTGAAATTTTTAATTTTTTATCAAATGCATTTGGAAAACGTCAAAAACACATCTGAGCTTCAAAATATTGAATGAAGTCTTCAGTGAAATCGTATGGCGGTTCTTTACTTAGAAGTAGTTTATTTTTATTATAACCGGAGTTTATTATAAACTATTTTACGGTTTTACGGTTTTTACTGTATAATTTAGAATATTTTTTTTTATTTTTTGGGATATGATGAAGCTTAAGATATGTATCAGTTTAAAAAACCCCTCTAGTTTCCAGTAGTGTGTTGTTGGTTATATACATATTACGTTAGTGATTCTTTTTTTTTTGCAAAAAAAATACTTTATCTGTCAAATGTGTATGTGTCTTTCTATCAAAAGCACATAATTGTTAACCATATAGTAGCTCTTAATATCCATTTGAATAGGATAGAATGAGGTGGTTTCCATTTGATTTGATGTCAACAACAGAACGGCAGACATAAGCAGAGAAACAGCTTTTAGACGAGAAGTGGTAATTTTGATTGAAATGTATTTGAAAAATCTATTCAGCAACAACCACATAAACACAGCAAAACAATACATTAATACAGGACATGCTGAGAGCCAAAATAGAACAAGCACGTTACGGAAATTTTTATAAAAATTTTAAAGTTAAAAATCTAGGAAGGAAATAAAAAACATTTAAATTATTTTTTACACGACATGTAATTTTATGACACTTTAATGCTGATATCTAGTTACAAAAATTTGTTTACCTCAATTTAAAATTTTAAAAAATTCAAGCAGTTATGGCAAGTCACAACGGACCTCAGAATGTATGTGTGCTGATCAAAAATTGCCACTACCTACCACACAAATGACAGTAGTGGCCGTTGCCGCCCCACAACAATCGTCAGACGTGCCGTGCTTATTCTGTTCAGCATCTAACAAACCCATACACACACATATACACTCAGTATAGATGTATTTGATGTGTATTAAACAGGAAATAACCACAAATACATTTAGTCATTATAGGTTATATATCAGTGTGAGTATGTGTTTTTGTCAATGTGTGTGTGTGTCTATGAAAGAGAATGAATGTATGAGTTTTGAAGGTTTTTGTTTCCACCATCAAAATGACCAACTAACCGAGCATTGTGAGTTGTTTATGTATTTGTATTGTTTTTTTACATTTTGAATGTTTGAGTGTGAACTAAATGTCTCCCCAAAAATAGATTAATTGTTTTCACCAGGGATGGAAAATAAAAATTTCGAAATGATACTGGAACTTAACCTGAAAAGTACTTTTTTGAACTCGAAAACAAAAATAGTTTATTCATTTTAAAAGTTTTCTAAATTCAAATTATATATTTTTTATGAGAAAAACCTATAAAATTCCTTCTAAAAATGTTCGTTTCATATTTTTGGGACTACCTGCACGTAAGGGGACCAATCGACGACTGGTACTAAATTGGTACTTATGCATGAAAGGGACCCATCATCATAATTTCTGTAAGGGTATCAACAAATACACAGTGAATAAACAGATTCGTGGGTTCTTGTTAATCCATGAGATTAAAACTACAAGTCTATTCAGAAGATGTAGAGTTAGTTTCAACGAAATTCGGTAGATTTTCCAAAATTCTTTTAGAATAGAGAATACATATATGAAAACGTTTGGTTTAGAAAATGTACTAAATAGGTTGCAGAGGTACTATGGTATTTTTTGAAGTGAATAAGTACTGAAAAAAGTACTGACTTTTCCCTCCCTGGTTTCCATTATGAATTTTGTATTAAACGAACTTGACACAAGTAATACAAAAATGCGAGCACATGTGCTTATAAACATTACAAATATACATACCATATTGATTAAAATTTATTTAAATGTGTACTTTTTATTGAAAAACAATATACGTTTGTCTAAATGGATATTAAAAACTTTTTAATTAATATTGATATTAACGTCAATTTGTAATGAATGTCTTTCCATTCACTCTACAATTGAAATGAGGTTGTATTTTGAAACACTTTTAGTGGGTAATAAACATGAATATAATATTGCTTATAATGTGGGTTTATGTATTAATTTAGAAATAAATCAGGAAAAATAAAAAGAAAATTATGTAATTTCAGGAATGGCTTTGATTACTACTAATTACCATTAGCTTTACATTACGCCTAGCTACATATCTGTTGGGGTCCGAAAACCATAATTTCGGATCAAAGATTTAAAATTCACTAGATTTTATATATGCGCATTAAAGAGCCCAGATTTTTTTTTTTAGGTCTACCCTTTAATTTGTTCCTTTTAATGAAAAAATTTCGGTTTTTTTGGGGATTTTTAAAATAAAATCTTAAGGTCGCGGCTTTTTTACGAAAATCTACGAATTTAAGATTTGTAAATTATTTAAATTGTTTAAATTGGTGAAGTAAAGAAAAATCATCAAATAGGAGACTTGTGCTAATAATATGTGTCGTCCATTCCATAATATATTGCCCATTCCATTAGATATATCCCATTCTTTTAGAAATTTCACATACTGCCATGAAATATTGCATAGAAACCCCCTTAGAAAATGAAGATAGGTTGTTGGTATGTTCAGAAAAAATTATGGTCGGTAAAACGGGGGTCGATCTTACTTTTAACCTACATCTTACTTTTTAATACAAAGTTATAAAAAAACAATATATTTGTATGGGGACCACCTTAAGGGTTAAAGATATAGGATTCGTTCTAAAAATGTGTTCGGGTTAAAAAACTACTGGGGATTGGTCATACGTTTGACTCCTCTAGAGGCACTCTTGGGAAAGTTATAGCAGTAGGAACAATTTTTATAAAAATGTTGTTTTTATATGAAAGCCCCAACAGGGAGTGGAGATAGGGCATAGGTATGTTTGCAAAAAACATGTTAGGGTGAAAAAATCTCACATTTGACCTCGTTTTTGGCGACTCTAGGGCACCTGTGGGGCTTTTTGTGAATTCTTACACTTACACGCTCAACACAAAAAGATACGCAACTATCCCGGAGTCGCCTAAAAAGAGGTAAAATTTGAGACGATCCCCATTAATTTTCCCTCCCCAACATTTTTTCCAAATCTACCTAAGACCTTTCTCCACTCTCTACGGGGGCTTCCATGCAAGGATTACAATGATAAAATTGCTCCTACCTCTAAATATCTTAAGGATGGCTCTAGAGGAGTCAGATGTATGACCGACTCCAAAAGTTTTTCAAACCCAAAATTTTTTCATAACATACTTATCATCTATCGTCAACCATTAAGGTGGTCCCCAAACAATGCTATTTATTTTTTCAACTTCTTTTTATTAAGTCCGCCCCTCCCGCTCCAAGGGGGCCTCCTTGTAAAAAGCAAGACCGACCCCCCTTAACATTTACCCCCCAATTTTTTTTCTGAACATACCAACAACCTTCAGTTTCTGTGAAATTTCTTAAAGAATGAGATATATATCATGGAATGGGCAATATGTTATGGAATGGACGGTATATATTTTTTAGCGTAAGTCTCCCTTTTGATGAAATTTTTTTTACTTCACTAATTTAAAGCACGTTAACAATTTAAATAATTTAAAAATATTAAATTCCTAGATTTTCGTAAAAGAACACGAGCGCAACCTTAAGATTTGATTTTAAAAATCCCAAAAAAAAAAAAAAAAATTTAGGGGATAAGACCTACAAATTTGAGATCTGGGCACTCTAATGCACATATCTCGGTAAATGCTGCCAACACGAGAAAAAGTTCAACGGCATTTTTGTAGCCATTGACTCGTGTAACACTTCCGCAAAATACCCAAAAGCCCGCCGAGTTATAATTTTTGGGTTATCCAGTTTTTAATATTCTCATAATTTGCGTATCTCAAAACTAAGCAAGATAGAGCGACCACAAATGGGGTCTGTATCCAGTAAATAAGTAATAAAATTTTAACAATTTCTAGTTAAAATTGGAAAAAAATCGCATTAATTTTTTTTTCCTTATTTTTGGAAAAATATGAACTAAATCGAAAAAATCCCTAATTTTAGTTAATTTTCTTATTTTTTAGTTCACTTTTTTTTTGAGTGCATACAGATTTTTAATTTCTGAATATTTCCTATTCTTTATTAACAAATTTCAAATTGAAAATTTTAAGAACATTTTCTTCAAATATGTTATTTTTTGCTGGAGGATCCTATATTCACAAAATTTTGAAAAGTTTTAATTTGAAAATATTTTGAAAATTTTTGGTTGTAAAAAAGTTTGAATGTAAAAAGTAAAAGAAAAATTGATATCGAGTAAAAAAAATTTAAGTGAAACCATTTTTGAGTCGTTTCCTTTTCCTCTTCATTACGTTCCCCGTTCTATTCCATTTCGTCCCCTGTTACATTTAATTTTTTGTATATGTTTCATTCCTATCCGCATAACATACATAACATAAAGAAATAAAAAATTCTATAGTTTTTATCTCAACATATATAAAGAGTATAATTGTTCCCTTCTTTTGCCCTTTGTTTACCCCTGTTATCATACAAATTTCAAATTTATGAATCAAAATGTTTTAAAATCTTTTTTTTTCAAATTTGTTTTTTTTTTTTTGCATGAGGATCCTAGATGCAAAGTTTCAAGTGTTTAAAACGATTTCTTAGGAAAACGAAATGAGAATTAAATAAACCTTTTTACTCATTTCAACCTCTGACATTTAAAAATTCCTTAAAATATTTTTCAAAATATTTTGTTCCGATGAGGGAGCCTACATTTCAAAAACCAAGGCCCGTAACACAGAACAATTAAAAGTCTATTTTAACAAAAGTTTTATTTTAAATTTAAAATTTTCAACACATTTTTTGAAAGTCGATTTTAAAAACAAAAACAATTTGTATGGAAATAAAATTAAAAGCTGCTTTTAAATATAGTATGTTATTTTTCTGTGGTAAGGCTACAAATTTTTATAACCTCTTTTTCAGTAGATTAAAAAAGTACAAAAGCACACTTTATTGCGTTTTTAGCATACAACTTTCTCAAAAGTACTTTTTTAAAATTGTTTTTCGCTGGATGGTTCTACATTCCACGTTTCAAAATTCTAGAATTCAAGTTTCTGGAAAAAGTACAAACTCCCAGTTTTTAACCGTTACATTTAAATCTGAATTTTTAAAAGGTACTTTTTCAGAGTGTTTTTTTATCGGCTGGTGGATCTTATGTTTTACATTTCAAGTTTCTATAACCATTATTTAAGGTAAAAGAAAAAGAACCAAAGTGCAATATTTTAACACTTTTGCACCTAAGAATTTTCGAAAAGCACATTTTTCTGAATACTCTGAATACTCCTTGCTTCTAAATTGTATGGTTTTTTGGACCTTTATCCAGGAAATTTAAAAAGTATCAAAATTATTACCTTTTCCCCTTAGATTCAAGATTTCTTAAAACCCAGCCTAAGTGAATATATTTTCCAGGAGGTGAACCCGAATATCTCTGGCTTCAGTGGTTTGGACTCTGCAATGATGAATCACATATTCAGCCAGTCAATCATCCAGTCACTCACCCAACTCTTTTATAAATACAGATAACCACGCCCACAAAAGGGGAAGGATCGAAAAAATAAAATTTTTTAATCCCCTTGTTCCAATTGCAGGACTATCAACCTTTTCTTTTCACAATTATTGAAGATTTAACTAAATGGAGATCAAATCGTTGCTTGTTTGAACTGGGGAGCTACTTTCTTCGGCAAACACTGGTGTAGGTTATTTAATAGTCGATCTTGATCGCCTATAATTTTCTTACTTGTTTTTATTTATAATTGAATTTATTCTTTTTAATTATAGTAATTTTTATTGTTTCCTCTATGCCATTAATATTACTAAAGGTCATTTGCAACAGTGATTTTTTTTATTGAACAATTTTTTTTTTTAATTTTTTTTTTTATTTTTATATAAATTACCAATGTAGTGGTTTATTTTTGTTGTTGTTGGTGTTATTATTAAATAAATTAATGAGATTTTCAAACTTTTGTGGTTAATTTTTTAATTAAATTCATGTTTGCAGTACCATGTACTATAGTTGTTTTTAATTTAATAGTCTATCTGTCTGTCCGTCCACCCATTTATTTAGTTAGTAGGGAAATATAATTTTTTTTAATTTTTGTTTTTTGGATTTGGCTTTAGCACAGTTGTTTATAAATCTTTAACATAAAATGACATTAAAATACTTTATAGTTAAATGAATATTGTGGTTTTTAAAACAGAGTGTTTCAACATGGTCGTATTTTAGGAAGGGGAAAATTAAGGCAGGAATATTAAGCGGTTTAAAAAATTTTAAACTTTTAACAAATATTTACGAATATTTTAATGAATTTTAAATCGAAGGTATTTGAATAAAACTTGTTGAATATTTTCGACTTCTAAATACTATTTGTACAAAAAGGGTTTTCCATGTGTTATTTTTTTCTAAAATTTCGCTAAGAATTAAAATGGTTTTCTACACCGTTTACAGAAGTAATTCGAAACATATTAATACTAATATGAAGATTCTACTTATAATTCGAAATTCCATTAGTAATTCGGAAATACCTTTAATTCACAGATTATATTTGGAACTCGAATATCCCATTTGTAATTCTAAGACTTCAATTATAATTCGAAAATATCAAGTATAATTCGTAAAAACTTAATTTTATTTCGTAAAAGATCAATTATAATTCGAAAAAGATCAATTGTAATGCGAAGATTTTAATTGTCCTTCGAAAAAACCACTTGTGATTCGAAACAGCCACTTGTAATTTGAAAAGGATTTATTTTATTCTATTTTATTTTATTTTATTTTATTTTATTTTATTTTATTTTATTTAATTTAATTTAATTTAATTTAATTTTATTTTATTTTATTTTATTTTATTTTATTTTATTTTATTTTATTTTATTTTATTTCATTTTATTTTATTTTATTTTATTTTATTTTATTTTATTTTATTTTATTTTATTTTATTTTATTTTATTTTATTTTATTTTATTTTATTTTATTTTATTTTATTTTATTTTATTTTATTTTATTTTATTTTATTTTATTTTATTTTATTTTATTTTATTTTATTTTATTTTATTTTATTTTATTTTATTTTATTTTATTTTATTTTATTTTATTTTATTTTATTTTATTTTATTTTATTTTATTTTATTTTATTTTATTTTATTTTATTTTATTTTATTTTATTTTATTTTATTTTATTTTATTTTATTTTATTTTATTTTATTTTATTTTATTTTATTTTATTTTATTTTATTTTATTTTATTTTATTTTATTTTATTTTATTTTATTTTATTTTATTTTATTTTATTTTATTTTATTTTATTTTATTTTATTTTATTTTATTTTATTTTATTTTATTTTATTTTATTTTATTTTATTTTATTTTATTTTATTTTATTTTATTTTATTTTATTTTATTTTATTTTATTTTATTTTATTTTATTTTATTTTATTTTATTTTATTTTATTTTATTTTATTTTATTTTATTTTATTTTATTTTATTTTATTTTATTTTATTTTATTTTATTTTATTTTATTTTATTTTATTTTATTTTATTTTATTTTATTTTATTTTATTTTATTTTATTTTATTTTATTTTATTTTATTTTATTTTATTTTATTTTATTTTATTTTATTTTATTTTATTTTATTTTATTTTATTTTATTTTATTTTATTTTATTTTATTTTATTTTATTTTATTTTATTTTATTTTATTTTATTTTATTTTATTTTATTTTATTTTATTTTATTTTATTTTATTTTATTTTATTTTATTTTATTTTATTTTATTTTATTTTATTTTATTTTATTTTATTTTATTTTTAACTTCAAAACATTTCAACGACACTAAAAATAATAAGGAATCTAGTAAATTTTACGAGGCTGTAGAAAGGTTTTAAATTTACAATTTGGCGCATTAAAGCGAGCGCACTTAAGCGATGGCAATTCCTATTTGTTGCATGCACTTACCCCAGGAAGAAAAATACGAACGGGAAAGCGCTGGCGAAGTACCTTTTATGGTCGCTTATGTGCTGGGAAAGCATCACAGTTTAGTACTCCCCCAGCGTCCAAAATGATAACCACGGTAAACGGTATGCCATTGCTATTTTAAAGCGCTTTGAAAGGGCTTTAAAAACAAAAAATATGGTACTATTATAGCACATGTAGAACAAAAAAATGGGACGTATCAAAATTGTATAAGACACAACTTTTTTTGGCGTTTATTTGAATTAAGAAATAATGTATTAAATTAGGATAAAAAAATTATTGACTAATTTATTAGGATAAAAAATTTTGGACAAACTTTGAAATATTTTCTTAGTCCCGGAAAAAATATGTTTGCAGTTTTCTTTGCGTTTTGGAATAAAAAATTTATTAAAAACTAGTCGAATAGCCTGTCCCTGCCAGGCGGAACACCAAATCACTTTTCTCAATAATTCAAATTTTTTACCAAACTTTATAAAAAAATTATGTTTGTGCTTCAAAAATTTAATCTTGCTAGATTGAGTTATGTATATCAATATATTTCCCAAGCTGGAAGAAAATTTGATGGTTTTATTGATACAATTTTAGAACTAAAGTTAGCACGCCCATTTCGTTTCCGTCCTTAAACCGGATATCAAAAATCCATCGTGTGGATCTGTCCCATGGTCACTCCTATATACATGGCAATTTTTATCTTTCTTGGGCTGGATTACTCAATGCTCGTTATAAAATAACTCTCCGTTAAATTTAACTTTTTCATACAAATTTTGACATAAGGCTCCGTTAAATCGGCAGTTAGTCATGAAGGGTTTTAAAATTAGATAAAATGTTAAAAAACACAATTTTTTCACTTAAATTTTTCCTTATAATTCTCCGTACACAGTTGACTTCATAAGGATATGATCCATTGTCAATTCTTTATGCTTAATAGGGATTTCAGAAATAGTTTAAATGTTTAAAAACTAAATTTCGCCGTCTTCCACCACTCCCCTGTCTTTAAGGCCGAAAATCCAGCAACGTTACAGATTATATATATAAACTGAACAAAATTCACAACGGATTTTATGTATCTCCGCCCTTTCACTGGATATCCAGGTCAGAGTTATCTTTGCCATAGTCCGTACCATATGCATCCCAATTTTCATTTTTTTAGGTCATAAGGTGTCTTCAAAATTGCACTCAAAAATTTATGTTAGTAAAATCAACTGAAAATGTCAGTTAAAATAACTACTTTGTTAGTTGTTCTGGGGTCAACTACTTTTTAAGTTAAATCAACTAACAATGTTAGTTATTTTAACTGACAAAAAACAACTGACTTATGTAGTCAAAACTACTTACATTTGTAGTCAAAACAATTAACATGTAGTAAAAATAAAATAATCAATAAATAATTTTTTTTTTTTTAATTTTTCAGAAAACAAATTGAAGACCAAAATTTTTCCAAGTTATTTTTTTTTTTTAAATTGTGAAAAATAAAAAAAAAGAGAAAATTTATTTTTATTTTTTTTGGAAAAAACGGAACATTTTTCTGAGATAAAAAAATAAAATTAACTACTTTAAATAACTGTTACTGCATTACAGTACTTTTTCGTTAGTTGTTCAAAAAACGACTTCAAATAACTAACAGAAATAGTTGTTTGATATTTTTCACACAAAAACAACTGACTTTGTAGTTGAAAACAACTAACTACTATAAAATATACAAACAACTAACATGTAGTAACTTACATAATTTTCTGAGTGTAGGTAAGATGTAAAAACATAATCTTTCCATGCCCATTTCTTCTCTTAATTCTGCGTCCATATTCCAAATTTTTTAAATCTGACTACTTTAGAATGAGAGCCATCGTTAGTAATATACTCGTATCCACGCACCTTTTCCCTCTTAACTCTCCGTCGACCGTCCAAAAATTTTAAGTCTGACTACTTTAGAATATGCTCCATTGTCAGGACAATATGCATTCCAATTTTCGGCTGCGTAGGTCATTAGGGCTTTAAAGTTAGTTAAATTAAAAAAAATAAAACATAATATTGCCTTGCCCCTTTTGCCTCTCAACTCTCCGTCTACATTCCAAGAATTTTAAATCGGACTACTTTAGAATATGCTTAATAGTTAGAACTGTTTGGGATTTTCAGCTTCCTAATTCATTGGGGCGGAGCTTAAAAATACTCTAAAAGGTTAAAAAATAACTAATTTTTCCAAGTCCCCTTTTTTCTCGTAATTCGCCGCCCACAGGCAAAAAATCCGGCTTCGTAAGAATCTGTCCCTGGTGTTTTACTATATACATGCCAATTTCAAGCTTTTAAGTTTATCACAGAGATCCAAAGGCACTGGATACACAAAAAATAAGAAGAAAAAAAAAAAAATATGTATAGAAAATAGAAAATGTTGATCTTCCCCATGAGATCTACTATATTGGCATGTATATTATACATGCCAATTTTCATCTTCCTAAGTCATTGGGGGTCTTAAAATTAGTTAAAATATTAAAAAACCCAATTTTTCCACGCTCTTTTATCTTTTAATTCTCCGTCCACAGCCGAGAAATCTTAAATCCGATTACTTCAGGATATACTAAGTACATCGTTAGGACTGTACGCTGTGAATTTTCCGCTTCCTTTGGGGGGCTTCAAAAAAAGTAAAAATGTTAAAAATCCCAATTTTGTCACTCCCAATTTTCCTTTCAATTCTCCGCCAACAGTCCAAAAAATTCGACTACTTCAGGATATGCTTCATCGATAGTATTATATGCTAGGAAATTTTCAGCTTCCTAAGTCGTTAGAAGACTTTAAAATAAGCAAAGATGTAAATTTTCTTCTCCATAGGTCATTGGGGGTCTTCAAATTAGTTAAAATATTAAAAAACACAATTTTGCCACGCCCCATTTTTCTCTTAATTCCCCTTCCACAGTCTAAAAAATATAAATCCGATTACTTCAGGATATGCTTCATTGTTATGACTAAATGATATGCAATTTTCCGCTTCCTAAGTCATTTGGGGGCTTCAGAAGAAGTAAGAATGTTAAAAAATCCTAATTTTGCCACGACACTTTTCCCCTCAATTCTCCGCCCACATTGCGAAATTTTTAAATCCGACTACTTGGGGATATGCCCCATTGTTAGGACTATATTCTAGGAAATTTTCAGCTTCCTAAGTCATTAGGGGGCTTTAAATTAAGCAAAAATGTCAAAAAATTGAATTTTGCCACGCCCACTTTTCCTCTTATTTCTCCGCCCACAGGCAAAAAATCGAAAATCCGGCTTCGTTAGGATCTGCCCCAGGTGTTTTACTATATGCATGCCAATTTTCAGCTTTGTAGCTCATCAGTAGGCTTCAAAAAGCTCTGGATAGACAAAAAAAGAGGAACACACAAATAGGGAAATTATATATATAGATGCTTCTAGGAAAATTTTTTGGAAAAGTCCCGAAAAAAGTGGTGTATTGAACCGAATCGGGTAGTGTTCCAAAGGGATAGGCCCAGTGACATTTCACATGTGATGTATCCGGAGTTTAAGACACTTCCTCGCGAAAGAAACAGGTGTTTTTATATAAAAGGTGTCAAGTTTGTAATATGTAGGTCATTGTGTCTAACAAGGGAAGTCTCCCTGGTGTCACCCTCCGATCTTCATGAAATTTGGATATGTTGTTAAGAACGAAAATTAATTCGACACGTATTTTTTTAGCGGCCCAAACTCATTTTTAGTGGGTGGGGGGTGTCGATTTGTATGGGGGGAAATTCACCTTTTTCAGTTTTTTACGATTTACGCCTTTTTAAACAAAATTAATATAGGCACGTGTGGTATCAGATTAAAGGTATTAAAAATACCTATCTCGTGGTGCTAACAGCAGGCCCAAGAAATTAATACTTTTCGACTTATTAACAAAAATGTCCTAAAATTTTGGTATTTCACTCAATATGACGAAAAGTTTTGCATGTTTGGACACGTTCTTAGCACACGTAGATAGGTTTTCCAAAGACCTTTCATTTGGTATGTAACATGACTTGGTTTCTTTGCATAATATAGGAGGTAAACGAAAAAAACTGAAAAATTGCCTTGTCTTCCCCCTCCTTTTTACCCCCTAAATATGAATTTGGGCCGGTAAAAAAAATACATCTCCCTTTATTTTTTCTGATCTACAAAATAAAACCAATTCCATAAAGATCCGCGGGTGACACTAGGGAGACTTCCCTTGTAAGTGACATATCACGAGAACTATCAAGGACCGGCCTTTTATCCTGGAGGGAAACAAAAAATATTCCAATTATTACGAAAATTAATAAATTTTAATAAAAAATTTATACTTTGAACGGATTTAAAGAGAAAAACATTGGCAAAGCGCTCGCAAAGCACTTTTTCGAATTCATACTACCTTCTACACAAAAAATAAAGTGCTTTGCCGAGACTTTTTCTTTGGAACGGTTGGCAGTTTCTGACTGGGTAGTTTCGAGTAAGATTATTCTAGCTCAAGGTCATATTTCTTTTACTAATTGCTACGATGATATTGTAAAAGTTACAATTTTCAAGAAACTATTTATAAAGTTTTTTGTTTTTATTTGATGGGTTTGGTCATTTTGCAAGACTTACTCGACACTCGTGTTTCAGAATTTGTCAATTTGCTAAATACTCTTGACAATGGAATTTGACAAATTCCGAAACACGTGTCGAGTTATTTGTTAAGTGTAGGATAAACATAATTGCCTTAAACCATTAATTAATAATAACTATCTTTTATTTTGACTGTTAAAATCCTCCTCTAATATAAAATTCTTGTCTACGACATTGTATCCTATATTTATGTTCCGTTCAATTACCTTGCAGCTGTTTTTTTTATTATTTTTTTTTTTTCAAATAACAAAAGTATGTCATTCCATGTCATTGTACTTACCATTGATTGGTGAAAATATATTTAAATACAGACAGTCTTCCGATTGATTTTCCAGAAATGGCAATAGTCTTTTTAAATATTCTAAACGTCCTTTTGGCATTTTCTCCATTGCAGCAGTTTCATTTTGTATATTTGGCAAACGTTGTGGGCATACGGGACTATATTTATCGGATATACGTATGCCATCCCAAGGAGCTGGTGCACGTGTGGGACTAAATCTAAAAGAGGTTGGAGAATGTAGTCATACAGTAAATACATTTTTAAAACTTAGAAACTAAAATAAAAGTGGAGTACATAATGTTTGAGTGCATTTAATTTAATGAATTTTTAAATATAGTACATTAAAAGAATAGACAAATGAATTCAGTTTGAAATGTAATATTTTACATCTTAGCAAAAACCTAAAAATGGTAACGGTTACATAATGCATTACCATTTAATACATAGCCAAAAAAAAAAAAAAAATGCAAAAATTGTATTATTTTTTCCCTATCGGTTACCATATGCATTACCTTTTTGTGTTTCTCATGCATTACGAAAACCCCACCCATTACTTTGAGTCTCATTCCAAACAAAATAATAGATAAATGTCTTACCATTACTTAACCCTTTACTTGATTGATGATTTTTGTTTTGGATAAGACTAAAA
Organism: Pegoplata infirma; assembly: GCA_963921195.1. NCBI lineage: Eukaryota > Metazoa > Arthropoda > Insecta > Diptera > Anthomyiidae > Pegoplata > Pegoplata infirma. Next base: position 10,990,344 of record OY992536.1, read on the forward strand.
GTAATGGGTGGACTTTACGTAATGCAATAAAAATACAAAAAGGTAATGCCTATGGTAAGAGGTGGGAAAAAAAGGATATTAAAAATATATTTAAAAAATATTAAAACAATAAAAAAAATGCTTCCCTGGTAGTGTTACCAAGTAAATAACTTAAGGGGTTAGAAAAAATATGAGTAACTACTTAGTTTCCTCCCAATCGATGTCATTGGAGGTACCCACTTTTTTGCCTTTTTTTTGGAGTAAAGTAGTGCTAATGATAATTCATTCATAGCCATTACCAGGTAAGCAAAATGGGAAGGGGTACTGATTACCAAGTTTTTGTCTTATGTAAAATAACTGTCTTTCGCTTGCGTTAACAACGTTTGCTAATGTGGATTAGGAAAGACTCTAAAATTTTAGTTTTATATACCTCTCTTTCTCTTACACAGGTTTTGGCAAAGCATAGTGACATACAATCTTTAAATTAAAATTATGCTTTAATCTTAAAAATTATGTTTTAAGTTGGTTAATTCAAATAAAAAACATCTACACTCAAAACAAAAACTTTCAAAAAACCTGTAAAAACGGCTTTCAGTTAAAAAAAACAAACTTTTAGCAGATTTTTCTGCAGAAATGGATGTTTTAACAAAATTCTCTGTCATTCGTTTTAAAAAATATAAAAAATAACCGAAAATTGTCTGTCATTTTACTACTTCTGTTTGCTGAGTTTACAAAAATATTTAAGGGAACATTTTAGATGATTATTTTTATTTTGAAATTTTAAAGAAATTGTTTGTTTTTTTTTGTGAAATTTAACGATTAAAAATTGTCAAAATTAAAACAAAAAATTTAAGATTATTTTGCTAATTTGATAGAAATATTTAGTTATCATTAGTTTTTTTTAATGTTATAATTAACCCTAGGATGTCTGACTGCCTGGGCAGTGGTAAGTGACTCTACTGGGCCTGGCGAGGCCCTTACAATTTTTTCCCCTTTTAAGCTTTTAATTGATTGCTGGGATTGTGTAGCGTGTAGAAGACTTGTTTTAGAAAAAATTAGGCTCAAAAGTCCTTTTTACTTAAAAAAATACATTTAAGATGTTTAGATTTTTTTTCAGAAACTCAGCAGATTTTTTTGCTAATGTCAGCAGATTTTTCTGTTAAATTGAACAGATTTTTTTTAGCTGAAATCAACATATGTTTGATTTGACTAAGATTATACTGACAGAAATTTCGCAAAAAAAAATAAATCGTACACTCAAAATATTTTGTAGGCAAAAACAAATGAAAAACATATTTAATACAAGTGATTAAATATTTAAAAACCATCCCAGCAATTATTCATTTGTTTTAACAAACATCAACATGTACACTCAAAAAAATAAAACTGTAAAGTTAACAAATTTTTTTTTGTTAACTCGAGTTTACTGGCTTTTTAGCAAATTTTTAGTTAAAATCAGCGTTTTAACTACTTTTTTTAGTTAAGTTCAATTTACAAAAATACTAGTTTTGAACAAATTTTGAATTAATTTTTTTTGTTGACTTCAAAACTGAGTTTACGAATTTTTTCTAATTAATTTGCTGATTTTTCGTAACAAATTTGTTAAGTGAAATTTCTTATGTAGCCTCCTATGCAAATCTCATAAGTTCTACTTAAGCTGATGAAAAAACAGAAAAAATAAACTTACAATTTTTTAAAAAATATTTTGTAAATTTTAGTTTACGAAAAGTAACAAAAAGTTTAGCTGAATTCAACTATTTTTTTTTGTTAATATATGTACATAAAAACGTTACGAAATTTCCGTTAAATTTTTAGTTAATGTTACGGTTTTTTTTTTCTACATTCATTCTACGAAAAGTTAGGTAAATATTTTTAGTTAAATTAACTAAAATTTAGTAGGCCCAAAATCAGGTGCTTTTTTAGTTAAATTTAACTAAATTTTTTGCTAACTTTACAGTTTTTTTTTTTAGTGTAGTTTTTACTGTTAATAGAATTTTCCAAAATAAAAAAAATTGAGCATTAAAAAATAATGTCACTTTCATTTTTTACCAACAAATTTGAAAAGAATAACCTACGAAAACATTAAAAATTAATGATTGTTGTTTTTTACCAACAAATTCAAAAAAAAAATACCTACAAAAACATTAAAAATGAATGATTTCATAGGTTATTTTTAAAATTTTTCTATTGCATTTTATTTTAAAAAAATTTTAATAAAATTTTTGGAGAATTGATTTGGCAATCAACTTCATTCTGGCCAGACACTCTACCCATCGTGTCAAAGTCACTTGATACAAACATGTTTTTATATTTCCATAAATAATTATTTGAATTTTTTTGTATAAACAAAAAAATAACCCACACAAGTAGGTAATAACTAATGACTTTTCTTAAAAAAATCCACAATTTAAAAAAAAAAAAAATAACGTACACAAATCATTAAAAATTAAAGAAGAATCACTTACTTTTACTTACAGAACTAAAATAAATGACTTTAAAAATTGAATGCTAATGAAAGTCTTTAGTTTTTATGTTGTTATTTTTGAAACAATGAAAAGAAATAGTCATTTAAAAAAACTGAACATTGAAAAATGTTTTTTCTTTTAAAAACTACAAAACGTAAAACTTTTTAAATAAACTACAAACAGTTAATGACATAATTTTTTGAGTGTAGGTTTTTGTGAACGGTAAAAAATGCCTTAGGGCGGATTACTTAATATCCAGTTAGCTCCTACACTCAAAATAAATTCTCTGTCCAATCAGCAGAAATTCTGCTGAAAATACACCCATTTTGAGCCATATGAGAAATCTGCTGATTTTAGCAGACACGGTTTGCTAAATATCTGTCATAAGAGGTGAATAAATATAACAAGAAAAAAAAAACATACGCCGCCAGCCAGCATCGAACTCGCCACCTTCCGATTTGAAAGTACACTTCTTAACCACTACGCTACGGAAGCTTATACTTTTATCTGGCGTTTTAGTTATTAAACATGTGTGTTGTTCGACAGCAGAAAAATCTGATTTTAGCAGAAATATCTGCTGAATTTAGCAGAAAAATCTGCTGATTTTAGCAGAACAATCTGCTGATTTCAGCAGAATAATCTGCTGATTTCAGCAGAGCAATCTGCTGATTTCAGCAGAGCAATCTGCTGACAATCTGTTCTGCTTTTTTTTTTATATAAAAAAATTTCTTGAAAAAATAATGAAATTCAGCAAACAAAATCAGTATAAACATAGTAAAGTGTCTGTTATTTTCTTAAACTGAATGACAGAGATTTTAGTAAAAATATCCTTCTCAGCAGAACAATCTGCTAAAAGATTGCTAATTCAAATTGAAAGTCGTTTTACAGATTTTTTGACAGAGTTTTTCTTTTGAGTGTAGCTGTCGGTTTAACGGAGTCTTATGTCAAAATTTTTATAAATAAGTTATTAAGCATTGAGTAATCCAGACTTAATCGTTATATTTTGAAAATCCATGTGTTTTTTAAGATTTTGTTGGTAGCAATACTGGTTATAGCACACAATAAACAAAATTAATTTTTAGCGTAATTATTTGTTGATATACTTTAGGTAAGTGGCTAGAGGCTTAGCACAACAACCAAGAGCTCAAGTGTTCAAATGTTGGTGGGAATAAGATCAAAAAAATATGTAAATTTTCAAAAATAGAGAATAGCAAGAAACACTCGGTAAAGAAAAATAATAAATTAAACAAAAACAAGTAGAAAAGTTAAATTCGACTTTGCCGAATCTATGAATACCCTCCACAATGCATTTTTTTAAAGGATAGTTCATTTTTTAACGTGAAAAAATTAACAATTTTGATTAGAAATATTTTATTTTGAGTAAAAAACTCTTTTTTTGTCATTAAAAAAAAAAAAATACTAATTTTTTTTTGAGTGTAAAATTTTTTTCGAGTGTAATTTTTTTCGGTAAAAATATTTCTGAGTGAATGCACGTATGCATGTACATAAAATATTGACAGTTTTGTAAAAAAAACAAAAATTTTTTTTGAGTGTAAAATTGTTTTTGAGTGTAAATTTTTTTCGAGTTTAATTTTTAAGTTACCAATGCTTTTAATACTAAACAAGTTTAAAAAGCATTGCTTTAAAACTAAACTAGTTTAAAAAGCAGTGCTTAGTTACCACCAATGCCTTTAAAACTTGTTTACCAAGTAGCATTAAAGATGAACCAAATCTGAAATTGGGGGTTTTGCTTATAACTTTTGAACCACTGGACCGATTGAGCTGAAATTCAATACCAAATAGACTTGGGGAACGCTAAAGATACGTGCCACGCTTCAGCTGTCTCATTATTGTCTTTCGAAAGTTATCGTGTTTTTTATCTCGTAAATTCGCAAAACACCCTTTCCGAAATTTACTCTTTTGCTCATAACTTTTAAACCACTGGACCGATTTGGCTGGATTGCAATACCAACCTGACCAGGTAAATGAGCAACATATATACCAAACTTCAGTAGCCTCTGTAAAGTCTTTCAAAAGTTAGCGTGTTTTCTACGGACGAAAGTAAAATAAAATTGAATAAATTTTGTTTTCTTATTTTTCAAATAAAAATTAATTCTTGTTATTGATGACACGCTTCACTGTGTTGATAACACCTCTTCTTCATGTTGATGCAACGTTACATTGGACGACAATTGATGCAACATTTCATACTATTTATTCAGCTTTTCATCAATATATGGAAGGTTTTCTTTAAGTGTATGAAAGGGTCAAGGGAAAGATTTTTTTTTTTAATTCTTAAACGTATAAAAAAACGCAATTTAAAAAAAAAACAAAAACCCGTTCTAACGATTTTAAAAATTTTTGTATATTTGTGTTCAGAGCATCACAATTAATAAATATAATAGATCGCAAATCATTTTTTTTTCCAAAAAGTCATTTTACCGAATTTCAAGTATCTAGGAACATTATTTCTGGAAATATAAAAAATGTAGCTAAGTACACTTTTTATACCCTCCACTCTAGTGATAGAGGGTATATATAAGTTTGTCATTCCGATACCAAAACAAAAAAAAATATACTCGAACAAAATTTTACACTCAAAAAAAATTAGTAAATTTTTTTTTAATGTAAAATTCGAAAAAATTTTACACTAAAAAAAAAAATTAGTAAATTTTTTTTTGAATGTAAAATTCGAAAAAATTTTACACTCAAAAAAAAATTTACACTCAAAAAAAAAAAAAAATAGTATTTTTTTTTTTTTTAAATTACTAAAAAAAATTTTTTTACACAAAATAAAATATTTCTAATCGTAACTGTTATTTTTTTCACGTTAGAAAATTTACTATCACTTAAAATGGGCATTGTGGAGGGTATTCATAGATTCGGCCAAGTCGAATTTAGCTTTTCTACTTGTTTTTATTCCATTTACTCCCAATACACTGAATTTCCAATACACAGCCTTAGTAGATATATTTTCCGGGAAGTGAATCTATATTCCAAATTTCATTTCTCAAGTTTCAGTAGTTTGGGCTTTGCGATAGTTTTCAGTTTTATAATTTTCGTAACATAAATTTTCATTACCATGTTAATTTACAAAAAACGAAATTGTTCTTGATAAAGTTCATCAAAAAACCAAATTGTAATACAGCAACAAAAAATTTTTATTTGACATTTACGCACACAAATACTTTCATAATTTTTTAAAAGGACACTACCAACACATAAATGTAGAAATGTACGATGCTGATGATTAGGATGGTAATACCACAATCAAAGTAGATTGTAAACAAATTGTGGCACATTGCCTGGTTGGCTAGCACAACGAGGGAAACAGAAGGGGAGGTAAAGCAAATAAGGCAGGAGGTTTGAGTTAAATTTAGTTAAATCTTAACAAGTTTCCACGACAACACTACTTGTGTACTAATGCCAACAATTCATATATTTAAATATGGTTTTAGGTTTTATGTCAAAGGCAACCTTATGCATCATCATTATTAGTAGAAAGTACAACAATATTTTTTTTTATGTAGGTCACAGAAAATAAAATCGTCAAATTTAAATCAACAAACACGAATTGTAAATCAACTAAACATGATATCATTCAAACATTTAGTAAAAACGGCCGCCTGTTAGTTCATAATACAAAACTTAGATTTTGTTTTCAACAAACTCAGTCAAGTAATTTTATTTCAAAATTCTTATATCTTGAAGAAAAAGTGTTTGTGTTTGTTAAATTTCTTTGTCGAAAAAAAAAATTTCATTTGTCAAATCAACAAGTTGTGTTTGTGTTTGTTGTATTTCTTTGTTGAAAAAAAAATATTAAGATTTTTACCTTTCAACAAATTGTGTTTGTTGAATTTCTTTGTTGAAAAAAAAACAAATTCTTTTTTCAACAATCAAAATTTACAAACGTTTGTTGATTTTACAAATTTCCGTATAGGAGCACTTTCAGTAAAAAAAAATAATTGTGTTCACAAATATGGGGGCAATATAACAATTCGTTTTTTTCTGTGTTGTTTTAAAAGTATTTGTTTGATATTAATTTATGAAAATAAAAAAAATCCATGTAAATATTTATTATTTTAAAATGTCAACAGCTGTTGCTGCTATTACTTATTTTGACTGGTTTGCATAGTATGATCCCTGCCCACCAAACAATTTTATTTTTATATTTATTCGCCCACCTCTGTCTACACTCAAAAAAATACGTTAGTAGTTTTACTAATTTTTTTTTTGCTAATGCTATTTAGCTAACTTTTAGCAAATTTTTAGTTGAGATTAGCATGTTAGCAAAAAATTCTTGTAAATTTAGCACATTAGCAATTTTAAACAGACTTTGAACTTATTTCTTTTGCTGATTTTGAAATTGAGTTGACAACATTTTTACAAGATTTTTTGCTAATATTAGCAAAAAGAAATGGTATTTTTTTTTTTATTTTCAGAAAACTTTAAATGGCGCTATCTCGGAAACTAAGCCAGCTGGAGCAAAATGGAGGCCACTTTTGGTTCTCGGGCTCTCCATAGTTTCGCCGGTCCTCTTCACATGTGTGGACCCTAATGGGTCCTAACTTTGGATCCAAAAAAGTTAGCATTTCCGAAAATTTTAAAATGCCCATATCTCGGTAAATATTGCCGTCACAACAAAAAGTCCAAAAGAATTTTTGTAGCTCTCAACACGTAGAACAAGACCGCAAAATAACCAAAAGCTCTCCGAGTAATATTTTTGAAGTTATCGAGTTTTTTAATTCTCAAGACTCCAGTGGTCCCCTAAAATCACGTATCTCAAAAACTAAGCAAGGTAGAGCGAAACGGACACAAATTTTGGATCAAAAACTATGACGATTTTTAAGGAACCCAACTAGGACTAGCCCCATCGGGGTCTGGCCTCAAATGTGTATGAACTAAGTTAAAAGAAAAAAAAAATTAGTTAACTAATTATTGGCAAAACATTTTTGCTAACTTTAGCAAAAAAATTGTGGGTTCAAAATCAGCAAATTTTCTTGTAGGTTTACAAGCTTTTTTTCTAACATTACAGTTTTTTTTTTGAGTGTATAACGTTCTTATTACAGCCCTAAAAATATCGACTTATTTTTTATATTTTTTTTGGTTTAGTGTCGCACACAATTACACGAATTTGTTAACAAATAATAATAATAATGATTTTTTTCCTTTTCCTAAAAAAATATAAAGTCGTAAAATAAGCAAAAAAATATGAAAAACAACACGAAAATTATTTATTAAAAAAAAAAAACATGTTAAGCGGATCATGTTTTTAAAAACCTTGTTGCAAAACAACCAACCATCACAAAAAAAAAATAAAAAATAAACCAAAACCAAACAATCAGCCTGCCAGGGCCATGTTGTTATTCAAGTAAACATAATTTGGGCAAATATTCAAAAGGTATTTTGTGTTTGGTTAAATAAATTTATGTTTGTACCTTTGGTTTATAAATATTTTTCCTACCAGTTTCCTTTATTTTTTTGAAACTGGGCTGGTATGGTGGTAACATTATCCGAGTGTGAGAGAAAACAACGCTTTTAATTTGATTAAATCATTAAACAAATGATTCAACATTCAACCAGACCCACCTCCCTTTCCCGCCCTTCCTTTTATTAAGGTTGTAAAATGTTGTCTTTTAACTTCAAACAAAAAAAAAATAATGTTTTAAATAATAATGCTATTGTTTAGGTGGTACAGGGGACAGTTTGGTACAGGAAGCCAAGCCAAAAAATAACATGTTGTTGTGAATATTAAATGAAAATTATGTTAAAGGTTTTTTGATTGCAAAATTATTTAAAATATTTATTTAAAATATGTTTCCAAAATTAACTTTTGTATTGATATTTATTTAATTTATTAAAATTTGCAAATCAGAAATCGTGTGGACCTATTACAGACCTTGAACCATATGCCACTTTTGTAACATGTTAATGGACTGTTTTTTGTGCTTGGAAATTAAAAAAAAAAAAAAATTTAAAAGTTTGTCAACATTTTTTTTCCTAAAGCATTTTAAAGACTTTTTTTAATCCAAAACCCAAATTTTTTTTTCGGAACTTAGAAAATTTTATTTTCTTTTTCCTAAAATCATTTTTAATACAATTTTTTTACTCCAAAACGCAAAAAAAAAATTGCGAAATGCTTTTTGTATCCGGTACTGAAACATTTTTTTCTGGAATTTTTCAAAATTTGTCAAAAATGTTTTTCCTTAAAGCATTTTTACGTGTATTTACACGTTTTACACGACAAAAATTTACAAGGATGTTTCGTAATTTTACTAGATTTATTGCTACCTCCTATTTTACGAGAATTCCTAGTAATTTTACAAGCTTTTTACCAATAATTTTGTAATTTTACAAGCTTTTTACCAATAAAATTGTAAATTTACAGATTTTTGGCGCAATCAAAATTACAAGGAATTCTCGTGAACTTTGTAAAATTACCTTAGAAATTTGTTAAATTACACAAGAAATGTAAATTTCGATCCAAATTTGTTTGTTAAAAAACAAGGAAAACTGTCAAATATTGGTAAAATGGGATTACGAGACTTTTTCTAGTAATTTGACAAAGTTTTTTTTTTTGTAGTGTATTTTGTCAAAAATAAAAAAAAAATTGGTGTCAAAATTTGCGGAATGTGCACATGTTAAGGGAAAAATATTTGCATGACGAAATTTAATCTACTTATGCAATTTTTGTTGCAAAAACAAGTAAAAAAAAATTTTTTCGACTTTTTTTTACACTTCAAAAAAAATCTTGTAAAGTTACAAGAAAAGTTTGTAACTTGTTTTTTGCTACCTCCTATTTGACAAGAATTCCTTGTTATTTTCCATGTTTTTACCAATAATTTTGTAATTTTACAAGCTTTTTACCAAAAAAATTGTAAATTTATGATTTTTTTAACGCGATAAAACTTACAAGGAGGTTTCGTGATTTTACTAGATTTTTTGCTACCTCCTATTTTACGAGAATTCCTTGTAAAAATTACGAATTTTTAGTAATTTTACAAGATTTTTACCAATAAAATTTAAAATTTACAACTTTTTTGGCGAAACATAACTTACAAAAAATTCTTGTAAATTTACTAGATTTTGTTTGTAAAAAATCTTGGAAATTTGTAAAATGACAAACAAAAATGTAAATTTCAATCGAAAATAATTTGTTAAGAAACAAGGAAAACTGTCAAATATTGGTAAAATGGGATTATGAGACTTTTTATTGTAATTTCACAAGTTTTTTTTTGAGTGTAGAAAATATTCTCATAAAAATTTTCCGTGAAAAAACTTCAATAAAAATTTGAAAAATTAAAATAATAAAAGTTGTTTTTGTAAAAAACTTTGAAAAAATTAAAAAATGGAGTCATATAAAATTTTAAATAAAACACTTAGTCAAAAGTTTTGATAAAAACATTTTCTTTGAAAAAAACTTAGAAAAAATTTAAGAAATAGAGTCATATAAAAATTTTATATAAACACTTAGAAAATGTTCGTGATAAAATAAGTTTTGCTTGGAAAAAACTTTGAAAAATAAAAAAATATGGAGTCATATGAAATTTTTATAAAACACTTTAAAAATATTCGCGATAAAAATATGTTCTTGGAAAAAACTTAGAAATAGAGATGTTTTGGTCGGATATATTGTTTGAAATTTAGAGCTGTATTATGTTGTGTATTTAGTATATAAATTCTCACAAACGATTGTCAATTTGCTAAATACTCTTGACAATGGAATTTGACGAATTCCGAAACACGTGTCGAGTTAGTCTTGCAAAATTACCAAACCAATCAATTTAAAACAAACAACTTTTTAAAAAGTTTCTTGAAATTTGTTATTTTGCCAATATCATCGTAATGATTAGTAAAAGAAATATGACCTTGAGCTAGAACAATCTTTTACAAAATAGAATTTTAAAGGTCGAATAATAAATAATTTTTATTAATTTAAAAATTAAAACAGAATTTTAAATGTTAAAAAAATTTCTTTAAGCAATTCAGAAAACTCGAAAACTTTTAAAGTTAAATAACTTATTTTGATAAATATCTCTGATTTGATATTGTTTCTTTTGGAAAATTCTTACAGAATCTGACGCACTTTCACTGTCAAAAAATTGCTCTAGAATCCGTTACTTTGTATAGCAGAAATTTTTCAAAATTTAAAAAATTTTCTTAAGGAAACCTATCCTGCCAATATATTCTCAAGATTTTGAAATGTTTGATAACACTGTACAACACAAAAAAAAAATTACAAGGTCAGACCAAAAAAATTTGATAGAAAAGACAAAAAAAAAATACACGTGTATCGGCGTTTTGAAAGTTTACATCTGGGTTTCATTTTAGGGGGAGGTAAAGTTTCCCCCAATTGCAAATGTTGTATTGTCAATCGTCATTGAATATCGAGTAAAGCTTACATTTAAAGTATATGGTGTGTCCAGCAAATTTATGTAAAATGCTACGGAGAACATTTTTGTGGAATATGCTAACCCTCTAACTCCTCAATTTAAGGGTCTTTTTTGTCCTTCTTTTCAAAAAGAGCAAAATAAACCATTAAAACAAGGATTTAAGGGGTTTAAATGTTTCGCAAAAATATTCGCCGTGAAATTTTATTATAAGTCCTTGAATAAACCAAAACGGAAAACTCAACCAGAAAGTCAGAAATAATACACAACAAAAGAGAGCTTAGGGTTAATTTCGCATTTATTAAGAAAATCGAGTAAAGCTTACATTTAAAGTATATGGTGTGTTCAGAAAATTTATGTAAAAAGATACGGGGAATATTTTTGTAGAGTATGTTTACCCTCTAACTCCTCAAGGTATGGGTCTTTTTTGTCTTTCTTTTCAAAAAGAGAAAAAAAAAAAACACCAATAAAACAAGGATTTAAGGGGTTAAAATGTTCCGCAAAAGTATTCGCCGTGATATTTTACTATAAGTCCCTTTCACGGAAAATATTTTTGCGGTCCATTTTAACCCCTTAAATAACTGTTTTTAAAAGAAGGACAAAAAAGACCCTTACCTCAAGGAGTTAGAGGGTTAATATATTTTACAAAAATGTTATCCGTAATAGTTTACATAAATTTGCTGAACTCACTATATACTTTAAACGTAAGCTTTACTCGATTTTCTTAATAAATGCGAAATTAACCCTAAGCTCTCTTTTGTTGTGTCTTATTTCTGACTTTCTTGTTGAGTTTTCGGTTTTGGTGTATTCAGGGACTTATAGTAAAATTTCACGGCGGATATTTTTTTTGAAGATTTAAACCCCTTAAATCCCTTTTTTAATGGTGTTTTTTGCTCTTTTTGAAAAGAAGGACAAAAAAGACCCTTATCTTGAGGAGTTAGAGGGTTAATATATTCTACAAAAATATTTTCCGTAACATTTTACATAAATTTGCTGAACACACCATATACTTTAAACGCAATCTTTACTCGATTTTCTTAATAAATGCGAAATTAACCCTAAGATGTCTTTTGTTGTGTCTTATTTCTGACTTTCTGGTTGAGTTTTCAGTTTTGATGTATTCAGGGACTTAAGTATAGTAAAATTTCACCGCGAATATTTTTTGGAACGTTTAAACCCCTTAAATCCCTGTTTTAATGGTGTTTTTTGCTTTTTTTGAAAAGAAGGACAAAAAAGACCCTTATATTGAGGAGATAGAGTGTTAATATGATGCACAAAAATGTTCTCCGTAACATTTTACATAAATTTGCTGGACACACCATATACTTTAAACGTAAGCTTTACTCGATATTCAATAAAGATTGACAATACAACATTTGCATTTGGGGGAAACTTTACCTGCCCCTAAAATGAAACCCAGATGTAAACTTTCAAAACGCCGATACCCGTAAATTTTTTTTGTCTCTTCTATCAAATTTTTTTGGTCTGAAAAAATCATAGAAAAAATCGTACTATACAAAAGCCGTTATGAATTTCCTTTTACATGCAGAAAAATAAATTTTCAACCGAATTTTTCAGTTGTATCAACTCATAATTCGCTTGCCGCTACTATTTTAGGGTGTGACAACTGAATTTTGTTGTTGTTCCAATTAAACGTCTGTTGTATCAAACAAATTTAGTTGACACTAACTATTTTCAATTGCGACGACCAAATTTACCAACCGATTTTAAGTTGCATTAACTAAATTTCAGTTGGAAACTTGTTTTCTGTAGGTAAGAAAATATTTTTGAGTCAGAATATGTTTCCCCCTTAAATCCAAGAGCTTGACCCGTACCAATATAGCCGTCACAAAAAGTCAACTTTTCGAATTTTGTCAATTTCTAATAAATTGATTTTTAAAATTTTGTCAATTTTCTATAATTGATTATAAAAATGTCAATTTGTTGACATTTTTCCAAATTTCGACGTTTTTCCGTTTTGATAAAAGCCAATTTTTTTGTATTTTCGACTTATTGTATAAAAATATGCATTTCGATGCAATAGTTTTTTTACTATTTTTTTTTTATCAAGGTTCGTCGCGGAACGAATATCATCTGGCAACAAGTAAAAACATTAAAAAGTCCGTAAGTTCGACTTTTCTACTTTTTAACATAAAAAATGTCGATTTCGATCTTTTCCCACAAAAATTCGAATAATCGATATAGAACCCTAGTTGCACTGTATTATTACTATTTAAAATCTACTTTAAAAAAAAAAATTACTGGCTTTTATTTTGGTATTTACCCCCATGTTAAATTCATTACAAAAAATACCCCCTACAGCATTTTATCAGGCAATAACAAGCCACAACAGACTATAATTATAATTAAATCAGTAAACTTGTTGAAAAGTTTTAATTGTAATTTAATGAAGGCATTGCATGTGTGTCTGTGCGATTTAAATTTATTCATTTATGAATTGTTTTTTTTTTTTTTTTGTGTAAAATAGATTTAAAGCGTATATTTACCTATTTTGTTTGGATGGTGGTGTGGCATATGGTACACCCAAAAATACTTCTACAGAACGTAAAAATCGAAAACTATCCAACGGCAATATTAGGCCATGTAAACGTCCATAACGTGTTTGCACGATACGATGACCCAGTCTAGCATTTTTATAAATATCCAATGTTGAGGCCTGAACGACAATAGCTAAATGTGGCAGAATAAATGTGGCAAATAAAAATAATATTAAGGTGACAGAAAGCGGCGATGGTGATAAGGGTGTTGCAAGTGTTGAGAATGTTGACTTTTGCCATCGTTGATGATGATGATGAGGATGATGGCGTTGATGCCACCACCACCAACACCACCTCTTCATATGCTGCAAGCTATAACAACTTGTTGTTGTTCTACTAGTTAAAACTGTTGCTGGTATGACTGTTGTCGTAGTTGTTCCTGCTGCTATTGTTGCTGTTGTACTAGCTGGAATTGTTGTAGTTATTGATGATGTTGATGATATTGACGTTGTTGTGTTGTTGTCGTCGTTGACAATGATTTTTTGTTTGGTAAATTGCATGATTTTGTTGTAAATGTTTCTGTTTCTGTTGTTGTTGTTTTTATTTTTCGTATATTACAGCCTTTAGTATTTGTGGTTATTGTTTTATTTTGTTGTTGATGTTTTTCAGCTTTTGTTGTTGCACTTGTTGTTGTCAAGCAATTGCAGTTAGTCAGCCGCATAATGTTGGTTATTGAAATATATTTTTTTTTTTTTTTTATTGTGCGTTTTTCTCTTTTTGGCGTTTTTTTTTTAGTTTCCGGCTTTTAGCTTTTGTTTTTCTGTTATTATATACTTTTTATTCAAGTTTTTTTTTCCAGCTCAATGTCGATTTTTTTTTATATTCTTTGCTATTTGTTGCTACAACATTTAGTGTTTTTTTCCCCCATTTATTTTGTTTTTCATTGTATGAATTTTAGTTGGATTTTTTTTGTTCATTCTGCGGAATTTATCCTTTCAAATCTATCGATTGGTTGCCGGTTTTATTGTTAAACCTAAAATGTTTTTTAAATTTCATTTTATCATTTGTTTTCGAATACAGTTTTTTTTTATTCTTCTTTGTTGAGCTTGTTATATGAAATAGTACCAATTTTATGCGTTTTTATTTTTTTTGAAAAGTTATTAAAATTTGCATCAATTTTATTACTTTTTAATGGCAGTTTTTGTTTTTGTGTGGGGAGTTTTTATTTTAGCTGCAAATAAAAAGAATTGGAAAAATATGTTAAATTTATAGAAACATTATTAAATCATAATTTTTATTTGAAATTTTATTTTAAAAACTAATAAAAGTCTAGTAGAATTAAGCATAAATAAAAAAAATTAACAACAAACTTATTAAGCATAAATGGTAAAAGTAGTGAATTTTAGGCTACAGGGTAAATTTTTTTATAAACTTTGTTTACAACGTTGTAAATAACATAGTAGAAATTTTTATAGTGGCAATGAGTGTGAAAGTCTATTATGATTGTCAAAGATCATGGAAATGGCTTTTCTTTAACTAAATTGCAAGTTTGGGAAAACTATTAAGAAATGTCAAACCCTGTAAAACTATAAGTCCTAGACCCACCTTCAAACATACCAAAGACTCAGAATACTTTCTCCGTTTGTCCGTACGTCTGTCTATACATATGAACATTCTACGCACGGTTAAGGTCTGAATTTTTAATCGACCGACTTTAATTACTAATTTTTTGATTATATTTTAGAACTAAATTTCCCAGATTTTTTTTATTTTCAATTTTTTTCTTCTGAATTTTACAGATTTTGTATACCCTACGACTCACAGTATAGTCACATTGCCATTCTATGTGTAACGCATCAATTTACGGGTCTAGGACATGGGCATGATTGTACTAGAGGAAAAAAGTTCCCATTTAAAGAATTGAACCAAACTCTGAAAATAGCATTTGTTAGAGTTCTTTTTATAACCTCCAACCACATTATTGAGGTATACTCACTTTGTAATTTCGTGTATAACGCATCAAAATATCGGTCGGGGACCCCAAAAAGTATATATGGGGCATTCCATGTCAAATCGGACACTTTGAACAATTTTATTTTTTTTTTGATTTCCTCAATTTGTTAACAGTTTTTAGTAGCCTTCGAAAACTCCATCGTTGTAAATTTTTATTTTTTTTTTGATGATCCATTCAAAAGATATCGAATTTTTAAAAATTATTAGTTATTAGTTTGTGGGTTCCCTGCAAAAGAAGTCATTACCACTTCTCAGTGGAGGGCTTTAAAACTATAACAAATGTAATGAAATACAACAAAAATAACAAAAAACACAAGACAAAAACACACAAACAGTTTTTTCTACTCCAGAATACATAGATATTCAGAACTTAACTCATTACCTATCGCGACACCTCCACGCAAATGTAAGTAGATATTCAGTAGATATGAACTACTCCGTGGAAGTAGTTGGAAGTTGTTTGAAAGCTCGGAGTACTTCTTATCTACTGAATATCTACTTACTTTTGTATGGGAGTGTCGCGGAAGGTAATGAGTTAAGTGCTGACTAACAACTTTTTATGGAGTAGAAAAAACTGTTTGTGTGTTTTTTTCTTGTGTTTTTTGTTATTTTTGTTGTATTTCATTACATTTGTTATAGTTTTAAAGCACTTCAAATAGAAGTACTCCGCACTTTTTTTGCTGGGTTTACTCAAACTTCTTTTACTCATAACTTCTTCAATAATGGACCAAAGTGCAAATTTTCTTTTTTTTTAATTTTTCTTTTTTACGTACTTTAAAAAACCCCTAAAAATTCTTAAAAGTGCTATAGTATGCGATTTTTAAGTTTTAAAATTTAAATCTCATTTTTGAATATCTGTGTATAAAAAATAAAAAAATATTTGAGTAAATTTTTATTACTATTGATTAAAAAGTTACTCAATTTTGCACCAGTAAACGATTTAATAGTATTGAGTAAATTTTTAATTAAAATTTTTTAAATGTTTGAAAAAAATTTGAGTAAATTTTTAATTGACACAACTAAAAATCTAATCAAAATTTATCTATTTTTTTTTAAGTTTGAAAAAGTTTTAAATCTTTTAACAAAAAAAAAAACAAAAAAAATTTGTTTTTTCAAACTTTACCAAACATATTTATGTCTCAAAAACATAGGAAAATTTAATAAAGACGATTACAAACTCTCATATACATACACAAAAAACTACCCAGCAGAAATTTTGCTGAACTGGCAGTAGCTTTTGGAAAGGAAACTAGAGTTAAGGAGCGCATCCAAACCAGCGTTTGAAAGGCTACGTGAGCTACCCGTTTTTTTGCTTTTGCTTTTCATATCACTTTAAACAATTTCAATATTATAAGTTATAGCTTTTGTTTACTTTTCTTTTTTGTGTTTGCTTAAACTACAACAACATGAAAAAAACAAAAACTCCAAACAGAGCAGTAGCGGGAAACAAATGTTATTGTTGTAGCCTACAAATATACTACAGTAGTATATTTGTAGCCTACAAATATACTACAGTAGTATATTTGTAGGCTACAAATATACTACAGTAGTATATTTGTAGGCTACAAATATACTACAGTAGTATATTTGTAGGCTACAGTATTACTTCAGTATTACTACCTTCACATTGTTAACAAATGTAGCAATATAAAAACGTGATCATATTAAAAATATCGTTAAGATGGTGTAAAATGAATACAACATCGAAAAAAGAATAATAATAATTTTAAATATAATTCTTTTAATTTTGGTCAAAAAAATATAGAAAAATTTGGAATTTTGTCGAATTTTTCGATATTTTTGAATATGTACGCGATTTTAATATTATCGGTCTAGACGCTCAGAAGTTATGAAGTCACGCGTGAGTGATTTTCATTTCAATCACGTGATTGTGAGTGAGTGTGAGCTGAAAAAAATCTGAGTGAGTGAGTCATTTATTTTTAGCGTGAGTTTGCGTGATTAGATTTTTAGTTTAGCCCAATTTTTTTATTTTTTGTAAAAAAAAATTTTTTGGAGTTTTTTTTTGGTAAGCAAATTTTATTGCGTGAGTAGATTTTGCGTGACTCACGCGTGAGCGTGATTGAATCTGGCGTAAGTAAGATTTTTATTACTCACGTGAATAGTGAGTGAGCGTGAATAAAAAAAAAATTGCGTGAGTGATTCGATTATTTTTGCGTGAGCGTGAGTGAGTGTGAGTCATAATCCACTCACGCACCCATCTCTACATTGGGTTTTTCGAAAATTCACGTGTTAAATACACAAAACATGGTTTTAATTAGAGATGGGCGCGTGAGTGATTTTTGACTCACACTCACTCACGCTCACGACAGGAATTTTTGCATTACGCACACTCACTCACGAGCAAATTTTTTCTACTCACAATCACGTGAGTTTAATACAACTCGCACTCACGTGCACTCACGCAAGCCTCACTCACACTCACGTTGATTCACACTCACGAAACTCTTCATACAAAATAAAAATTTAAAAACTAAAATTTGAAAAATCTTTTAAAATTTTCAACAAAATTTATAGTTCAGCGAAACTTAAAAAATCGACTCACCCACACACACGCAAAAATCTTACTCACGCACACTCACTCACGCAATTTTTTTCTCCACTCACACTCACGTGAGTAAAATTGAATTTAGTCACACTCAAGCGTAGTCACGCGTGAATCACGTTCTAATCTGCTCATGTGCCCATCTCTACTTTTAATGATAAGGGTACACAACAACAATGTTTGCCAAAGTTTTTTTTTTTGAGAAGTTGAATTATAATTTTACATTAAAACAATCCAACCCTATTCTTCATACACATTAAAATACAACAGTTATGTTAAACAAGATAAGTGTGTGTGTGTTATAGTTTTATTAAATTTTCTCTTTGAAGGCTACAAAAACAATATTTGTAGGCTACCAAAAATAATTTGTAGGCTACTTGTAGGCTACTTGTAGGCTACACAATTCTAATGTTTTTGTTTTATATGCTACTTATTAATTTTTATACACAATCGTTAGCTCTCGCTACAAAAACAGAAATGTTCAAGTATTAGTAGTTATAGCAATTGAATGATTTACATATTGTTTGTTTTTAAAACTACACATATTGTCAATTTTGGTTGTTTAAGCTACTTTCTTCGTAGTAATTTAAACGCTGATCCAAACCTGCTGAATTCATGCATGATTCTCTAAGGCGATGCCACACTTTAGAGCGCTAGTTGGATACACCGAAAAAGCGCTCTTAAGATGCTCTGAATTCACATCTCTTTAGAGCGCTGAAAAATATAAAGATGCGGTGAATTCATGTATCTTTTTAGATCTATTTAAGCAGAATAAAGATGAAGAACATTTGACTATTTCTGAAATACAAATTACAAAATCTGAAATACAATTGACTATTTCTGAAAAATTCTGAAAATCAGTTTTTATCACTCTCACTTGTTTTTTCTTTAATTTTCTGTATTGTATGAAAAACGTTAAATTTTTAATTTATTTTATTCCCCGTTACCGATAAAAAAATAACTTTTTATTGTCTAAACAACTTTAAAATTTGATGTCTCAATTACCGCAGTTAGTTAATTAAGTTTATCTAAAACTCTGTCACATGAAATTATGCATCGGTTGTGCACAAAAAGTTTTATTTTGTTGTTAAAATTTCTTTATTACTCCACAGTTAGTTTTTATGTATCGTACTTTGCATGGAAATGTCTGCGTATTAAACTTAATGAATGAATGCAAAATATAAAAAAAAAACTATTATTAAATTTAAAACTACGGTAATCACTACCAATTTACGGTGACACATGTTACAAATGTTTTTCGAAAATTACTGAAAATTATGATGAGAGGAAAAATTTTGCTGCAAATACGAAACTAAGGTGAATAAATTAATAGACAACACAGGTGAGACAAATTGTGATAATTTGCAAAAGAAAATAAAGAAATTTAGAAAATTATGTGAGTTGTGGAATATTTGTTGATTTGGGGATAGATAGAAGATAATTAGCTGCAAAACTAAGTTTTTAAAGAAAGTTAAAGAAGATTTAAATAAAAAAAATTAAAAAAAATTTATATCTGTTCTATTTCTGAAATTTCGCATATTTAATTTATCTAATTTCCCAGATTTTTTTGTAAATTTAATTTTTCTAAAATTTGTTTAAATTTTTCCTAAGTTTTTCATATTTTCTTAATCTTTTCGAGATTTTTCTTAACTTTTCCAAATTTTTAAAATTTTTTTAAAGTTCTCATATAATTTTACAAAAAATTAAATTAAACAAAAGCACTTTGCACATATTATTAACAACATACAACTTTCTACTTATTGTTAGTCTAACAATCTCCTTAATTTAACTAATTTATGACCAGCAAAAGGAGTTGAAAATAAATAACAAAAAAACTTTATGAAAAATAAATTTTATGCAGTTTTTGTTTTGTTCGTAGTTTTTTATATAAAAAATGCAACATAATCGCACATTAACCTAAAATGGTACTTAAAATGAAACAAAAGCCGTTCGTAATCTGTAAAACTGCAATTACAGCGCCCTAAAACATTACTTAAACATACAAACAACTCTGTACACACACTTACGATACATACAATAAATACACTGTGTTAAGAAAGTAGTTGTAATTTTATTTTTGAGGAAATTAATTAGAAAAAACTGACTTTTTCTAGAATAATATGCCACAAATATATTTTAAGAATTTTTTAAAGCAATCTACTGTGGCGAATCAAAAAAATTTTATTTTTTAAATGGACAGGACTGAAAATTAACTCATTTATTTGTTGTTGGCACGAAAAATTTGGTATTGCATTAGAGCTTTGTCGGTTCATCGGTTCAAAAGCTAAGAATGAAAATGTACACTGAAAATAATTACTCTGTTATATGCTCTATAAAATGACTGTAATCTCAATTCGACATATATTTGACAAATACTTTGTGTTTTCTTGTGACGGAACAACAAAATTTTATCTGTAATTTTACTTTTTACTTTTTGCTTTGTAATCTTTATTTTACGGCTAATAAACAGAGGCTTTTGTTAAAATACAGATTTAAGAAAAATACATTTTTTCGTAACCAAAACACTAAATTTTATCCCTCTTTAAAAAGCGTCTCAAATTACAACAAAAGCTGGTAAATTTTACCAGGATGCCGTGCAAAATTGGAGGTACTCGTAAAAAACTTGTAATTTTCACAAAAAAAAGTAAATTTACAATTTGGAAGCATTAAAGCGGAAAAATTTACACGATGGCATTTACCAATTCTCAACACTTCTTGCACTTTAAGGAAGGAGAAATTGATCAGGAATCAAATAGTGACAGTTGTGTAAAAGCCATATCAAGCGCATTAAAAACAAGTAAGAAAATTATAGTCGGTCAAGACCGACCAAGTCGAAACATGGACCGTATGTACCTATCTTTTGTTAGATCTTTATTTAGTGTAGAAAACACACACAGATCAAATTTTAGTGGAATTGGTTTATTTTTTTTCCAATAGACCGATTTAACTGAATATCGGGGACTAACAATAAGTCCAAAAATTTTCCAAATGTATTCCGATGCGATTAGGTTACCAAAGTACACGTTTAACACATACAAATAAAATGTTAATCAAATATTTTCATTTTTATGAATTTTGAGTAAATTATGTGAATATCGGGAAGGTGGTTTGTATGGGGACTACCAGAAGGACTGACCCGATTCCTTTGAGATTTGGTATGATGGTTTGTCCATTTAAGGTTGTATTACCTGTTAAATTTCAAAACGATATCTATTATAATACGGTTATTAGAGACATTTATGCGAAATTCCAAGGAGGCATTTGTATGGGGGCTAGGTCTAAACATGGACCGATTTTTTCCAATTTCAATAGGCTTCGTCCTAAGGCCAAAAGAAGCTTAAGTTTTAAATTTCAAAACTGTATCGTGTTTATGGACGGACGGACGGACGTACATCGCTAAATCGACTCAAAAAGTAATTATGAGTCGATCGATATACTTAAAGGTGGGTCTAGGACCAATATTTCGGGTAGTTACATATATCAGCACAAACTCATTATACCCTGTACCACAGAATGGTGTAGGGTATAAAAATATATAAGAAAGTCAATGCATTAAACAATTTCCCTTAAACTTTATAAAAGTGTTTATTCACAAAAAAAAAACCTTGTCAAACTACTAGAAAAAGTCTTGTAATCCCATTTAACCAATATTTGACAGTTTTTTAACAAAAAATTTTCGATTGAAATTTACATTTTTTTTGTTGTAATTTTACAAATTTTGTTTGTAATTTAACAATCTTTTTTTAATTTTACAAATTTTTTTGTAATTTTACAAATTTTTTTGTAATTTTACAATTTTTTTTTGTAATTTTACAATTTTTTTTTGTAATTTTACAAATTTTCAAAATTTTTTACAAAAAAAATCGAGTAAATTTACGAGATTTCCTTGTAAGTTTTATTGCGCTAAAAAAGTTGTAAATTTACAATTATTGGTAAAAATCTTGTAAAATTGCGAAAAAGTTCGTAAATTTTACTAAGAATTCTCGTAAAATAGGAGGCAGAAAAAAAAATCTAGTAAAAACACAAAAACACGCTTTAAAAAATTTGTAAATTTACAATTTTATTTGTAAAAAGCTTGTAAAATTAGAAAATTGTGGGTAAAAAGCCTGTAAAATTACAAGAAATTGTTGTCATATAGGAGGTAGCAAAAAAAAGTTTCAAACTTTTCTTGTCGTTTTACAAGATTTTGTCGCACTTATGTGCGGGTCTGCTTTCAGTAGCTCAGGGGCTATGCCGTCAAAACCAGGCGATTTGTTACTTTTTAAAGCACAGATTGAGTCTATGATTTCGCACTCGGTAGGGCATTGTGTGGAGATGTCTAACCTCTCTTCATGTGATGGGCAGTCACATATAAAGTTATTTTGGCTATCACCTTCTGCGAGCATATTAGAATAGTACTTTGCCCACAGCTCCAACTGTGCCTCGTTTGCCGTTATGAGTTCTCCATTGTCGTCTTTAAGAGGTTTTACTGATGCAGCAGTACGGTTAACCAATTTTTTGATAGTCTTGTAAAGATCTCCATTACGTTGTGTTTCAGCTGCAATTTGTGCTTCTCTAGCAAGTTCGAGGACTCCGCTTTACTGCACGATCCAGCTCACTATACATTAACTGGAGTGCTACTTTGGTGTTTCTAGTTTTTGCTGCGTTAATAGATGCCTTGATATCTTTTCTTTCTAGAATTAGTTTCCACGTATCTTCTTTGATCCATTCTTTTCGTTCCGGTATGGAAAATCCAATGTGTTTTGCAGCTGCATTCACAAAGGTATTCTTTATCGTCTCCCAGTTATCTGTTTGCTCATCTTCTACACGGATCGATTGCCTAAGAGCATTTGTAAAATTTGACAATACTACAGGTTTTTAAAGTCGTTGTGTATTAAATCTTCTTTGGAGCTGCACAGTATTCTTCTTAATGGCCGCAATTTTCAATCTGATGCTTGCTACAAGCAAATGGTGGTCACTAAATACATCAGCACCTATCTTATTACAAACATCAAGCAAAGATCCTCGCCATTTTCTACTAATCGTGATGTGGTCGATTTGATTAGTAGTTGTATGATCGGGAGATATCCATGTGACCTTATGTATTTTCTTGTGTGGAAATAATGAACCTCCAATAACTAAATTATTCGTTGCACACATCTCGGTAAACATCTCCCCGTTTTCTGATCTTAAGGTATTTTAACAAGTACAAACATATTTCGTTAACCCGAACACTTTTTTCGGGGAATTTTTGTTTCACCAAAAAAATATTTTTTTTCGCAGATTTTTTATCCAAAATTTTTTTTTTCTTTTTTTGCAAATAATCTTTTTGACATTGTGGGCATTAATTTTGCGATTTTTTTTAATATATTTTCATTTGTTTATACAACTTTCAGTTTCCAATTCTGTTAACATATGCTAACAGCAGCCGAATTAAAGCATTTTGTATTTTAAGATTACGTGGAATGAACCAAAATTTTCGGGGTGTTCATACATTTTCGTTAATAACTTTTAAACCGCTAAACTGATATCGCTCAAATGCAATTCTAAACTGCTCTGGAAAACAACATATTTGTTTTTTATATTAGTTAGATCGCCATTTTAAAAATTCCCATATTCGGGTACTCATTGAAACCACTACTAGTGGAGTTTATAATCACGTATATTGACTAAGTAAAGTGTTTATTCTTCTGCCCTATAATGTTTTTCTTTTTGTTTAATACTGCTGCCGTTGCTTTTTTACTTGCATCTTTCTATTATTATTTTTTTTTGTTTAGAGATTTTCTTCTTTTACGCCACGTTTGCAACTAATGCTACTTCAATTGTATGAAGTTGAGTTTTCTTTTTGCTATTTGCTGCTGTTGCTGATAGTGTTTGTTACTGCTGTTAATGTTGCTACTGTTACAACTACAACTACAACTACTAAAGCTTTTATTGTTGCTATTATAGTTGGTGCATTTTAACTATCAGCAACAATAACAGAGCATCATGTTTTTTTTTTTTTGTATTTTTGTTTAATGCGCACAATTTCCCCCAACGAATTGTCTGTATTCATTGAGCATTTTTGTTAAATGCAAAGATTCTAGATTTTTTTTGTGTTTAATTTGTATGTATGTTAGTGTGTACTATAGTCTATAGCTTTTGTCTTGCCTGTTTTATATTTCGAAGATTCTGTTTTTTTCTCTAAAAGAAGGATGCCTTTAGGAAATATTTGTCTAAACTCGTGTCTTAAATTTGGGTGGTATAGACGAAATATGCTTTTCTGCAAAACTTTCATCATAACCTAAAAATATTATTTTTTCTATTGAACCTCAAATTTAATTGCTTACATATTAAGTGAGCTAATTTTTCTCTCATCATTTAAATTTTCTATTAGCAGACCTTCCCTGTTATTCGTAAATGTGTTGCCTTTGTTATTTAGAAAAACGATATCAGTTTGTTTATAGTACGTTATATCTTAGTCCTGGTGGAAAAAATGGATTTTTTTAATTTTGTTGTTTTTGTTTATTTCCGTATGTTGAGTAAATAAACATTACCCATAATAAAAAAACATTCTGCATTTTTATTATTATTTTCTTAAGTAAATACTAAAACGCATTTTCTTTGCACTTATGTACATTAGACTGGCAGTTTCTGTATGGCAAAAAAGTTTTTCTTCCGATTTTGATCGTCCGGCCAAATTTATACTTGGCCTAAAACTTATGTGGCACAAATTTGAGGCCAATGGGATTTAATTGACCCGTGGCTCATTGGATTTTGGATTTTTAATAATTAAAAAAAAAAACGAATAGAAAAGTTAAATTTAACTGGACCGAATCTATAAATCCACTCCACGTTTTGAAGTGATCGTAAATTTTCTTACGTGAAAAAGTAACAATTTTTATTAGAAATATTTAATTTTGTGTAAAAACTTTTTTTAAATTAATTTTCAAAAAAAAAAAAAATTCTTACGTGAAAAAAAATAACAATTTTGATTAGTAATATTAAATTTTGTGTAAAAAACTTTTTTTTTAGTAATTTTCAAAAAAAAAAAATAATTACTAAACTTTTTTGAGTGTATTTTTTTTTAGTATAAAAATATTTTTGAGTCACAAAAATGTGTTGTCAAATATTTTTGTGACTTACAAATGTTTATAAGCCTCGTTTAACGGGTTTTTCAACACGTGAATTTAAGGTGAAACTAATCTGAAATTTGCGGTTTTCTTATAATAACTTTTGAACCACTAAACAGCTTTTTCCGAAATACAATCAGACCAGGGGAATGACAAAAGGTTCAGCAGCCAAGGTCCGGTAGCCTCGCAATTGTCTTTCGAAAGTTAGCGTGTTTTTAAACTAGTAAATTCGCAAATATCTCTTGCCGAAATTCACTCTTTTCATTATAACTTTTGAACAACTTGACCAATTTTTCTGATTTGCAACACCAACCTGGCTAGGTAAATGTCAAACATATATGCCAAACTTCAGCAGCCTCAGTAAAATCTTTCAAAAGTAAGCGTGTTTTCAACAGACGGACGGAAATCGCTATATCGTCTTAAAATTTATTTATTGGGTCCTTCAACAATATTTCGAGGTGTTGCAAACGGAATGACATACTTATATGTACCCTCTATCAAAAGAGTGTAGGGTATACAAAAAACAAAATATGTCTTGCCATGCCCGCTTATGCCCGTTTTCACAAATGGAATTGAAATATTAAAAGTTTATAAAAATCCGCACTTTCCAAAAAGTTGACCGCTTGTGCCCATTTTCACAAATGGAGTAAAAATATTAACAGTTTATACAAAAATTTGAAAAAAATTACCGTTTTTTTTCAAAACCCATTTTTTAAACTCACCGTTATCAAAAATTCCGTAAAAGTGCCCGCCTGAGACCGTTTTCAAAGTTTATACAAAAATTTAAAATTTGTCCGCTTGTGCCCGTTTTCACAAATGGAATTGAAATATTAAAAGTTTATACAAAAATGAATTGAGTATTAATTCTGTTTTATTTATTGTTGGACTTTATATTTTATAGCTGAAGTTTTTATTTATTTCGGTTTGAGTCCATATTAATTATTTCTGAGTCTATATTTATTATAATATATGGGTAATGAAATGTGATATAATTCTCGTCCTCATTTTCACCTTAATGTACGTTTAAATAGCTGATTTTAATCTTACACACCTACAGTGACAATCGAAGAGTGCTGACGAAAGAAGGGTGGCTTCTTCCGAAAGCTGTCGACATCTCCACTTAGCATGTGTTGTCAATTAATTTTTTCAGATTTTCTCATTGTAAACAAAAATATTTATTTCTCAGAAATAATATATTTTGAGGATGTTTATTCTGGCTCGAGGTCATTATTTTCTTTACTAATTAAAACCATGATATTCTCATAGCATAATTTTCAAGAAAATTATTTTTTTGTTTTAAATTTATTTATGTTGGTCATTTTTGCAAGACTTAATCGACACGTGTTTCGGAATTTGTCAAGTTTCCATTGTCAAGATTATTTAGCAAAAATAGAAACGATTTACTACAAAGTAGCAAACGAGTCTAATGACAAATCGTTTGTGCACAAACTAGCATATTAATACATTAGAGTGTCCCTTATTTTGGAAATGTTGGAAATCTTGAGACGGTACCCGCTCATTTTTTTCCTTTTGACTTAAAAATAACTCAGGAAAAATTTTACGCCCCTAGGACCACGCCTTCCCTACGCGACGGGGCCTTAAAGAGCGGGGCCTAAAAAATCATTTTTCCATACAAACCAAAAAAAATTTTTTTTTATTTTTAATTTTTTTGTTATTAATTATTATATTACTTGGTTTGCTTATTCACGACAAAAAATTTGATTTTGGAGGGATAAGTCTTTCAGCGCTAAAAAATTTTTCGCAAAAAAAAAATTTGGGCGGCCGGGGTCCTACAGTAAAAAATTTTTAAAAAATATTTTTTTTTAGTTTTGACCAGCAACGGTTTTAGTTGCTATGTTGCTTTAAATGATATATATTCCAAAATATTATTCATATCTGTGACATCTTTATCTTTTTCGAAAAAAAAAATTTTGAGCCGTAGGAATCCTACGGTAAAAAATTTTTAAAAAATATTTTTTTTTAGTTTTGAAAAGCAATGGTTTTAGTTTTTATGTTGTTTTTAATGATATATATTCCAAAAAAAATATTATTCATATTTGTGACATTTTTATCGTGTATCGAAAAAAATCATCAATGCATTTTTTACCCTTTTTTAGAACACGATTAAGATGTCACAGATACAAAAAATATTTTTTTATGAATATATATCATTTAAAGCAACATAGCAGCTAAAACCGTTGCTGGTCAAAACTAAAAAAAAATATTTTTTAAAAATTTTTTACTGTAGGACCCCGGCGGCTCAAAATTTTTTTTTGCGAAAAATTTTTTAGCGCTGAAAGACTTATCCCACCAAAATCAAATTTTTTGTTGTGAATAAGCAAACCAAGTAATATAATAAATAATAACAAAAAAATTAAAAATAAAAAAAAAAATTTTTTGGTTTGTATGGAAAAATGATTTTTTAGGCCCCGCTCTTTAAGGGCCCGTCGCGTAGGGAAGGCGTGGTCCTAGGGGCGTAAAATTTTTCCTGAGTTATTTTTAAGTCAAAAGGAAAAAAATGAGCGGGTACCGTCTCAAGATTTCCAACATTTCCAAAATAAGGGACACTCTATAATACATATTCGCCTCTATTCGCAATGAGAATTAGAAAGACGAAGAAATTGTACCATACTAATAAGGCAACGATTGTCAATAACCAACAAAAATATTTAAAACAATTTTACATACGATAGTCCATTGGACTACAACAATATGTTTTTTGTGTTGTTGTTGTGAGAAAAAACTCCATATTAGGGTTATTCATCACATGGCGTGCCAACCATTATGTTCAAATTCTGATTAATTTTTATTAACAACAACAACACAAAAAACATATTGTTGTAGTCCAATGGACTATCGTATGTAAAATTGTTTTAAATATTTTTGTTGGTTATTGACAATCGTTGCCTTATTAGTATGGTACAATTTCTTCGTCTTTCTAATTCTCATTGCGAATAGAGGCGAATATGTATTAATATGCTAGTTTGTGCACAAACGATTTGTCATTAGACTCGTTTGCTACTTTGTAGTAAATCGTTTCTATTTTTGCTAAATAATCTTGACAATGGAATCTTGACAAATTCCGAAACACGTGTCGATTAAGTCTTGCAAAAATGACCAACATAAATAAATTTACAACAAAAAAATTATTTTCTTGAAAATTATGCTATGAGAATATCATGGTTTTAATTAGTAAAGAAAATAATGACCTCGAGCCAGAATAAACATCCTCAAAATATAATATTTTAAAGGTCGAATAAAACAATTTTTATTTTTTAATAAAAAACTTTATTTTATTTTTTTTTTTAAATCCTCTTTTCTTTTTTTAAGTTATCATTATCAAAAGTTCTACTCCCTTTACAAACAATTTCTGGGCCGAAGTTTCCAAAAAAGTTGTCCGCTTCTGCCCGTTTTCAAAAAATAAGATTAAAAAATTTAACATTTTTTTTTTTTTTAAAAACTCCATTTTTTTTCAAAATATCGTTGTCTTTAGTTCTGTATCATACGAAATGCCGTCGAAACGGTTATTTCTTTTTTCAACGTAATGCAAATAAATTTTAATTTAATATAAAATTATTTTTCCCTTAACTGGTTTATTGTGTATTCGGGTTTTTGTGTAACCGGGTTTTTGTGTGACCGGGTCATTTGATCCGGTATTTAAATACAAAAACAATCTGGGTATTCACTTCAGAAACTTTTGACCCATGCAAGAGTGCAATATTGCAACTTTTTTTTGTTTTTTAAATTTTGAATCAAATTTTTATTTTTCTATGATGCATCGTTGCGAGAACTATTCGCAATTTATTTCAAAAGTAACGAAATTGCTTATTTTTACAAAGAAACAAGCAAACAATGTCGCAATTTTGACATTTCGCAATTTTGCAAGACTAAAATTTCTGACGTGAATTCCTTTAATACGGAAAAACTTAAAAATAGTTAATTTTTGAAATTAGTTTAATTCAATTGAAAAAGGCTAATTTTAACAAAATTAGATTTGTTCATCACCCTTTTTATTGATATTTTTAACGCAGATGTAAAAACGGTAAAAAACGGGAAGGATTATCTGAAAGCTGATAAACCAAAGAACATTCTGGCGTCCTAAGCTTTGAATTAAGTTGCTGACCGTTTTGGAAAAACCATTTAAAATGCAACAATTTTTCAAAATTTAAATAAAAAAAAATAAAACAACCTACCATCTCGGCCCAGTGTGGACCGTACCATCATATTTTGCAAATTTCAAATAGCGATATCTCGACAACAGATTAACTGAATTTTAAAAATTTTTGATATTTATGTCCTGCACATCAAAATTTATAAATATGAAGTATAGACGTGAATATTTTTTTAATTAAATTTCTTTAAACTTCCAAATATCAAAAACTTTGATCCGATTGGCCTCAAATTTGAGCCACATGATTTTTAGGCTTTGTAGAATATTTTTTTTTTTTTTCTTAACGGAAATTTGAGAAAATCAAAAGTCGAATAAAAAATGCCACTCTAATGGACATACATATACCATTAAAACTTAATGTTAACTAAATGCATTTACTTAACATGAATGTATGAGTGCTATATGTTTACACATATACTTAAGCTGTAGTACATGCATATATACATACAAATATGTATGTTGGTTGGTTGAACAAAAATGTTGTTGTCAATAATAAAAATAAGTAAAAGAAGTAGTGAAATATGACTTTAACCATGATTAATTTTTCATGCTAAAAGCGCTGCATTGACAACACTGAAAAACAAAAAAAAATTGTCATCAAGAAAAATTTATGAACCTAACCAATTCTTAGC
Organism: Pegoplata infirma; assembly: GCA_963921195.1. NCBI lineage: Eukaryota > Metazoa > Arthropoda > Insecta > Diptera > Anthomyiidae > Pegoplata > Pegoplata infirma. The sequence goes on from OY992536.1 coordinate 11,020,146, forward strand.
AGATACTTTTGCTAAAAAAAATATTAAACAACATTTTTTAATATTCAACTTTAGCAATCAGCTCAATTTTATTAGAACTTTTCCTTATTTCTTTTTCTGTGTGTGTAATTTGACGAATTCGTCCTTTCTTCGAGTTGTTTATATTTCCAGTTCACAAAGTTTTATTATGTATGCATGTTTGTGTGCAGTATATTAGTTTGTGTTTGTTTTTTCTCAGTAGGTACATATGTTTGTTAAAGTTTTCTTCTGGTTTTGTTTATTTCCTTCTTTTAATATCTTTCATATTGTAGGAATTTAATATTCTTGTTCGGTGTTTGTATTTGGATTTATGCCCAAATTTCTAAAGAAGTACATGTTGGAAACTTAAGCAGACGTTTTGGTTGCAAATAAAACTGTCTCATAATATGTTAAAGTTTTTATTAAGATTTCAGTATCTATTTTTAAAAGAAGTTTTTCTATTTCTGTGGGCAAAATCGCAAAAAAAAAAAATTTTTATGAAAAATCGCTCAAATGCAAAATCGTTCAAAAAATATAAAAAATTACCCAAAAAGAAAAATAAAAAACTTCGCTCAACTTGTGCCGAATCTTTGATATCCTCTAACATGTGAAAAACAAAAAAAAAAAATTAAAGAAGCTTATTTTTGCGATAAAAGTTGCCAAAAAGTTAAATTATAGTTTTTGCAATTAATTACTATAATTTAACATTTCTTTAAATTATTTTTTTAACCACGCTGCAGGTCGATTCATTTCATCTATATATGTATATTGGGGTGTTCAATTAATGTGTTTTTTTATTTTCAGATTAAACGATTAATCGACATTTGGCATTTTTGACTTGTTCGATTAAACGATTAAACTTTTAAAATCGATCGATTAATCTAATAATTCCAAATTCAGAAAATTTCTAAATTACAAGATTTTTTTTCGACAATTTTAGAAAAAATTGGTACTTAAGTAAATAAACAATATTAATTAGATTAATTTTAACATTTTATTAAAAAAAAACGTAACAACAAACAAAATGTATCAAAAGTTTTCTGCAATTTTGTTTGAGAAAATTAAAATAAACATTCTGGCGTCCTAAGCTTTGAATTAAGTTGCTGACCGTTTTGGAAAAACCATTTAAAATGCAACAATTTTTCAAAATTTAAATAAAAAAAAATAAAACAACCTACCATCTCGGCCCAGTGTGGACCGTACCATCATATTTTGCAAATTTCAAATAGCGATATCTCGACAACAGATTAACTGAATTTTAAAAATTTTTGATATTTATGTCCTGCACATCAAAATTTATAAATATGAAGTATAGACGTGAATATTTTTTTAATTAAATTTCTTTAAACTTCCAAATATCAAAAACTTTGATCCGATTGGCCTCAAATTTGAGCCACATGATTTTTAGGCTTTGTAGAATATTTTTTTTTTTTTTCTTAACGGAAATTTGAGAAAATCAAAAGTCGAATAAAAAATGCCACTCTAATGGACATACATATACCATTAAAACTTAATGTTAACTAAATGCATTTACTTAACATGAATGTATGAGTGCTATATGTTTACACATATACTTAAGCTGTAGTACATGCATATATACATACAAATATGTATGTTGGTTGGTTGAACAAAAATGTTGTTGTCAATAATAAAAATAAGTAAAAGAAGTAGTGAAATATGACTTTAACCATGATTAATTTTTCATGCTAAAAGCGCTGCATTGACAACACTGAAAAACAAAAAAAAATTGTCATCAAGAAAAATTTATGAACCTAACCAATTCTTAGCAGATACTTTTGCTAAAAAAAATATTAAACAACATTTTTTAATATTCAACTTTAGCAATCAGCTCAATTTTATTAGAACTTTTCCTTATTTCTTTTTCTGTGTGTGTAATTTGACGAATTCGTCCTTTCTTCGAGTTGTTTATATTTCCAGTTCACAAAGTTTTATTATGTATGCATGTTTGTGTGCAGTATATTAGTTTGTGTTTGTTTTTTCTCAGTAGGTACATATGTTTGTTAAAGTTTTCTTCTGGTTTTGTTTATTTCCTTCTTTTAATATCTTTCATATTGTAGGAATTTAATATTCTTGTTCGGTGTTTGTATTTGGATTTATGCCCAAATTTCTAAAGAAGTACATGTTGGAAACTTAAGCAGACGTTTTGGTTGCAAATAAAACTGTCTCATAATATGTTAAAGTTTTTATTAAGATTTCAGTATCTATTTTTAAAAGAAGTTTTTCTATTTCTGTGGGCAAAATCGCAAAAAAAAAAAATTTTTATGAAAAATCGCTCAAATGCAAAATCGTTCAAAAAATATAAAAAATTACCCAAAAAGAAAAATAAAAAACTTCGCTCAACTTGTGCCGAATCTTTGATATCCTCTAACATGTGAAAAACAAAAAAAAAAAATTAAAGAAGCTTATTTTTGCGATAAAAGTTGCCAAAAAGTTAAATTATAGTTTTTGCAATTAATTACTATAATTTAACATTTCTTTAAATTATTTTTTTAACCACGCTGCAGGTCGATTCATTTCATCTATATATGTATATTGGGGTGTTCAATTAATGTGTTTTTTTATTTTCAGATTAAACGATTAATCGACATTTGGCATTTTTGACTTGTTCGATTAAACGATTAAACTTTTAAAATCGATCGATTAATCTAATAATTCCAAATTCAGAAAATTTCTAAATTACAAGATTTTTTTTCGACAATTTTAGAAAAAATTGGTACTTAAGTAAATAAACAATATTAATTAGATTAATTTTAACATTTTATTAAAAAAAAACGTAACAACAAACAAAATGTATCAAAAGTTTTCTGCAATTTTGTTTGAGAAAATTAAAAGAAAATTATTTTGGAGATGTGAAAAATTTTTAGAATTCAAAAACTATTTTTGTTGAAAAATTTATATGGATTACGGATATAGATAATTTTATATTTCTTATCTGAATACATTTTGGAAAATTTTAAACAAAAAATATTTTAGCACGGTCACATAATTAACCGATTTGGCCTAAAATTTTATATGGTACTAATTTTAGGCCGTTTAACAAATCCAAGCTTCAGGAGCAGCGAAAATCCGAAAAAAACTTATAATAAGGACCACTGTAGTAAACATCACTGGCGTGAATTATACAAAATTCCAGAAAAACCATATGTTTTTATGGTTCGATTAATCGGCATAAATTCTTCGATTAACCCTTCACAGAAAGAATTGAAAACGAAAGTCAATCAACAAAAACACGGATTCAATTAATTTTTTAATTGAAACTCCTCCGATAAAGAAAATTGTTATATCAATCATCATATTGTAGGCGATTAATTGATTTTTTTTTCAATTAATCACTTTTTCGATTTTGATCAAAACTGTAATCAATTTTTTATTTAAAGTATATTAAAAAATTGATTGATTTATCAAATGAATTTCAAACTTATGGAAAAATTTCGAAGAAATTCATATTTTTTGCTTTCCAATATGTTGCCGAAAATAAAAAAAAAAATAAAACCCTAGTATAAAGGGGCATGTCACAGACTCAATTCCGTTCGGATTTGAAAAAGTGGTTTTACCCGTAAAACGCAAAAGAATATTATTTTTTTCGGAATGAAATCACTTTCAAAAATCAAAGTGGAATTGAATTGCATAAAAGTGGTTTCATTCCGAAAAAAATATCGCTTTGCGTTTTACGAGTAAACCACTTATTACACTTCCGATCGGAATTGAGTCTGTGACATGCCCCAAAGTATATTTTTTTGAATTAATGTATTCAAATAAATTGAAGCGAAAAAAATCTGGTATATTGAAAATTTGTAATTTGATAGTTAAAGAAAATAACCAAAATGTTGATCAAAACAATAATTGACTCATTTAAATTTTGTTGATCAATAGATTTAATTGAAATTTTTTAGTCAATAATTTTTTGTGTATTTAATCGAAATTAGCAATTTTAAATTAATCGAACAATTATTCGTCTTAAATTGTTCGATTATTTGAACAAGAATTAATCGACTGAACACCCTAATATATATAAAGTAGTAACGTGACTGACTGATGACTGACATATCTATCACGCATTATCCCACAGCACAAACCACTGAGACTAGAGACTTGAAATTTAGAACGTAGATCCAATAAGGCTGGGTTTTTGGAGATGATGATTCTAAGGGGGTAAAAGGAATAAAAAGGTACTTTTGGAACTTTATAGATTTCCACATACTACTGAAGCTAGAGACCAAAAATTTGGAATGTAAATGCACCTCCTGGAATATTGATCCACTAGAACTGAATTTTTGGAAATGTTGATACAAAAGGGGTAAAAGGGGTAAAAAATCTACTTTGGTACTTTTTATATTGTCACAAACCACTGAAGCTAGATACTTGAAGTTTGGAATGAAGGTGCACCTCCCGAAAAATAGATCCACTAAGGCTGGGTTTTGGGAAATAATGATTCTAAGGTAGTAAAACAGGTAAAAAATGTACTTTTGTACTTTTTATACATCCTTAAACTGAAAAAGAATTGCCAAAAAGTCCTTTTTGAAAATTCAGATTCGTAGGGGCATAAAAGGGGGAAAACTGTACTTTGGTACTTTTAAAATTTTCTTAAATAAATGTCATAAAAACTTAAAATTAGGAATGTAGAATCCAATAACAGAAAAAAAACTCTGAAAAAAGTACTTGTTGAAAATTCCGATTATAAGGGAGTAAAAACGATTACTTTGGTAATTTTCGTATTTTCTGAAATAATGGCCCTTTTTATTTGAAATTTCGAATGTAAAATTCTCTAACGGTAAAAAAATCTCTAAAAAATACTTTTTGGAAATTTGGATTTCAAGGGGGTAAAAAACGCTTAAGTCTGTACTCTGGTACTTTTTATATTTTTTTAAATAGAGGTCATAAAAACCTTAAATTAGGAAAGTAGAATAATAGAAAAAACTCTGAAAAAGTACTTTTTTTAAATATGCCGATTCTAAGGGGGTAAAATCGAGTACTTTGGTACTTTTTAAGTTTTCTGAAATAATGGAACTATAAACTCGAAGTTACGACATAAATTCCATAGCGAAAAATGCAAAAAAATCTTAAAATTAGCAATTTAGAATCCGACAACAACAAACAAATTTTGGAAAGTACTTTTTTTGAATAATCCGATTCTAAGGGGGTAAAAACGAGTACTTTGGTACTCTTAACATTTTCTGAAAAAAATGGTCCTATAAACTTGAAGTTACGACATAGATTACACAGCAAAAAGGGCCAAAAAATGGGTCTTTAACTATAATTCTTGAATTTTTCGGTATTTTGCATTTGCCATAAAATTGTTTCATTTATTAAACAAATACACAAAAAAAATGTTAATAGAGATTATTATAAATGAATTTGGTGGTTAAAAAAAAATTTTAAACATTAAAAAAATTAGAAAAATTCAGAAAACTTAATAAAAATCTATTTTTTATTTAAATAATAAGAGATAAAAAAAAAATTAAAAAATTTCTAGAAATTCAAAACGAATTTCAAGAAATTTAAATCTATACAATTTTAAGAAATTTATTAAAAAAAAAAATATCTAAAGAAAGGTGTAGGATTTTATTATTCGGTAGAACTGAATTTAGCATTCTTACTTGTGCACTTTTGAGAAAATAACACTGTGCTAGTCGCAAAAATTAACAAGCTGAGCACCCTACTGGTAAAGCTAATTCTGGTACGCTCAATTCAATGGTGCTAGCCGTTTTTCGAAGTAAGCGCTCGTATTTGCGATATTCGCGATTTAAAATTGTAAAGCTAGAGTACTACAAAAATTAAATTTGTATTCTTTTTCAAATCTAGATTTTAAAAATACATTGTTTTTTTCGCGAAACAAAATTTTCCGAGAAAAAAAAATATATTTCGCGAAAAAAAAATTTTTTGACAAATATTGTGTCTGTAATGTATCGTATTCTACACATTTTCATAAATTAATATCAACAAAATTTTCCGAGAAAAAAAATATATTTCGCGAAAAAATTTTTTTTTGAAAAATATTGTGTCTGTAATGTATCATATTCTACACATTTTAATAAATTAATATCAACATAAAAAAAATTTCGCCAAAAAAAATTTCGTCAAAAAAAAATGTCGCCAAAAAAAAAAAATTGCGAAAAAAATTACGCGAATAAAATTCTCAGTGCAATAATTTTTTTGTATATTCAATAGAGTTTAGGTGATAGAAATTAAGAAATTGGACAAATAATATAAAAAAATTATTTGTTTTACTAAAAAATAAAAAAAAAAAAAAAAAAATTAACCGCGAATATCGCTAATATATTAGCTTACTGTAAAAAAACTGATATTGCAATGGGATTTAGTGTACACAAACTAGCTTTAGCAGATGGGTGTTGTAAATTCAAATCAAACTAATAATAATTGGGTTAAACCAATTTTTTTACGATTTTTTTTTTTTCGCGAACAAAAAATATTTTAGCGAAAAAACTCAGTATTATGGTTTGTTGTGTTAATTTAACAAAATTGAATGGTTTTAAATTTAAAAATTATAACAAAAGTTTCAAAATATCTTTTTTTTGTTTGAGTATCAAAGTTTTAAATCGCGAATACGATCGCTAACTTCGAAAAAAGGCTAGCACCATTGAATTCAGCGTACTCGAATTAACTTTACCAGTAGGGTGCCCAGCTTGTTAAAAAAAAGTGTCAAATTCGATTACAGTGTAATTTGTGTCAGAAATTAGTTATTATTTTAATTAAAACCTCTTGTATATTTTAACTCTTTAATAACGAAACAAAATTAAAAAGTTGTTATCTCATGAAATCATAGCAAATATTTGCATTGTTTAAATTCCTTGTTAAGTTACGAATGCTGATGATAACGTTGATGATGTTGACAAAAAAAAATGGCATTGACATAATTTTTCTCATTTCTTTTTATAATTTATAGACTTGTCAGTTTTTTGCTGCTGCTGGTGGTTTTTATTTTTTGCAAGAATAATATACACGGTGTAATATTACTCTTTTAAAATATCAACATCATCATCATCATCATCATAATTTTTTATAATGTTAAATAATTATAATTTTCTTTACCTTCATAGAGCTGTTGTGTTGTGTGTCCTTAATACGGATATTAATGTTTATTTTACCGTTATTTTTTTTTTTGCCTAGGCAGTGAGTCAGTGAGTTCTTAATATACAGCAATAATTTATCATTTTATGTAGACATCGCAGAGACAGGAGACTGTTATGAGACACAGATTCACTACATAAACATTGATTTACTTAAAAAAGGAATTGAATGACTGACACACAACATTGATGAGTTCTGATTTTGTTGTTCACTAGCAACGTTTTATATTAATAAAATTGGTATGATGCAGTAATGAGGAAAAAAAATAAATTTTAAACTCAAAAAAAAAAAATAAAAAAATTTAGATTTTTGAAAAAAAAAATATTCATTTTTCAATATTTCATTTTAGCCAGCACACCCAAAAAAAAAAAAGAAGCCTTTCTCCAATTACTGGAAAAAAGTCTCGCAATATTTTCGCAATATTTTCAAAGAAGTTCTCGCAATATTCTGAGAAGCTTTTTTTATAAAAGAACTGCGGAAGGACCAAAAATCTGTTTCCTAAGAATTTAAAAAAAAATTTAAAAACACTTAACTTAATTTATAAACGCCACTCAGAAGATTCCATTTGTAATTCAAAGACTCTACTTGTAATTCGAAAAAATCAATCATAATTTAAAGATTCTACTTTGAATTACAATTGATCTTTTTCGAATTACTAGTGATCTTTTTCAAATAAAAATTAATCTAATTCGAATTGCAATTGACCTTTTTCGAATTACAAATGGATTTTCGAATTACAAGTAGAATCTTTAAATTACAATTGGAATTTTCGAATTACAAATTGAATCTTTGAACTACAAGAAAAACACTATGCAACATATAAAGACTTTTTTGAAACATTTTGAAAAAAATATAGTAAAAAATATTTTGAGGATGTTTATTCTCGCTCGAGGTCATCATTTTCTTTACTAATTAAAGCCATGATATTCTCATAGCATAATTTTCAAGAAAATTATTTTTATACCCTCCACTCTAGTGATAGAGGGTATATATAAGTTTGTCATTCCGTTTGTAACACCTCGAAATATTGGTCTAGGACCCCATAAAGTATATATATTCATGATCCTCGATCGATTTTAAGACAATCTAGCGATGTCCGTCCGTCCGTCCGTCTGTCCGTCTGTCTGTCTGTCTGTCTGTTGAAAACACGCTAACTTTTGAAAGACTTTACGGAGGCTCCTGAAGTTTGGCATATATGTTGGGCATTTACCTGGTCAGGTTGGTGTTGCAATCCAGCGAAATCGGTCCAGTGGTTCAAAAGTTATAAGCAAATGAGTGAATTTCGGCAAGGGTTTTTCATGAATTTACGAGATAAAACACACGGTAACTTTCCAACGGCAATTCTGAGGGTGCTGAAGTGTGGCATATATATTTGTCGTTCCTCTGGTCCGGTTCGTTTTAAATTTCAGCCAAATCGGTCCAGTGGTTCAAAAGTTATTAGCAAAACCGTAAAATTCAGATTCGCCTCACCTTAAATTCACGTGTTGAAACCCCGTTAAACAGGTTTTAAAAACACACACAAAAATATTTTACAACGCATTTTTGTCACTCAAAAATATTTTTACACTAAAAGAAAAAAAAAAAAAGAAAATACACTCGAAAAAAATTTTACACCCAAAAAAAAATTTAGTAAATTTTTTTTTTTTTTTTCAAAAATTAGTTAAAAAAAAAAGTTTTTTTTAATCAAAATAAAATATTTCTAATCAAAAATGTTATTTTTTCACTCTAGAAAATTTGCTATAACTTAAAAAGGGCATTGTGGAGGGTATTCATAGATTCGGCCAAGTCGAATTTAACTTTTCTACTTGTTTTGTTTTAAATTTATTTACAGTGACTCGCAGCTTATTTCGTGTGTGAGATATCAGTTAGCAATCCATTTAAGACAAAGTTTCCAATAATACACCTAATTATCAAACGAGTATCTTTGTTAAAAGTGCTGTGTAGGTAATTTATCGAGCTTAAATTTAAGCTTAATGGCGTCCAGATTGAGTAAATAATAATCGTGCTACGAGGGTCGAAATGAAAATTGAAATTATTGAAAGACGTTGTTTAGAAAATTTCTTAAAAATACTTCAATCGATTTTTCCCACTCTCAAACATTAAAAATTTAAAAAATTGTCATTTATCAAATAATTTTTCCAATGACCCAAACAAAAATCAAAATTTTTAAAATGCAGTCGAAGAAATCCGAATTTTTTGACCTCCAATTCTTTTGACCACCAATTTTTTGTAAACAAAGGAAATGTTCAATTATTTTTATATCTCATTACTATATACTTAGGTGCACTAAAATTATTAAACAATTTAATCTTTTCTTTGTTTACAAAAGAATTGGAGGTCAAAAAATTCGAATTTCTTCTACTGTGTTTTAAAAATTTTGATTTTTGTTTGGGTCTTTGGAAAAATTACTAAATAAATGAATATTATCTATTGGACTATTTGTTATTTTTTTTATGTTTGAGCTTGGATTAAATCTATCTAGAAATATTTTTAAGAAATTTTCTAAAAAAGGTCTTTCAATAATTTCAATTTCCAGTTCGACCCTCGTAGCACATTTAATATTTAGACAATCTGAACTTCATTGAGCTTTAATTTAAGCTTGATTAATTACATACACAGGACTTTTTACAAAAATACTTATCTGATAATAATTAGGTTTATTTTGGTTAACTTTGTCTTGAATGAATTGCTAACTAATATCTTTCACACGAAATAAGCTGCGAGCCACCGTATGTTGGTCATTTTTGCAAGACTTAATCGACACGTGCTTCGGAATTTGTCAGATTCCATTGTCAAGATTATTTAGCAAAAATAGAAACGATTTACTACAAAGTAGCAAACGAGTATAAAGACAAATCGTTTGTGCACAAACTAAAATATTAATACATATTCGACTCTATCCACAATGGGAATTAGAAAGACGAAGAAATTGTACTATACTAGTAAGGCAACGATTGTCAATAACCAACAAAAATATTAAAAACAAATCCATGGGAAATTTAGCTGACGGATCACCGACTTTGTTTATCTTTGGTTATTTGATAGAGCTTCGTAAATGATTAAAAACCATTTTTTTTGGATCAAAACTTTGGAAGATATGGGCGATTAAAAAAGCGATTTTTTGACAATATTGACTTTTAGACAGTTTTTTTTTAACATTTTTGAGCTCAAAAACCGTAAGTCGTATGAAAAAACAATATTGTTTATATAATTATGAAGATTTAAAATTTAGAATTTTTTTTTTAAATTTCAAGAAAAAATTTTGAAAACCATTATTGAATGTCCTTTTTTCCTGGGAAGGACACCAGGGATTTCCAAAAACAAAATTTTATATTCAAGTTTAGAATGTCCTGTTAGAGAGCCAAATATTTGATTTTTTTCAAAATTTATGCAAAAAATCAAATGGTTGGCTTTAGACAGTTATTTTGTGTTTTTTTACTCGAAAACCGTAAGTTATACGAAAAAACTTTCAGTGACAATATTGTTGATAAAATTATGGATATTTAAAATTTATAAATAAAAAAAAAAAATTTTAAATAATATTAGAATGTCCTTTGAACGCTGTTAAAATTTCAGTGAGGTGTTTTTTTTCGTGTTGTCGAGCAATAAATTTTCAAAGTTGCTGATATAGCAATTTTGGCAAATTTTTGATTTTTTGCCAAAATTTTTAAAAAAAATCAAATACTTGGCTATCTAACAAACTTTGAAAATTTATTGCTCAAGAATACGAAAAAAAACCTCTCTGAAATTTTAACAGCGTAAAAAGGACATTCTAGAAATTAATAAAAAATTTTGTTTTTGGAAATCCATGGTGTCCTTCCCAGGATAAAAGGGCATTCAAATATGGTTTACAAAATTTTTTCTTGAAAATTAAAAAAAAAAAATCTAAATTTTACATCTTTATAGTTTTATAAACAATATTGTTTTTATAAGTTTTTTCGTACAACTTACAGTTTCCAAGCACAAAAATTTTATTAAACTGTTTAAATCCCAGAAAAATTTGTTGGAACAAATTCCTGGTTCAATAGATTCTTGAATACATTCTATGGTAATCACAACAAAATTTTCTATGTAAAATTATTTTGCAAAAAAACTACTTGCTCTAAAAAACGATTGCTTTCGGGACCATTTCAAACAAAAATCATTGATTCTGAAATGTTAAGTAGAACCGGTTGCAGGGTAGTTTGATACGTTCTGGAACCGGTTATTTGGAACAGAAAATTTTGGTGGGATGTCAAAATAGAGGGTTTTTAAACCCCAATATCTACCAAAGTATCGATCCAAAAACAAAAATTCTTGTTTTTTTTTCGTTGTTGCACAATGTAATATTCGAATTACAATTGATATTTTTCGAATTACCTCTGTAAATGGTGTATAAAACGAATATTATTTTTTTTACAATTTTCTTAAAAATTCCTATTCTTTTGATAATATATTCCAATTTCTTACGCCGCTAATTTTTTTATCAGCCGCCGCCAGCCGATATTAGTAGTCGACTTGTTTTTCTTGTATGTATGTGTATCTATATGTAATGCAACATAACAAGGACAAATACTTTTTGATTGCATTGCCATTTATATCAATTTTCTTCTGTACATAAATATTTCATTGTAAAATATTTGTTTCTTTTTGCTACAAAAAAAAAAAAATGAAAATAAAAAAAAACAGCAAAAATATTTCATTTAATCTATTGCATTCATTCATATATTCATTGCTTATATTTCCTTTTGATTTTTCGTTGTTGCTGTCGTACTGCTAAAGCGCTGTTGTTGGTTGCTAGAATTGCTATTTCAGCTGTATATTATGTTTTTGCTGGCAACATTTACATACTACATGTGGATTGTAGCAATACTCGAGCAATATGAAAACAGCAGGAAATAGAAAAATATGCATTTAAATATATTTATATAATACATTCATACATGAAGTGTTATATTTTTATTTAGCATTTGTATTTTTTTTTTTTTAGCTTTTTTTGGTGTTAAAAGAATAGTCTGTATTTCTTTTAAATGTGGGTTAATTGGAAATTAATTCGAAAAACAAAATTTTAAAATGACAAAATAGACTCGGAACAAACTGCTAGACGTGAAATTGTCAAGAAAAATAGTTATTTCTAACAAAAAGTTTGATTAAAATTGTTGTTGCATAAAAAATCATTCTCAATTACCCTTGTAATTGATTCAATTTCAAAATTAATCAATTTTACAACTTTAAAATAAATTTTTAAATTGTTTTAATTACATTAATTGTAATTTGTTATTTGTGTATAATTTCGCTAAAATAGTTTTTAATATTTTATCATAATTTTATCTATTTATCAATTAACCCACCTATGAAATGTAAGAGAGTCATTGTTTTTGGCGGTGTTGTAATACTGTTAGTATTGTTGTTTCTTTGTAGCTTTGTGGGCTTATAAATATTACCATTATTCTCACTTTAAACAGATTTTACAGTCACTTGTGGGAATTTTTCTTTTTATTGGTTCTTTATTATACAAACGGGTATATGTGTGAGTGCTGTTAAACAAATTTTAATATTATTCTTTATTTTTTTAACAATTTCTTTTTGGAGTTTTACTTTTAAATAAAAATAAGAAAAGATAGATTCGACTTGGCCGAATCCATGGATATCCTACACAATGGCATTTTTTAAATGATAGTGATTTTTTCCAAAGCAAAAAAATTATATAAAATATTTTGACTAAGATTATTCTAGCTCGAGGTCATTTTACTTTACTTATTAAAACGATGAAATTTGCATAGAAAATTTTTTAAGAAAACCATTTTTCGGTTTTAAATTTATTTATGTTGTTAATTATTTGCAAAGACTTAGCTGGCATGTGTTTCGATCTCGTCAAGATCTTGTCAGGACTATATACTTAGCAAAATATGCACACCTTATAATACAAGCTGTGTAGTCGCAAATAGCTCACATAGGTAAAAAACTTTTTTTTTTTGTTGTCAAATTACTAGAAAAAGTCTCATAATCCCATTTTAGCAATATTTGACCGTTTTCCTTGTTTTTTTAACAAATAACAATAACGAAATTTACATCTTATTTGTAATTTTACAGTTTTTCTTGTAATTTTACAAATTTCCAAGGTTTTAAAAAAAAAATCTAGTAAATTTACGGGAATTTCTTGTGAGTTTTATTTCGTCAAAAAAGTTGTAAATTTACAATTTTATTGGTAAAAATCTTGTAAAATTACAAAAAAGTACTAGAAGTTTCCGTAAAATAGGAGGTAGCAAAAAATCTAGATAAGTCAAGAAACCTCCTTGTAAGTTTTATCGCGTAAAAAAAATTGTAAATTTATTTTTTTTTTGTAAAAAGCTTGTAAAATTACAAAATTTTTGGTAAAAATCTTGTAAAATAACAACGAATTCTTGTCAAATAGGAGGTAGCAAAAAAAAAAAGGCGATAACTCAAAAACCGTTCGACTGATTTAAGATATTTTTTGATATTTGTGTGTAGCATGCCAAAATTAATAAAAATAATATATCGCGAAATATTTTTTTTATTTTTAATTTTTCAAAAATATTAAACTATGGTGGAAATTTTTCAAAAATGAAAATCTTTGCCTGAAGGGCGCACCCATGTTAAAAATTGACCTCAAATTTGTACCACATATTTTTTAGGTCCACAAGAATAAAAATTTGTCCTGACGTTCAAAATCTAAAGAAAAACTTTTTTGTCATACAACAAAATGCCAGTCTAATGACATTTGTCACATGTGCCAGCTATAGGCTCAGGACACTTTTTAGATGTTTTTTTGTTTTAAATAATAGTTTTAAGAATTAATATACCTTTTTCAGAAAAAACTGTACTTTTTTTTTTTAGAAAAATTAGTACTTTATTAGAAAAAAATAGTTTTTGGGAATAAAAGTACTTTTTGGAAAAAAAAGTACTTTTTATAGAAAAAAAATACTTTTTAGACAAAAAGTGCTTTTCATGACAAATATAGATTTTTTAGAAAAAAGTAATTTTTTTTAAAATAAAATTTTTTACTCCTTTTTTCTAAAAAAATACTTTTTCTAAAACAAGTACTACTTTTTTAGAAAAAACATACTTTTGTATTTTTATACCCTCCACTCTAGTGATAGAGGGTATATATAAGTTTGTCATTCCGTTTGTAACTCATCGAAATATCGGTCTGGGACCCCATAAAGTATATATATTCATGATCCCCGATCGATTTTAAGACATTCTAGCGATGTCCGTCTGTCCGTCTGTCAGTCTGCCCGTCTGTCTGTGGAAATGGTGATCACGGCCAAAATATTACGCAGAGATGACTGAAACTTAACATATTTATTGGAAGTTCTCCTGAGAAGTTTGGTATTGCATTTAAGCGATATCGGTTCAGCGGTTCAAAAGTTATGAACGAAAATGTAAGGACACCTCAAAAATTTTAGTACATTGAACATAACCTAAAAATACAAAATGCTTTAATTCGGTTGACTTATGTGAACATAATTGAACACCAATTGGTATTTAAACAAGTACCAACATATTTTGAGACAAAAAAAGAAATAAATCGCGGATTTTTTTATCAAATTTTTTTTTTCGCGGAAATTTTTTTTCGCAAAAATTTTTTTTTTCAAAAGTGATTTTCTTTTAAATAAAGTTTTTTCAATAATCTTTTAGAAATTGTGGAGGGTATCACTACATTCGGCAATTCCGAATTTAACTTTTTTACTTGTTTTTAGTAAAATAATACTTTTTTTTGGTAGTACAAAAGTACTTTTTTTCTTAAAAGAGTAGTACAAAAGTACTTTTTTTAGAAAAGGTACTTTTTTTCTAAAAAGGTTTGTCTAAAAAGTATTTTTTTTCTAAAAAGTCTTTATTCCAAAAAAGTATTTTTTTTTCTATATTTTCTTTCTTAAAAAAGTACTTTATTATCTTAAATTACACTTTTTTGGCAAAAAAGTACAATTTTTTCTAAAAACTTTTGTATTTTTTTTTAGTAAAATAGTACTTTTTTTTTGGTAGTACAAAAGTACTTTTTTTCTTAAAAGAGTAGTACAAAAGTAATTTTTTTAGAAAAAGTACTTTTTTTCTAGAAAGGTTTTCTAAAAAGTGTTTTTTTTTTTTGTCTAAAAAGTCTTTTTTCATAAAAAAGTATTTTTTTTTTCAATATTTTCTTTCTTAAAAAAGTACTTTATTATCTTGAATTACACGTTTTTGGCAAAAAAGTACCATTTTTTCTAAAAAGGTACTTTTTTCCAGAAAAGTACGTTTTTTCTTAAAGGTGCTATAGTATTTTTCTAATTGTATGTGTATTGTACTTAGGTGCTTTTCTAAGTTCGATTTTCGCACTTAAAATTTTGATTTTATGGGGACAAAAGAGTGGGGTAAACAAGGAAAATTGGTACTATTTTATAATTATGGAACTAAAAACCCCAGAATTAAAAAAAATAACATGTAGGATCCTCCAGCATAATAAACATCCAAGAATGACATATTTTGACATTTAAAATTTTTAGGTTGAACAGGGGTACCTAAGCATTTGCACTACAAAGTGTGCAGGGGGTTCGCTAGTTTTTTTAATAATTTGGATCCCATGATCAAGTATTTTTTATTTATTTATTCTTTCTTTCTTTTTAATTACAACTTATTTTAAATAATTTCAACCTAACCGTGAACTGGCAACAATGACCGTCGTCTCGTTGTAATGAAACAAACCAAGGGTTCTGTGGAAATCGAACCCACGACCCACACGTTCAAAGGCAAGCACGCAACTAACTAACCGACAGGGACCCCCTGAAATTCAATACCAACCTGAGCAAGAAAATTGAAAATATATACACCGAGCTTCAGACAACTCAGAGTTGTTTTCAACAGACAGACCAACGGACATGGCAAGATCGACTTAAAATCGATCAATTATTATGATCACTAGACCTATATTTTGAAGTGTTACAAACGTAATGTCATACTTATATACCTTCTATCATTAGAGTGGAGGATATAAAAAATAAGCAAGACTGGAGTTTTTTGTTTTTTTTTTATAACCTACTCTATTCTGTGGTACAGGGTATAATGAGTTTGTGCTGATGTTTGTAACTATCCGAAAGATTAGTCCTACCCCACATTCAAGTATACCGATCGACTGAGAATCACTTTCTGAGACGATTTAGCGATGTCCGTCCGTCCGCCTGTCCATCTAAACGTGAGCACGATGCAGGTCGCAATTATCAATAGATTCATATAAAATTTAAAATTTAAGCCTTTTGAAATTGGAAAAATCGATCCATATTTAGACCTAGTTCCTATACAAATGTCCCTTTATAATAGGTATCCTTTCGAAACTTGATAGGTAAATATATTTTGTACTCACAAATCAGTTCTTGTTGTAGTCCCTTCACAAAGTACTCTCCCGATTTTTACATATATCTCTCAAAATTCATGAAAATTGGAAATATTTGATCAAAATTTTGTTTGTAGTTGTTAAACATGTACTTTTTTAAAAATTTCGCCCGATATTCAGTAAAATCGGTCTTTTGACAACAAAAATAAGGAATTTTGTGTGTTTTCTACACTTATTAAAGATTTAACGAAAGATAGATCTAATCGGTCTATCCCATTTTCCGGAAAACACTTGTGTTAGGTGTCATATGGTCGGTATTCACCGACTGTAATTTTCCCATTTGCTTTTTTATATTTTTGGTTTTCTTCCATTATTTCTTCAACTGTGGTTTGGGTTTTAGTTTCTGAAAGGCCATTTTCTTTTGAATACTTATGAAAATTGTAAAAATATGAAAATTTAAATTTATATTTCCCCAAGTGTTGGTGTCGAAGTTTGGTCTCGTTTCGTTTGGGTTGGCTTTGCTAATGTTGGCCTTCTGACGTGTCTGTCTGTGTTCTATGTAGTTGTTCCTTTTAGTATGAACATTATTTGTATTTAGAATTTGTTTGCTGTTCTTTCCTGCTAAAATAACTTACAAAGTACAGTTGGTGTTATCCCGGGGGATTTAAGGGAGTTGTTTGTTAAGAAACTGGAAATAGTGCTAATGGTATTTGGGTTGGTTGTAGTATTGTATTGTTTTCTTTTATATTTTTTTTATTTTGTTTGAGACTGCCATTTGCCCTGTTGTCTTTGTTTTTGTTTTCCAAGTACTTAGTTCCTTTCTTATTTTTTTTTATTTTTTGCCATTTCTTTTTTTAAGCAAATGCAGCCAATTTGCGTTTTCTTTTTGTGCACTTATTGTTAGTGGTTTTGTATTGTAGTAGTCTACATGGTCTTGCAACTTATTCTTTAAAGTCTAATTCATTGTCTTTGTTTTTTTTTTTGGTAAAATGTTAAATCATTATGGTGGCATATATATATAATGGTTAAAGTTGTTATTATTCGACCTTTCCAATTTAAATAAATAAAAAATTTTCAAGGTCGAGGTCAGTTTTTTTTTCTTGTTAATTAATTTACTTTTATTCCAATATTTCGATCGTCTTTGAGGATCATCATCAGGGCATTTAGTGAATTTTTATACACACAAAAACTTAAAAATATGTTGTGAACGCATTGCCATCTAAAATGTCACCCACTAGTGCACTAGACTAGATGTCAATGCGTTCACAACATATTTTTAAATATTTGTGTATATAAAAATTCACTAAATCCCCTGATGAGGCTCCTCAAAGAGGACCGAAATATTGAAATGGAATAAAAGAATATTTATTAAAAAGAAAAAACTGGCCTCGAGCTCGAAGAAATTTTATTTATTTAAATTGGAAAGGTCGAATAATAACAACTTTTATAGTTTTCAGATATCTTTTCATTTACAGTTTCCTATAAAAACAGTATTGACTCGGACTACAAATTATTTCGACCACAAAAATGAAGTAAAATTTTCGACTGCAAACACCATAAATATCATTACCGATGGATCCAAACAAACACATGGAGTAGGAGCAAGTTTCATGAACGTGGATATCAACCAGAACTTTTCGTTTACACTCCTTCGTTGATAAATAGCATAAAAACATCAACGAAGTAAAATAATAAAATAATAGCTATTAAACACAGCTTCTAAGATAATTTGCCTGATCAATAACAGATGGCGATACAACAGCTGTACTCCAAATGAACAACACGCACAATTACAGTGTTGCCATACTAAAGACCTTTTATCTTTTAAATCTTTTATCTCTATTCTATCCCCTTTCCGAAAGAAACATCATGCACTCCAAATAATACAATAGTAGATTTACTAATTAAATAACCTCTTCACATGTGTGGACCCTAATGGGTCCTAACTTTGGATCCAACAACGTTAGAATTCCCGAAAACTTTAAAATGGTCATGTCTCGGTAAAAATTGCCGACACAACAAAAAGTCCAACAGAATTTTTGTAGCTCTCAACACGTAGAAAAAGACCGCAAAATAACCAGAAGCTCTCCGGTTAATAGTTTTGAAGTTATCGAGTTTTTTATTTCTCAAAACCCCAGTGGTCAAAAAAAATCACGTATCTCACAAACTAAGCAAGGTAGAGCGAAACGGACACAAACTTTGGATCAAAAACTATGACGATTTTTATGGAACCCAACTACACAGTTTCATAAAAATCGTCATAGTTTTTGATCCAATTTGAAACGAATTTCAATCAACAAAAACGCGGATTCAATCAATTTTTTGATTGAAATTCCTCCAATTAAAAAAATTGTTATACCAATCATCAAATTGTAGGTGATTGATTGAATTTTTTTTTCAATCAAACATTTTTTCGATTTTGATCAAAAATTTGATCAATTTCTTGTTTAAAGTCAATCAAAATAATGATTGATTTAACAAATGAATTGTAAGCTTATGACAAAATTATCAAAAAATTCATCTTTTTTGCTTTGTTGTTGACAACAACAAAAAAAAGTAAAGCCCGATTATTTTGTATATTTTTGAATTAATCTATTCAAATAAATTAAAGCGAAAAAAAATCTGGTATGTTGAAAATTTGTAACAAAAAAATAGCAAAAATTTTAATCAAAACATTGATTGACTCATTTAAATTTTGTTGATCAATACATTTAATTGAAAATTTTTAGCCAATAATTTGTTGTGTGTAGGTCTAGGCCCATCGGGGTCTGGGCCTATCGGGTCCGAACCCAATGGGGTCTTGAAATGTGTATAAACTAAGTTGAAATAAAGAAAAAAATCAGTTTACTAATTATTGGCAAAACATTTTTGCTAACTTTACCAAAAAAAATTGTGGGTTCAAAATCAGCAAATTTTCTTGTCGGTTTACAAGTTTTTTTTTGATAACATTACAGTTTTTTTTGAGTGTGGTATGTTAGTAATTGATAGGCAGCATTGCCTGAGTGTTGTTTCTTAAAAAAAAAATCTTGCGCCGGGGTGGGCTCGGTGGCGGGTGATAGAGGATACCTTCCCCATCGCGATAAATGTTAACTAATTTATTAATTAAGCTTTTTGCACATTAGTTATACCATTTTCTAAATATTTTAATAATTTTTTTAAATCCACGCCTACAAAAGGGGCGGGCCGAAAAAAACGAAATTTTCTAGCCCCCTGGGTCTAACAAGGGAAGTCTCCCTGGTGTCACCCTCCGATCTTCATGAAATTTGGATATGTTTGTTAAGAATGAAAATTAATTCGACACGTGTTTTTTTTAGCTGCCCAAACTCATTTTTAGGGGGGGGGGGGGTCGATTTGTATAGGGGGAAATTGACCTTTTTCAGTTTTTTACGATTTACGCCTATTTAAACAAAATTTATATACCCTAGTAAAAATGGTTTTGTATATATCCATGTATAAATTGATACAAATATATCTAATTTTACATAAAATTATCTAATTATATAAAATTATATAAAAAATTTCTCAGATAAGACCAAAATTCGTATAAAATTTTATAAAATTCTATCGGGAGTTATATCAAATTTTATATAATTTGATACGAAATTTGGTCTTATCTGATGGATTTTTTATATAATTAAAAATAATAAGATCTCAATATGTATAAAAATATATATTTGTATAAATTTATACAAGGCTATATACGAAATGATTTTTACAAGGGTAGGCATGTGTGGTATCAGATTAAAGGTATTAAAAATACCTATATCGTGGTGATAACAACGGGCCAAAGAAGTTAATATTTTTCGACTTATGAACAAAAATGTCGTAAAATTTTGGTATTTTACTCAATATGACGAAAAGTTGTGCATGTTTGGACACGTTCTTAGCACACGTAGATAGGTTTTTCAAAAGCCTTTCAATTTGTATGTCACATGAGTAGGTTTCTTTGCATAATATAGGAGATAAACGAAAAAAAAACTGAAAAATGACCTTGTCTTCCCCCCTCCTTTTTACCCCCTAAATATGAATTTGGGCCGCTAAAAAATATACGTGTCCTTTTTTTTCTGATATACAAAATAAAACCAATTCCATAAAGATCCGCGGGTGACACTAGGGAGACTTCCCTTGTTAGTGCAGGACTTTGAACTCCTGCTGAAACCGGTATGGGAAATACCAGAAATGTCTATAATTATTAGAAATTTAATTTTTCTTCTGCATTTTTTCAACTTGAACCCTTATAACAAATATAATTAGAGCCCGTGCTCGATCTGTACTTACAGAAAAAATCAAATAAAATTACTGACAAAATATGTCGCCATTAGGCACGTCTCCGAAACAGAAAATTCAAATTCCTTCATTTGTGTCTGCAATTCCAGATCATGTTGGTAACCCTTGCGAAATAATGTAAGAGACAAAAAGTTGAAAGAAAGTATGAAGTGAGGTTGAGATTGCTAGAAATAGAATTGTAGTGTTGGAAACTGTCAAAATTTATTCTGTAGAAACTATAAATATTCACATATATAAAAAACTGTTTTCATTAACAAGACAAACCGACATTCAAAATCCTACTGATGATGACACTAACTGGGGTGTTTGAAATCGGTATGGGAAATACCAGAAATGTCTATAATTTTTAGAAATTTAATTTTTCTTCTGCATTTTTTCAACTTGAACCCTTATAAAAAGGTTTCATTTGGTTAACAAGAATGCAAAAAATGATGTAAAAATTGCGTTTTTTGGAGGTTGGTTTAGTTCTTTAAGGGGGAACTTTTTGCCCCTGATCCGATTTTGCCCATTTCCTACCAAAAGACATATTCGTGACAATTTTCAGGGGTATAGCTCTTTTATTTTGGACTGAATCGTGTTTTATACAGACGGACATTCATAGAATCGATTATAGATCAATAATATACAGTGGGCGACAATACATTGAAAACTTTTTTTTAGTAGATGCAATTAGTTAAAGACAAAGTTAACAATACTAAACGTTATTATTATTAAATTTGTTTAAAAAATGTTATGTAGCTAATTTATAAAGCTTTAATTTAAGCTTAATGGCGTCTAGATTAGAGTTTGCAAATAATCGAGATATTTCATAATCGCGATTACGATTAAAAAAATTGCCGTTAATCGCGATTACGATTAATCGAATTTTTTAAATAATATTTTTTAGAACAAAAACTATTATTTTTAAGAAATAAAATTAAAAACTTTCGACCTTTCCCAGTAAAAATAATTCCAGATTTTGGCACCACAGCCTCTTTTTTGTGAATCATTGCGCTCGAGAGCCCTTGAAACTTAAAATTAAAATTATTTTTTGATAAAATTTCACATATACTTTAATATTTGACATCTTCAACACTTTTTAAATGATAAAAAAGATTTTTGGAGAAAAATACTAGATTTTCTTACATCTTAATTCCGCTTAAATAAACTCTACAAAGAGTGCTTCAATCAGCGCTGAAAATATACACGATTTTACTGAGTCTTAATAGCTCTTTATCTTTGCTACTTAAGAGTACTCTAAACTGTGACTGATTTGGATTCGTTCTTTGGATCATGATTCCTTTCCAAAAACTGCTTCCAGTTTACCAAAATTTCTGCGGAGTCGTGTCGGAATACCTGCAGTTGGCCAGTGAAGAGCTAATTGTGAGGAAATTTATTTTAAAAATGTACAAGGCATCATTCGTCAACCAGCGGTCAAAGTATGAAAAAATTAAGTTTTTTGAAAAAATTTCATGTTTAACTTTTTTGACCAAAGCCTTTTGAGTATATGTATTTTAAAAACAAAACTCTTTAAAATTTACTCAGATCATATTTTAAATTTTACTTTAAATTTGAATGACTTTTACGAGAAAAGGAAAGAAAAATCGCAAACAAGTTAAATGAATCAAATGCCAACCCATTAAAATATTCCGTTCTACTTTACATTCCAGAATCAATGATTTTTGTTTGAAATTGTCCCAAAAATAATCGCTTTTCAGACTAATGTTGTTTTTTGACAAATAATTTTAATAGAAACTTTAAAATGGGTTTCAAAAAATTTTGGAAGTGATTTAAATTCGTTATAAAAACAGTGTGTTTCATAAAAAAATTTTAATCGTAATCGCATGATTTTTTTGTCGATTACGATTACGATTAATTGGTGCGATTAATCGCGATTACGGTTACGATTTTAAACGTTTTGCAAACTCTAGTCTAGATTGAGTAAGTAATAAATGTGCTACGAGGGCCAATCTGGAAAATGAAATTATTTGAAGAAATTTTTTTGACCATTTTCTAAAAATTAGTGCCCCCCATTTCCCGGTTCTCGGTATTCCCGAGAATACCGGTATTCCCGGTTCTGATCCTGGTACCGGTTCTCAAAAAATAAAAAATATCATACCATAAAATATTAAGATTACACCATTTAATCAGTATTTGAGAAATATTTTGTTGTGTTTGTAAAATTATTTAAAAATCAAGTAATTTTTTTCTTTAAATTTATAAAAAAATAGGAAATGGTGTTTTTCACATGTTTTGTATTATTTTTTGGTAAAAGCGAAGAATAAATTTTAATTATACAAAATTTTACAAAATATACATACCGGTAGTCCCGGGTATACCGGTATTCCCGGGAATACCGGGAATAATTCAAGAACCGGGAAACCGGTTCCATTTCCCGGTAATACCGAGAACCGGGAATACCGGTATTCCTGGTACTACGGTGCTGACCGTAGGCACTACTAAAAATATTTCCAAGTAAATTTTTTCCAAGTTCAAACATTAAAAAATTAAAAAAAGGTTCAACTGTTTTTATTTAGTGATCAAATAATTTTTTCAGTAACCCAAACAAGCAGTGAACTATTTCTAACTCGATTTTTAATAAATGTTCTGAAAAATGTCTATAAATAATTTCATTTTCCAGATCGACCCTCGTAGCTCATTTATTATTTACTCAATCTGGACGCTATCAAGCTTAAATTAAAGCTTTTAAAATTACCTACATAACATTTTTTATAATGATACTCGTTTGATAATAATAACGTTTAGTATTGTTAACTTTGTCTTTATCAAATTGCGTCTACAATAAAAAAGTTTTCAATGTATTGTCGCCCACTGTATATACTTTATAGGTCTCCGATATTTTTTTGCTTTACAAACGGAATGACAAACTGAGTGTGCCCACATATTGTGGTTGGAGGGTATACAAATAGATTTTTTTTTTTTTGGTTTGCATAAAAAAAAAAAAAATTTCATCGATAAACTTCTTTAATCCCTCCCCCCCAGTGGCACAGGTAAGAATTGTCTGATTTGGCTTAAAATTTAAACGTGGAATTTTTAGCCCAATAGGAACCATAATTTGCTCAGCAATCACCGAAATTCATTTTTCGAGCCACCCTAATATACATCATACCCAATGTGGTATTGCAGTTTTAGAAGCCATTTTTTGTGATTTTTATTTCACACACAAATTGTCTTAAGGTTATTTTGTTTATTTTTGTCTAGCTTTTGTAACTGTATTTGTATTTTTATACCCTCTAAACACAATAAGATGGTATAGTCACTTTGTCATTCCGTTTGTAACTCATCGAAATATCGATTGGGGAGTACATAAATTATATCGTTGAACTATATTCTAAGAAATGTCCGTCCGCCTGTATAGACTCCTGAAGTTTGGCACTAATACGTTTTAAGGTGCTAGAGTGGTTAAGTTCGTTAGTAGGCAAAATCGGGCAAGGGAAAAACAAGTTTTCCCTCGAAAAACTAAATCAACCTCCAAGAAGTGCCACTACAAAAAAAAAACAATTTGTATTTTTGTAAAAAATTTTTTTGCATTTTTATGTCAGAAGAAAATATGTCGTTTTTTTTTTTGGTCCAGCCCTATTTTTTTGAACGTGGATAACTTACATAAGTGCAAAAATCACAATAAATGAATTCTTTACTATTTATTGCAAGGAAACTTAAAACAACCGACTCCCTCCACAGAAAACGCACCTACAATTATTTATGTTTTAAATTTTTTTTTTAAGATTTTTTACAAGTTGGAGGGTATCAAAGAATCAGAAACGCCGAATTTAACTTTTTATTTTTTATTTTTGTTTGCTATTGTTCATATTCTGCAATTGTCAGTCTTATTTTTCATATTGCCTTTTTTCAACTTTTTCTAAATGTATTTATTTAACTTTTCTTGCTACATTTTTAAAGAAATTTTCCGAGATTTTTTTGTTTGTAGTTTTTGTACAATTTCCTATAATTTTTATTTTAATATTATTATGCAAATGCAAATCTGTATGTAATTTTTAGCAGTAATGCTTAGTTATATACAGTTCTTAATAATAACTACCAGTCATTTTCCTATGTTTTTATGTTCTTTTTTTATTTTTTAAGTGTAATTTTTGGTTTTTGTAGCATATTGTTATCAAGCTCAATTTTTGTGTATTTTTAAGTTTTTACTTTTTGTTTTAGAGTTTTTATATTTTATGTTAATGGTGTAATCATGTAGAATTATACTATATAGCATACAATCATAAATGATTTTTTTTTATAAAAATGTAATTTTATTGTTTTGATGTTTTTTTTGTTTTCTCTTTAAGGAATATAGATAATGCCATATTGTGTTTTATTACCAAAGTTTAACCTTATAACGGACAAATGAGGACATAATGTAAGATTTTGTTAAAAATTCTTGGGTCTTTGGGTTTTTAACTAAAATAAAAAAAAACTTTGCCGAATTCAGGGGAGGGCAAACGGGAAATAGAAAAAACAAGTTGAAAAGTTAAATTCGACTTTACCGAATCTATGAAAACCCTCCAAAATGCCTTTTTTTTAAAGGATAGTACATTTTTAACGTGAAAAAAATTAACAATTTTGATTAGAAATATTTTATTTTGAGTAAAAAACTCTTTTTTTGTCTTAAAAAAAAATAATAATTTTTTTTGTTGAGTGTAATGTTTTTTTTTTTTTACTGTAAAAATATTTCTGAGTGAATGAACGTACGAATGTATGTACACAAAATATCGAAATTTTTGTAAAGAAAAACTAAATTTTTTTAATGGAACCTTTTTTTGAGTGTAAAATTTTTTTCGAGTGTAAAATTTTTTTCGAGTGTAAAATTTTTTTCGAGTGTAAAATTTTTTCGAGTGTAATTTTTAGGTTACCAATGCTTTTAAAACGAAACAAGTTAAAAAAGCATTGATTTAAAACTAAACAAGTTTGAAAAGCATTGCTAAGTTACCACCAATGCTTTTAAAACTTGTTTACAAAGTGGCATTTAAGATAAACCCAATCTGAAATTCGGGGTTTTGCTTATAACTTCTGAACCACTGGAACGATTGAGCTAAAATTCAATACCAAATATAACTGGGGAACGGCGAAGAAACATGCCACGTTTCAGCGGTCTCATTACTGTCTTTCGAAAGTTATCGTATTTTTTATCTCGTAAATATATTTTTTATCTCGTAAAAACCCTTATCAAAATTTACTCTTTTGCTCATAACTTTTGAACCACTGGACCGATTTGGCTGGATTGCAATACCAATCTGGCCAGGTAAATGGCCAACATACATGTCAAACTTTAGAAGCCTCTGTAAAGACAGACGGACGGACACCGCTAGATCGAATTAAAATCGATCGAGGATCATGAATATATATACTTTATGGGGTCCTAGACCAATATTTCGATGTGTTACAAACGGAATGACAAACTTATATATTAGGGCGGAGTAATTTTTTTTCAACGAAATCGTCTAGCATATTCGGATTCTGCATAAAATTCTAAGAAAAAATGCCGAACAAACCACGTCTCAAAAATCAGTTTTGACCCCCCAATTTTCAAAAATAATTTTGCACGATATACGACTTTTTTTAGCTGTGCTTATTATTTGGAATATATTGTTTTACTAACAAATGTTGCTTTTATTTTGTATTAAGAGGTGTACCTGGTATTTTTGGGTACGGGGAATCCATATTTGATATTTATTTTGCTCTAAACCGCCGCTAGAGGGCGCTAAAAAACGAAAATCCGGACTTGGGTCTACAGATTTTTTTTTATTATGAAGCCAGATACTCTAAGGAGCCATTTAGACATTCCCATTTACAGATTAATTAAATCCCAAAAACTGGCGATTTTATTCGCGAATTTAATTTTTTTTAAATCCTCAAAAAATTAAAAAATGGTAAACTACACCATTCTTTTATTGCCACAATTTTTTAAAACTTTTTTTTTTAAAGTAGAGGATTTTAGCTTTCAATTTCAATTTTGATTATTAAAATCATTTATTAACAAAATTAAAAAAAAAATCTTTTTATATGGGCACAATTAAAAAAAAATATTAAAAAAAAAGACATTTGTGTCCTATCAAAATGATGACTGATTTTTTTTTGTAAAAATGCCATACTTTCATAATAAGTTAATTAAAAAAAATCAAAAGAGGTGAAAGTTGACGAAAATGCACTAAAAAATGCATTTTCATTTAGAATGCATTTTTTTAATAACACAATTTTTTTTAACTGTCAAGTTTAATGTAGAGGACTTAAGCTTTTAATTTCAATTTTGATTTTAAAAATCGGATATTTACTTAAGAAGTTATCGCTCATCAAACTACACTACTTTTTCATATTTTGTGATTTTTAAAAAATGAAAATCGCGAATAAAATCGCGAGATTTTGGAATTTAATAAAACTGTAAATGGGAATGTCTAAATGGCTCCATAGTGTATCTATGTACACAATCTAAAGATCCCAGGACAAAAAATACCCTTTTTCTCGTGCTGATTAATGGAAAACGCGTATATCGTACAAAACCATTTTTGAAAATTGGGGGGGTCAAAACTGATTTTTGAGACATGGTTTGTTCGGCATATTTTCTTAGAATTTTATGCAGAATCCAAATATCCTAGACGATTTTGTCAAAAATTTTGCTCCGAACAATTCACTCCGCTCTATTATATATACCCTCTATCACTAGAGTGGAGGGTATAAAAATGAGCAAAATCGAATGGGTTTATGTCCGAAATTGTACGATTTTGCATGGAATGACCCATATACTCTCTATCACTAGAGTGGAGGGTATAAAAAAAACTTCCGTCCTGTAATTACAATTTATGCAAAAAATCAAAAAGTTTTTTTTTTGTATAACACGACACATTTAATAACACAAAATTAGTGTTAAATTTAGCATTAAATTTTAATATTTTAATGTTTATTTTAATATTTATATTTTTTTGCTTTTTATTATAATCTCCCTTCTCTTTGTTTGGTTTTCACAACAATTACTAATACTATCTACAACCGTTTATATGTGGCCACATTAGACAACCAAACCATTATGACGATAATGATGACGGTGATGAAAAAAAGATTATGACGCTGATGGTGGTAGTGTTACATCCGCATCCGTTTTTATCTTTTTCCATAATTATGTTTTTTTTCGAAAAAAAACTTCATTATATTATATACATTAAATATGAATATTTTTTTTTTTTTTTGTAAAGTAATATTTCATATTTAGTTTTTGTGGTTAAAAAAAATATATTTTTATTATTTTTTTCTGCATACACTCACTAAAAGTTACCGCTTTTATGGTATTATATGAATTTGAATCTAACAGACGTATGAACATGTACAATAACACGTACACTTTTGGAATAATAAAAATAAAAACTTTATTTTATGATAATAGTTTCTATTTTATTGTTATATTTTTTTTTTTTTTGTTTTTTTTAGAAACCAAAAAACTCTAGTTGGAGCGAGAAAAAACAAATGGACTATAGAATATACATAATTATGTTTAGTTTAGTTACAAACTAAGAGGGTGTTTCGTAAATATAATATGTGATTATAATAGGGTGACACAAAATTTTATTTTGTTTGAATTTTAATTTATTTTTTTTTTTTTAGTTTAAAAAATGTTTAAATATGGATTTACAATTTTCTTTTTGATATATTTTTTGTTTTTTTTTCAATTCTGAAAAACCAAATTCACTGAAAATTTTTACATGCTCAGTAAAAACGCCACTTCACTCCAATTATGCTGGACCAATACGAAGTTATTTTTTTTTATTTTACTTAAAACTTAAACTACCACTTTTGTTTTTAATGAATAGGTGCCACCTTATATATTTTGTTTATGAGTCTTTACATACAGCTGCGGTCAAAAAAATAGCACCAGGATAAAACATAATTTTCTTCGTTGGTTTCTTTTTAACAATTTCAACTTATGTCACTGATAACGTGTCATAAGATACTTACAAGAGTGTGAAACAATATTACATAAGAAAAGGCTAATTTGGTTTTTTATTTTATTAAAAATTTTCAGAGTTTTTAAAAAAACTTAAAAAAGTCTCAGTCAAAAAAATAGCACCACAGTACTTTTTGTATTAAAATTAAATTCTTAAATTTGAAAAACGAATGGATTATGAATTCAGCATTATTGTAATATCTTTAAATATTAAAAAGAAAATTGTCGAGTGCTCATTGTTGACAATTACCTCTGTACAACGTCTTTGTACCGAGTTCGCGAGATTTTTGGATCTTTAATTCGAAATTCAGTTCCAGAGTTCCTGAACAGCCACCCAAAGAGTTTCATTACATGTTGGTTGTATTCTAGACACTCCCTTCTCTATATCTGTCCATCAACTATCGATTTGGTCTAGATCTGGGGACTGACCAGGCCATTCCATCACGTTTACTTTATTGTCCAGACCCAATTTTTTGCCAATTTCCCGTCATGCTTTGGGTAATTGACGTGCTAAAAGACCTAAATTAGTGGCATTTGCTTAGAAACTTATTGCAACATTACTTTCTGGAGGATATAAACGTTAAGTGTATATCCACGGTTGTCCTAGTCCCATATGTGAGCCATGGTTCAATATATGAACCCCACTCCACAGTAGGAAAATATCCCCCACACCATAAGCACCATTTAAAGTTATTTTTATTTCGAATTTTGGATTGAATTCCGCGTTTTAGGGTCTTCCGACATAGGTATGTGATCCCATGTCTCCAAATAAAACAACATTGGATTCATTTGCCCATAGATCATTGATAACTTTTAAGCTGGTCATTCTGAGTTACTGTTAGCAAACTTCAAAGGACTTGCGGCATGCTTAAGTGAGAGTAGGCGCACTTTTCCGAATCTACAAGCGTTAATGTTGTTGTTTTGTAATCTTTGACGAACATTTTCGCCATTTGCTGTCCTTTTTTAGCTCTGGAGCTGCCGTAAATGGGTCTTTCTTCCATTGTCTTTACAAACACCTAACTACTAATGGTGACAAAAGTCGCTTGTGACTAAGTTTTTCAAGCTCTAAAGTTAATTTTTTCATTTTATAAGCGCATCCAACCAATTTTCCTTTTTCAGAATATGGGTTATGTTCAGAAATCATATTTTTTACAAAAGAACGTTTTTGAGGAGTGTAATTCTTTCCACGTCATATTTTTATGAAAATAAATATGAAATTTTGTAATGAATTACATTTTTTTATAAATAAAAACTATCTTCCTTTAGTATTTAACACTTTAATTTTACTAATTAAAATATTATTATTTTTTTTAAAGAAATTTTGTAATTCGGTGCTATTTTATTGACTGCACTGATTCGGAGTTTTTTTAAAATATCGATCATTAAAAAAGAACCGTCCACAATTTTTGGAAAAAGTAAAAACATTAAAGGGGTTTAGACTTAGTATAAGAGTATTGCAGATTTACTTTAAACGAATACGCACATAATATTTTGTTTTAATTGAATGAATAGAGATTTTGTCATTGGAGCTATTTTTTTGACCGGCACTGTATGTATATGTGAGGTTGCATATGTATTTCAGGGGATTTTAGCTAAATCATGCATACGTTTTAGTAAATTGTTGCAATGCTTTTAATATGTTTTTGTTTTTTATTTTCATACCAAATTTCATGATTTCATTTTTATTTAAGCTGATATTATTTGTAGCCGACTAAATTTGGTAAAAAAAAAAAAAGAGAAAAAATAAATTTGACTTCGCCGAATCCACACTCATAGAAGAGTTATGATTGTGGCAACCATAATTTAAGAGCGTCATATTAAGATTGAAAAATTTATCATAATATGTTTACAGTAATTATAATATTATTGTTGCAATCATATTATGATCATAAATTATAATTTTTCGAATATTTAGGATCATAACATGATTGAAAAAATGTTATGGTTGCTTTTGGAAAAATTGTATGTAGATCAGCAATTTTTTGAGTGTAAAATTTTTTTCGAATGTAAATTTCTTTTTAGTGTAAAAATATTTTTAAATGACAAAAATACTTTTTAAAGTAATTTTATGGCTTTCCAATGTTTTTAAAGCTTGTTTGTTAAGGCTCGGTTTTTTCAGCACGAGAATTTAAGGTGAAGTGAATCTGATATTTACGGTTTTGCTAATAACTTTTGAACCACTGCATTGTGGTAAATTCCGACCAAAACCCTGTAACTTCTTTAATTTTCTATGTAAACTTATAAAATGTTGTAGGTAGGTTAAAAATATAATAATAAACCAATTTCGCAAAAAAAAATAAAAATTTTCCGCGGAATTTTTTTTCCGCGAAAAAAATTTTTTTTGTTCGCGAAAAAAAAATTTTTGAAGGTGTTTTAAGATGTTGTGTCTTAATTATGTGTTTTCCACAGCTCAAAAAGTTATTTATTTGATACAAATGACCCAACTTTAAAAGGCTCTAACTGAAAGACTTTGTTAAACTTGGTACTGATGTTAATTAGTGCTTACTTGGGAACCCTTAATTTTTTTTATTTTTATACCCTCCACTCTAGTGATAAAGGGTATATATAAGTTTGTCATTCCGTTTGTAACTCATCGAAATATCGGTCTGGGACCCCATAAAGTACATATATTCATGATCCCCGATCGATTTTAAGACATTCTAGCGATGTCCGTCTGTCTGTGGAAATGGTGATCACGTCCAAAATATTACACATAGATGACTGAAACTTAACATATTTATTAGAAGTTCTCCCGAGAATTGCATTTGAGCGATATTATTTCAGCGGTTCAAAAGTTATGAACGAAAATGTAAGCACACCTCAAAAATTTTAGTGCATTCAACATAACCTAAAAATACTTTAATTCGGCTGCGGGTTGACATATGTGAACATATTTGAACACCAAATGGTATTTAAACAAGTACAAACATATTTTTTGACAAAAAAAGAAAAAATCGCGATTTTTTTTTACTAAATTTTTTTTTTCGCGAAAATTTTTTTTTCCAAAATTTTTTTTTTTTTTTTCAAAAGTAATTTCCTTTTGAATAAAGTTTTTTCAATAATCTTTTAGAAATTGTGGAGGGTATCAATACATTCGGCAAGGCCGAATTTAACTTTTTTACTTGTTTTAGATTTATTTTCACCACCACTGTTTAAATTGATCCACGCACTCGAAATTGCCAAAATGCATATGACATGTAAAAATAATGCCAAATTTTCAAAATAAATCAATTTCAAGGCAAACATTTTTTTTTTAAGTTTACAGCCCAGGGATGAAATATGGCAATTTCGATTTGGTATCAAAAATGATTTTAAATTGTGCTTTTTTGACCCTCAATGTACTTTTTTTATTTAAAACAAAAAAAAAAATAGTAATTATAAACGAAACAGGTACTAAAAATTCATGAATGTATTTTAAAAATAAAAATGAGATTTGACATTTGTTCCGGTAAAAAACAAATTTATTAAACAAAACACCCCCCGGCCGAACAAACTTTAACCTCTTTTATTTTTTATTTTATTTTATTAAGAATTACCATATAATTACAAATTACATACTAATTTTACCTAACCGAGAACTGGTAACAATGACCTTCGTCTCGTTGTAGCGAATCAGACCAAGGCCTCTGGTGGGAATCGAACCCACGACCCCCAGACTCATAGGCTAGCACGCTACCAACTAGCCTACTGGGGCTCCAAAAAACTTTAACCTCAAGTTGCGAACACCGTAAAGTTCTTTGTTGATTATGAATCTGGGGTGCCCCACTACTATATTTCGACGAAAATTAAAATCTTTGCAAGAGCCGTTTTTGAAAAAATAGCGTTTAAACGTCATAAAAATTACATTTTAAGGTTATCTCGAAAACTATGAGAGATATGAAAATATAACTTAAGACAAAAATTATTCCTAGGGAATAAGTGAAAAGTCATAAGATCATACATGGTATTCATTAGACCATACACCAACATAAATAAAACTCTTTTAAGAAAAAAAGTTTCTCCACGAATAACCATATTTCAATTAGTAGAAAATGGGGAAAAAATTAATGCAAGAAAAAATTTCAATAAAAAATTAATTAAAATTTGTTCAATTTAAAAATGTATCAAATTAGTCGCGGGCGTATCAACGTATTTTTCAACATTAAATAGTATCAAAAAAAGTACATTTGTATCAACAATTCCATCCCTGTTACAGCCTACTTGGATTTCAAAGTTGCAAATCACAACTTTTAAATTTAAAAAATAATAAATACAATTACTCAACTTTGCTTTGCTATAAAACCTAAACTAGTCAAGGGATTGGCACAAAATTTTGTAATCGTATGTTTTGAAGTGTTAGCTCTCATTTGGCATCAATTTGGAAATTTTTTTTTTTTAGTTTTGGCCGGTTTTTACCTCTGTGCACTGGACCGATTTTGCTGAAATTCAATATGGATCTGGCCAGCAGATCAAGAAATATATATTCCAAGAAAGTTAACGTGTTCTTTATCTTGTAAATTCTCGAAAAACCCTTGTCGAAATTCACTCTTTTGCTCATAGCTTTTGAACCACTGGACCGATTTCGCTGGATTACATTAACAACCTGACCAGGTAAATTTTTTTTATTAGTTAAAATTTTAATTAACAATATATTTATTTAAATATGAAAATCGTCATGGCGATCAATTGGCGCCATTAATTGGCCAATGCCAATTAAAACCCAACAAGGTGGCCCTCCAACATCACTGGGGGTTATTTGCTGGCCTGATAAGCCGAAACATAAAAAACAACTTATCAATGAAACTACACCAGGTAAATGGCCAACATATATGCCAAACTTCAGGAGCCTCCGTAAAGTCTTTCAAAAGTGTTTTCAACAGACAGACACATGGACGGATTGACAAACTCTATCACTAGAGTGGAGGTTATAAAAAAACGATGCTTTCTAAAAAACTTAGGTAACAAAATCCCAAAATATAATATAATTTTTTTAATAATTTAACCTAGAATAATAATAGTTTTAAACGATAAATGCCATTACAAAGGTCGTCAAAAATGCTTTAAAAATCGTTTTTTTTTTTTATACCCTCCACTCTAGTGATAGAGGGTATATATAAGTTTGTCATTCCGTTTGTAACACATCGAAATATTGGTCTAGGACCCCATAAAGTGTATATATTTATGATCCTCGATCGATTTTAAGTCGATATAGCGATGTCCGTCCGTCCGTCCGTCCGTCCGTCCGTCCGTCCGTCCGTCCGTCCGTCCGTCCGTCCGTCCATCCGTCTGTCTGTCTGTCCGTCCGTAGAAAACACGCTAACTTTTGAAAACTACAGAGGCTACTGAAGTTTGGCATATATGTTTGTCATTTACCTGGTCAGGTTGGTATAGCAATCCAGCCAAATCGGTCCAGTGGTTCAAAAGTTATGAGCAAAAGAGTAAATTTCGGCAAGGGTGTTTCACGAATTTACGAGATAAAAAACACGATAACTTTCGAAATACAATAATGAGACTACTGAAGCTTGGCATGTATCTTTGCCGTTCCCCGGGTCTGTTTGGTTTTAAATTTTAGCTCAAGCGGTCCAGTGGTTCAAAAGTTATAAGCGAAACCCTGAATTTCAGATTAATTTCATCTAAAATGCCACGTGTTTTAACAAGTTTTGAAAGCATTGGTGGTGACTAAACAATGCTTTTCAAACTTGTTAAATTTTAAAGCAATGCTTTTTAAACTTGTTTAGTTTTAAAAGCATTGGTAACTTAAAAATTGCTCCCGAAAAAAATTTTACACTCAAAAAAATTTTTACACTCAAAAAAAATTTTACACTCAAAAAAAAATTTATACAAAAAAAAATTTAGTTTTTTTTTTTACAAAAATGACAATATTTTGTGTACATACTTCCGTGCATTCACTCAGAAATATTTTTACAGTAAAAAAAACATTACACTCGAAAAAAATTTTACACTCAAAAAAAAAAAAAAATTAGTATTTTTTTTTTTTTTTTTAAATGACAATAAAAAAGAGTTTTTTTCTCAAAATAAAATATTTTTAATCAAAATTGTTAATTTTTTCACGTTAAAAAATGTACTACCCTTTAAAAAATGCATTGTGGAGGGTATTCATAGATTCGGCAAAGTCGAATTTAACTTTTCTACTTATTTTTAAATAAATTTTTATTGCATCAAAGTGTCCATAAAAATTCATCCAAATATGATCTTTGCAAAAAAAATTAAAACTTCCCGTTTTTAAAAACTCTTAAAGTATTTCAACAAAAATTGTTTTTATTTATTGTAAACTTAAAACGTGTTTTCTGCAAGACCAAATATTTTAAGTTATGACACTACACAGCAAAAAAACTATAACAAATGTAATGAAATACAACAAAAATAACAAAAAACACAAGAAAAAAACGAAAAGGCATTCTTTTCTACTCCATAAAAAGTTGATATTCAGCTCTTAACTCATTACCTTCCGCGACACTCCCATACAAAAGTAAGTAGATATTCAGTAGATAAGAAGTACTCCGAGCTTTCAAACAACTTCCAACTACTTCCCTGGAGTAGTTCTTATCTACTGAATATCTACTTACATTTGTATGGAGGTGTCGCGATAGGCAATGAGTTAAGAGCTGAATATCTATGTATTCTGGAGTAGAAAAAAATGTTTGTGCGTTTTTGTCTTGTGTTTTTTGTTATTTTTGTTGTATTTCATTACATTTGTTATAGTTTTAAAGCACTCCACTGAGAAGTGGTAATGACTTTTTTTGCAGGGTATGCAAGTAAATGAGCGATCGATATGTGTATTTGTTTTTAAATTCTACTATTCCAAAAGTGGTTTACTGTAGCGTATGAGTAATATTAATACGAACATAACTTATTGTTGATCATACGCCTATTTGTACTTTTAGTCGTTAGTAGGCTAAATTAAATATTAATCATAGGCAACGTAAACTTTGTTTTTATAGTATTTAGCCTATTAACTTTACGAAGTGATAACTTTTTAACAGACAGAGCTATTGATATGATTTAAAAGGCAAATTTTTACTTTGTACTTTTTCTATCATCGTAATGCTTTAAATGCTAAACATTTCAATTGCCTAATTGCCAAATATTTCTTTTTTTAACAAAATTTATCATAAATTTACCTTTTTTATGTATATCATTCAAATTTCCATTGTTCAATGCTTACCTAAAAAATAAATAAAAATAATTTATAAATTATGTATATTTTTAAAAATAAACATTAATAATCCTAAATAACTTAATTCTTAAAATATTTATTAACAGCAAAAGTTATTTGAAATTGAAACATAATCTTTTGGTTTTTCATAAAATACCAGTTTCTGTGGTAATCTAGTTATTTATTTTGTATGTTATCTAAACATTGCATTATTTAAAGTAATACTTACTTACATTAACATTCTATTTAGTATGCTATTTCATTTGCAACATTTAAGTATTTTAAAAGTTATCGAACCATAATCGAATTTTACAAATACTCTAAATGCTCTGCTGAAAAATATGCATGTTAATATCAAATATTTTCAAACTCTTCAATATTATTTTTTTAACAAAAATATTTATGATTCACAGCATGTATTTTAATTCGAAGCAAAAAAAAAAAAAATCAACTTGAAATCCATTCAAAACTGTAATACTATTTGGCATTTGCATATTTTTTTTGTTTTTTTTTGGCTAAAAACTACTATGTGAAGTAGTTTATGGCAGAGTAACATATATCTAAACATTATTTTATCTGTACTCTGTTATACGAGTATATTTAAATTTTTATATTTGCTAGAAACCAAGAGAGAATTAAGAGAGTTGATTTGGAAATTTGTTGATTTCTAGTTTAATTTTTTTTAATACCCCCTATGAGAAATTATTTATACCCTATAGAGTGGTATAAATAATTTCTCATTACTTTTGTAACACCAGAAAATATTGATCTATGATCCCATTTGATATGTATATAATACATTATTGATCCTCGATAGAATTTAAGACAATATTGCAATGTCTGTTTCGTAACCCCACGATCTAAGTGGGCAAAAAATTTGTAAAAATTTTTAATAATTTTTTTTTGTGTGTAAAAAAAATTTAATATTGTGTAGTTTTTTATATTTGGTCTCACATGTTTTGGGCATTTTAAAGGGTATTCATAAATGTGGCCAGATAAAATTTATTTATTTAATGGAAAGAGGAAACACATGAACTTGTTAAATGCAGTATAATGGCACTTATTTTCAGATTAAAAATTTTGCACGAAATCTTTAGCATTTTCTTTGGCTCTTGAAGGTAATATAGTAAACAGAAATAATATTTATATTTGGCAGTCACAATTAAAGTAAAATTTTTAATTTTTAAATACCTATGTTATCATTACGCTAAATGCCACACTAATTTCCATACTAATATAAATTCCTCACGTAAATATTAGTATGAGATAGAACAAAATAAAAAAAAAAAAGAATACCCCAAAATCATGTATGAATTTCCATCTAAAAATAGCAACTAAACTAAGCCACGTTAAGCACAAAGAACGTAAGAATAATCTTCGTGTGTACTTAACTTAACTTCAGTGAACTGAACAGAACAGAACTGAACACAACATGTATCTTGAGCCATAACCTCAACTAACCTTATGTGAACTAAACACACATAAACTAAAATAAACGAAAGAAAGAACGAACTTAAGAAAAAAAAAAAAACCTTTAGAAAATGTTAAATGCATACAAATACATAAAACATGCATGTTTATCAAGACGCACTATGGGAAAGTATTTAAAATTTTATTTTACAAATGAAAAAAAAAATCGCATATATTGACTGATAACAAAATTTTCAAATACAAAAAAGTTATTTAGTCGATAGCTAAATTTTCTGTAAAATATATGATATCGGGACGAAAACTTGTTTTCTAATAAAAAATTTGCTTACGATCCATAACTTATTTTTTGAAGACAAATTTGTTATCGAAAGATAAATATATTTGTACTTATTTTCTATAGAATTTTTTTTTATTGACCGATAACGAATTTTCTTTAGAACATTTTACTTTCGATGCATTGATACTTTTTTTTTATAGAAATATTTTTTATTAAAGATCTTTAAAGAGAAATTTATTTTCAATCTGATATGAAATGCTAAACCATATTTCCTCACCCATAGTGTCATATTTCACGTTTTCTTAGCACAGGCACATTTGCAATACTTTATATAAGTTTCATTGTATGCCATGTCGTATGTTATAGTATTAGAGTCATGCAAATAAACAAATTATGGTTTTCTATGTGCAAGTGTGTGTGTATGTGATTAAAACGCATACACATATCCGTTGTGTTTTTTTTTATGTGTGTGTTTCTTCACTATTTCATTCAGAAAATATTTTTGGTTACCACTGTGCTCATGTGTGCGTGACAAATGTATCACGTGACTAATGCAACTTTATTATGAAGCTTAAAATCACAGGCCATTGTTGCATTGTAGTTCGTATATCGTATCTTACTCTTGCCACAAGTGCTTCAACTGTGTGCATATTTAATAAACGCATACAATAGTTTTTTTTTATTATTTTTTTTTTTTGGTTTTAAAAAGACCTTTTCAGTTTGCCATTCCTATTGTTTGCTAAGCCAACAAAAAAAAAATTTCTTCTGTCGTTGTTTTTTTTTGCAAAGAAACGCCATAATAAGCTCTGTGTATAACTTTAAGAAAAAAAATTAAAAACGAAAAAGTTAAACAAAGTGAATAAAAGTTGTATTATTTAAACAATTAAATTAAAAAAAAAAAAAATAAGAAAACAATAAAATACAACAGCAAACAGGCAACACCTTTATGCCACCTTTAGTGGCAAATAAGAATTAATGAACTCCTTTTGTGATGGCATGACATAAACCCTTAATTGGACAAAAAATATGTCGATTGTTTGAAAAGAAAATATAGACTACACTCAAAAATTGTAGCACACAAAAAAAAAATTCAACGAACGACTTTTATAGTATTTATGAACAAATTCATACAATTAATTCACTTTTTCATAATACTTATGAACTTTTTTTTTATTCATTCAATTTTCAACTAAATACCTTTTCATGAATAAATTGAATTTTGGAATACATTTAATTACGAAAAATTTTGTCTTAAATTTGTCTAAAATTTAAACAATATAATTTCAATAGAAATTTAAAAGTTTTCTTAAGATATTTATGGTATTTTTTGCAATATATTTGGTAATTTTATCTCAATTCAGATTTTTAACTTAAAAATTTCATGAGTGTGAATTTTTTCTGGTTCACAAAGTTATAATATTAACTCGTTGTTATTTAAGGTATTTTTATTTTTTATAGAAATAACAACATCATCCCCTTTGATGTTTTTTTTTTCTTTTCAATCCCACATATTTTGCTGGTAACCCTATTATTTAGGTTTTATTGTACGATTGTTTTTCAAAAAGTAACTTACAATGAAGGTATTCAGGGCTCTCCCACAGTTTGTAATATAATTTGAGTTTTTTAATAGAGAAGAAAATATGTATGAAAAAAAAATTATGAAAAAAATAT
This sequence comes from Pegoplata infirma, assembly GCA_963921195.1. Classification (NCBI taxonomy): domain Eukaryota; kingdom Metazoa; phylum Arthropoda; class Insecta; order Diptera; family Anthomyiidae; genus Pegoplata; species Pegoplata infirma. The sequence goes on from OY992536.1 coordinate 11,059,312, forward strand.
TAATGACAAAAACAAAAATATTGATGAAAAAAAAAAAATAAATATTGATGAAAAACAAAAAAAAAAAATATTGGTGAAAAAAAAATATTGATGAAAAAAATATATTGATGAAAAAAATATTGATCAAAATAATATTGATAAAAAAATATTGATGATAACCAAAAAAAAAATTTTAAGAAAAAAAAAAAAAAAAAAATTATGAAAAAAAAAATGTATTAGAAAAAAAAAAATATTGATAAAAAAAAATATTGATGAAAAAAAAAATATTGATAAAAAAAATATATATTTATGAAAAAAGAAAATATTGATGAAAAAGATATTGATGAAAATAATATTGATGAAGACAATATTGATAAGAAAAAATTATTGATGAAAACAAAAATATTAATAAAACCAAAAAATTTATGAAAAAAAACTATTTATGAAAAAAAATATTGATGAAAAAAAATATTGATAAAAAAAAATTGAAAAAAAAAAAATATTGGTGAAAAAAAATATTGATGAGACAAATATATTGATGAAAAAAGAAAATATTGATGAAAAAAGAAAATATTGATGAAAAAAATATTGATGAAAATAGTATTGATGAAAATAATATTGATAAAAAAAAAATGAAAAAAATTTATGAAAAAATATTGATGAAGAAAAAATATTGATGAAAAAAAATTATTGATAAAAAAAAATATTGATGAAAAAAAAAAATATTGATAAAAAAAATATTGATGAAAAAAAAATATTGATGAAAAAAGAAAATATTGACGAAAAAATATTGATGAAAATAATATTGACAAAAAAATATTAAAAAATATATTGATGAAAAAAGTATTGATGAAAAAAGTATTGATGAAAAAAAATTATTGATGAAAAAAAATATTGATGAAAAAAAAAAAATATAGATGAAAACAAGTAGAAAAATTAAATTCGACTTGGTCGAATCTATGAATACCCTCCACAATGTTATCTGATAGTAATTTTCTAAAAAAAATGCATTACAAATTTTTATTAGAAATATATTATTTTGAGTAAAATTTTTTTGTGAGTGTTAAATTTTTTTGACTGTCAAAATTTTTTTGAGTGTGAATTTCATTAAAAAAAAAAATAATTAAATTAAAAATTAAAAAAAAATTTTTTTTTTGAGTGTAAAATTTTTTTGAGTGTAAATATTTATTAGAAATATATTATTTTGAGTAAAATTTTTTTTGTGAGTGTAAAATTTTTTTGACTGTCAACATTTTTTTGAGTGTGAATTTCATTAAAAAAAAATAATTAAATTAAAAATTAAAAAAAAACTTTTTTTTGAGTGTAAAATTTTTTTGAGTGTAAATATTTTTTTTAGTGTACTATTTGTTTGAGTAACAAAATTACTTTGTAAAATATTTTTGTTGTTTTATACCTGTACGTATATGTTAAAAAAATAAATTTCACATATTTCCCTCATTTTTTTTTACCATCCTCGTCTTTAAAAACCAAAAGCAAACTAATATTTGATTTTTTCCAAAAACACTTACTATACACCGTTACATACAGTTACAAAAACAAAAACAATAACAAATATTTACTTGTCTAACAACTAAACTGCACCCAAAACAAACAACAACAAGTTAAACAAGTAGAAAAATTTAATTCGACTTGGTCGAATCTATGAATACCCTCCACAATGTTATCTGATAGTAATTTTCTAAAAAAAATTTAAAAAAATTGCATTACAAATTTTTTATTAGAAATATGTATATTATTTTCAGTCAAACTTTCTTTTAATCAATCAAATTTTTTTGAGTGTACAATTTTTTTGACTGTCAACATTTTTTTGAGTCTGCCATTTCATTCAAAAAAATAATAATGTGTAAATTTTTTTTTTTGAGTGTAACATTTTTTTTTTGAGTGTAAATTTTTTTTTGAGTGTAAATTTTTTTTAGTGTACAAATTCTTTGAGTAACAAATTACTTTGTAAAATATTTTTGTTGTTTTATACCTACATATATGTAATACAAAAAAAAACTATTTCACATATTTTCCTCTTTTTATATTACCATCCTTTTCTTTAAAAACCAAAAACAAATTAACATTCAATCATACACATACTTTATTTGATTTTTTCCCGTTACATACAGTTACACTAACAATAACAAATATTTACTTGTCTAACAACTAAACTGCACCCCACGACAAGAAAACAAACAACAACAAGTTTTACAAAACTGGTATTTCACCATGCTATTAAAACTTGTTTAACGAGTTTTCAACAGTTTAAGGTGAAACAAATCTGAAATTCAGTGCATTGCTTATAACTTTTGAACCACTGAACCGATTTTGCTGAAATTCAAAACCAAACAGCCTTGGGGAACAACAAATATATATGCTAAGCTTCAGTCTCCTCAGAATTGTCTTTCGAAAGTTATAGTGGTTTTTATCTTGTAAATTCGAAAAATACCCTTCCCGAAATTTACTATTTTGCTCATAACTTTTGAACCACTGGACCGATTTCGCTGGATTGCAATACCAACCTGACCCGGTAAATGAAGAACATATATGTCAAACTTCAGGAGCCTCCGTAAAGTCTTTCAAAAGTTAGCGTGTTTTCAACGGACAGACAGACAGACGGACGGACGGACGGACGGACGGACGGACGGACATCGCTAGATCGACTTAAAATCGATCAAGGATCATGAATATATATACTTTATGGGGTCCTAGACCAATATTTCGATGTGTTACAAACGGAATGACAAACTTATATATACCCTCTATCACTAGAGTGGAGGGTATAAAAAAAACTGGTATTTCACCATGCTTGTTAAAACTTGTTTAACGAGTTTTCAACTGTTTAAGGTGAAAAAATCTGAAATTCAGAGCCTTGCTTATAACTTTTGAACCACTGAACCGATTTTGCTGAAATTCAAAACCAAATAGACTTGGGGAACGACAAAGATATGTAACACGTTTCAGCACCCTCAGAATTGTCTTTCGAAAGTTAGAGTGGTTTTAATCTCGAAAGTTCGCAAAATTTCCTTCCCGAAATTTACTCTTTTGCTCATAACTTTTGAACCACTGGACCGATTTGGCTGGATTGCAATACCAACCTGACCCGGTAAATACCCAACATATATGTCAAACTTCAGGAGCCTCCATAAAGTCTTTCAAAAGTTAGCGTGTTTTCAACGGACAGACAGACAGACGGACGGACGGACGGACGGACGGACGGACGGACGGACGGACGGACATCGCTAGATCGACTTAAAATCGATCAAGGATCATGAATATATATACTTTATGGGGTCCTAGACCAATATTTCGATGTGTTACAAACGGAATGACAAACTTATATATACCCTCTATCACTAGAGTGGAGGGTATAAAAAAATATTGATAAAAAAATATAGATGAAAAAATAAATTTGGATGACAAAAATATTGATAAAAAAAAGATATTGATGAAAAAAAAAATATTAATGAAAAAAATATTGACGAAAAAAAAATATTGACGAAAAAAAAATATTGATACCAAATAAAGTATTGACGAAAAAAAAAATATTGATGAAAAAAAAATATTAAAGGAAAAATATATTGAAAAAAAAAAAAATATTGATGAATAAAAATATTGAATAAAAAAAAATATTAATTGAAAAAAATATTGATGGAAAAAATTGATGAAAAAATATTGATAAAAAAAATTATTGATAAAAAAATATTGATGAAAAAAAGAATATTGATGAATAAATATTGACGAAAAAAAAATATTGATTAAAAAAAAATATTGAAGAAAAAAAATATTGATAGAAAAAAAATATTTTTTCGAGTGTATTTTTTTAGTATAAAAATATTTTGGAGTGACAAAAATACGTTCTAAAATATTTTTGTGTTTAACGGGGTTTCCACACGTGAATTTAAGGTGAAACTAATCTGATATTCACGGTTTTGCTAATAACTTTTGAACCACTGGACCGCTTTAGCTGAAGTTCAATACAAACCAGGCCTGGAAAACGACAAATATATATGCCATGCTTCAGCATCCTCAGAATTGCCTTTCGAAAGTTAGCGTGTTTTTTATCTGGTAAATTCACGAAAAACCCTTGCCGAAATTCAGTCTTTTGCTCATAACTTTTGAACCACTAGTCCGATTTCGCTGGATTGCAATACCAACCTGACTATGTAAATGCCCAACATATATGCCAAACTTCAGGAGCCTCTGTAAAGTCTTTCAAAAGTTAGAGTGTTTTCAACGGACGGACGGACAGACATCGCTAGATCGTCTTTAAATCGATCGAGGATCATGAATATATGTACTTTTTGGGGTCTTAGATCAATATTTCGAGGTGTTACAAAGGGAATGACAAACTTATATATAGCCTCTATCACACTATAAAAAATATTGATGAACAAATTATTGATGAAAAAAAAAAAAATTGTAAATTCTGTTGTAATTTTTAAATTAATAAAAATTATTTATTATTCGACCTTTAAAGTTCTATGTTCAGAAAGATTATTTAACTCAAGGTCATTTTTCTTTTACTAATCGTTAAGATGATATTGTCAAAAAAAATATCGTTTGTTTTAAATTGATTGATCTGGTCATTTTGCAAGACCTACTTGACACGTGTTTCGGAATTCGTCAAATTACGTTGTCAAGAGTATTTAGCAAAATTGACAATAGTTAGTAGCAAAACATAAAGTCTTTCATTTTGCCCAATTTAAAAAAAAATGCAATTTTGTATGGGAACCCTCTTAGAAAGTGGAGCAAGGGTGTAGGTTAGGGTGCCCCAAAAAAAAAAACTGTCCGGGCTCAAGCATAATTTGAAAGCTTATAGGGTAAAGTATTTTTGAAATTTTTTTCAGATTTTTCGGAAAAGGTTTTAAGGTCGCCCAAATCGATTTTTTACTGAAAATCGGCTTTGCCGACCTTTTTTTAACTTTCTTTATAAAATCGACAATAACCACGAGTTTCTTCAATCCTGAGCAAATATTTTTATAGAAAAATGTCCAAACTTTATTTTTGTGTGCATAAGTTAAACGTTTTGGCTATGCTTTTGCTCATTTGGGTACCCTACATAAGGGTTTTTCGTAAATTTTCCACAAATTTTGAAAGTAACAAATGAAAAAAATCTCAAAAATACTTTACCCTATAAGCTTTCAAATTATCGAATAAAGGTTTTTTTTGGGTCGCCCTAGTGTAGGTATGTATTAAAAAAATGTTGGGAGGAAAAAGTAATTTGGGTATGTCATACAGGGGAACCATGTGAGCGCTACGAGCCGATGTCCAAAAATAAAATCTTAAATAAAAAAAAATGTATTGGGACCTGCTTAAGTGTTGAAGATTAAGGGCAGGCAGGTTCTGAAAAAATATTAGGGTCGGTCATACATTTATTTCAGTTAGAGCGGTGGAAGAAAATTTTTAATAAATGGCATTTTGTATGGGAGTTCACTTACGGAGTGGTGAAGGGAATAGGTATGTTCAAAAAAAAATGTTTACAGGGAAAAAGTAATAGGGGTCGGTCATACATTTTACCCCTCGTGGGGGAGCCATGTGAGCGCTATGAATTGATGTACGGAAAAACATTTTTTTTTTCTAAAGTAAAATAAATCTTAATAAATTTTGATTAGAAAGATTTTATTTTGAGTAAAATTTTTATTTTTTTTTTTTATGTTAAATTTTTATTGCGTGTAAACTTTTTTTTGAGTTTTAAAATTTTTTTTGAGTTTAAATTTTTTTTGAGTGTAAAATTTTTTTGAGTGTAAAATATTTTTGCAAAAATACTTTGTAAAATATATTTGTGTAGTGGCTTTCCATTAGCATTCAAAGCGTGTTTAGCATTTTTTCAACACATGAATTTAAGGTGAAACCAATCTGAATTTCAGGGTTTGGAGATGACAAAGGGTGGCTTCTTCCGAAAGCTGTCGACATCTCCACTTAGCCTGTGTTGTCAATTAATTTTTTCAGATTTTCTCATTGTACAACAAAAATAATTATTTCTCAGAAATAATTAATATGGACTCAAACCGAAATAAATAAAACTTCAGTTATAAAGTAGAGAAATTTCATGCAAACGCATGCATTCCCCTATAGTCTTAAAAGAGCATAAACCAAATGTCTTTGCAAATCAAATAATTTGCTTTATAATGGAATCGATTCTTTATTTTTTGCGTTTTTTCTATAAATGCATATTTTTGGTTTACATTTTGTATAATATTTCAATAAGTAAACGGATATTCAAGCTCGAGGCCTTAGTTTTTGAATAAATTTCATTTATTTATTTTATTCATCAATATTTCGTCATCCTTCGGCATCTTCAAGATAAAAATACAGGACTGCGATCACGTAAAATGAAAGTTGACTATCGTTGATTTTTAGAGTCTTAAATTAAACCAAATTTTTCCATGATTTTTAATGTTCTTGGGTTAGAAGCACTTTTAATGATATAATAAAGAAATATTTTAAAATTTCTCTTCAGAACGATATGTATTTTGATGGCGTTTATCCTTCGTCAATCGTTTTCGTTTTACGTGATTAGCCTCCAGAATTTTTATTTTAAACGAGTTACAATTGAAGCACACTAAACGACTATCCTCTAATACGATCTTTATCGAATTAGCGGACAGTCGTTTATTGTGTATCAATTGTAACACGTTTAAAATAAAAATTCTGTATTTTTATCCTGAAGATGTCATCCGAAGGATGACGAAATATTGATGAATAAATAGATAAAAAAAATTTATTAAAAACTAAGGCCTCGAGCTTGAATATCCGTTTACTTATTGAAGTTAAACCAAAAAGGTCGAAAAACCAAATAAAATAATTTTGTATAATATTTTAGTTTTATCTTATTTTTTAATTTTTCATAATTTTTTTTTTGAAACTTGATTAATTTGCTGCACTTATGCCACAAAACCAGAATTCTCTAGTAAGAGGCTAAATATCGCTTTACTATTTTTTTTTCTTAATTTCCCCCAGCATAAATATGAAGTTAGTGTTAGTTAAGTGACTCTTTTGTGTAAGCGTCAACTGTTAAATGTGTAAATTCATGGTCCTAAAAGACTTCACCTCAAATACACTATAATTAAAATATTTTTTCGCATACGACTATTAATAAATACACACACTCACACTCAAATACTCAAATACTCACATACACACATACTCATTTAAATTATTTTCTATTTATACACACAATGTCATTGTATTAGTATGTTAAATCATTTCCTTTTCTTTTGTTACATGTCGCTATATTGTGTGTGTGGCAGGCATGTGTGAGAGTATGTGAATGAGCTTTTTGAAAAAATAGAGTGTATAGTAGGGTGCGCCAAAAATGTCAACTTTCGATTTTATACCGTCACTCCCCCTAGAAATATTCGTTTTGGTATCAAAATACACTATGCAAAAAATTATGGCGGTCGCTTGAGGGGAAAGGGTGCCTCAAACGCCTTGAAAATGGAGAAATATGTCAAATTTGACCATTAGATAAAAAAAAAAAATTTTTTTTTGTTGTTATTCAATTTCGCCAAAAAAAAATTTTTTGTATTAGGTTTAATAAGAACTACTTACAAAACAAATATAAGCTCTCCACTACATCGCTTACCCATTTTAACTTGCGATACAAAAAAGGGCAGTTATTTTTAGGGGTACCCAAAAGTAACATTTTTACATTTTTGAAAATTTTATTAAAAAAAAATTTTAAAAATTAAAATCGCTCTCCACCAGTTCTTTATATATATTATAAAGATAAAAAATGTGAAATATTATAAATATCCGTTCGGCAGTTTTTCTTTTATAGCGACTTGAAGTTAGCGGATTTCAAGGAAAATTGATTTTTTGCTGTATTTTCTCTAATTTTGAACTTATTATTACGTTTTAAACAAAATTGACGAAATTGGCTTAGCAACTGATTTAATTGGATCATAAATTTTAGTAAGTAAATAATTTTTGCAGGACAGCATTAACCCTTGTAAACCCGGGTCGAAGATGACCCACAGGGCAAATATTTCCCATTGTATGCCGGCTTTTATATTTTTATTAAATATAATAAAATTAATCTGTAAAAATAAATGTTTTAGTCCAAGTTTATTTAAATCTACATGTGAAAAAACAATGTTTTTAAATTATATCGCATTTTTTGTATACGGTGGGTGACAATACAATGAAACTTTTCTAAAGTAGATCCAATTTGTTAAAAAAAAATTAAACGTTATTATTTTAAAGTTAGTATTATTTTTAAAAATGTTATTAATGTAATTTATAAAGCTTTAATTTAAGTTAAATAGCGTGCAGATTGAGCAAATATTAAATGAAATACGCGTGTCGCGCTGGAAAATAAAATTATTTATACACATTTTTTTTAGAAAATTATTTAAGAATATTTTGAAGTCGATTTTTTCTAAATTCAAAGAAAAAAAAGAAAAAATTGTCCATTAGCTTTTCTTTAGTCATCAACTAATTTTTTCAACAACCCAAACAAAAAATTAAATTTAAATTTAAAGTAGAAGAAATCATGAATTCTTAATGTGTTTGATACAATAAAAAAATATTTCATCATATTTATGAAAAGCTTCATTAAATATACAAAAACTTCATAAAAAGGGTTAAATTCTTTAAGTGCATACACGATGAATAGCTAAAACTATTTCCATTTACTAATTTCATGATAAAAAAAAAAAAATAGCTTAAAGAATAATATTTTCAAAGTGGGATATAATTGACCCGGGTTTACATGGGTTAAAGCTAAACTGTAAAAATTACTAACTAACTAAAATTTATGATCCAATTTAATTACTTGCAAAGCCAATATCGTCAATTTCGTTTAAAACGTAGTAATAAGTTCAAAATTAAGAAAAATACAGCAAAAAATCAATTTTCCTTGAAATCCGCTAACTTCAAGTCGCTATAAAAGAAATACTGCCGAACGGATATTTATAATATTTCACATTTTTTATCTTTATAATATATATAAAAAACTGGTGGAGAGCGATTTTAATTTTTAAAATTTTTTTTTAATAAAATTTTCAAAAATGTAAAAATGTTACTTTTGGGTACCCCTAAAAATAACTGCCCTTTTTTGTATCGCAAGTTAAAATGGGTAAGCGATGTAGTGGAGAGCTTATATTTTTTTTGTAAGTAGTTCTTATTAAACCTAATACAAAAAAAAAATTTTGACGAAATTGAATAACAACAAAAAAAAAAAAAATTTTTTTATCTAATGGTCAAATTTGACATATTTCTCAATTTTCAAGGCGTTTGAGGCACCCTTTCCCCTCAAGCGATCGCCATAATTTTTTGCATAGTGTATTTTGATATAAAAACGAATATTTTTGGGGGGAGTGCCGATCTCTAGCATAATTTTTTTTTTACCCATACAACTTTGGCGCACCCTAGTGTATAGTTTGAAAAGAGGAAATGAAAAGTGGCAGCAACAGCAACATTGGTTATATTAGCACTACCACACACATTTGAAAAAAAAAATACTTACAACGGAAACAGATTGCAGACAAAAGCTACAAAAAGTTCGCGCTTCAATGCTAATGAAAAAGGAAAAAAAAATTAACAAAAAAAATTGTATTAAAACAAAAACAACAACACAAAACTAATGTCATTGTACATGTTATTTCCCGAAATAAAAAGGAAGAAAAGAAATTAAACAATAGATTTTTTTTACTGAACAAGAAATTTGTGTACACTCATATGATTACAATTTACTCGTTGTGTAAAAAGTATAAGGAATTTTCATTAATTGTTAATTTATTCTTTTAGTTATGTTAAATAAATATTTTGAAATACTTGTGTGCCACAGTGTCTGGCAAACATACAACAATTTAACATAGACACTTTACTATCACAAACATACATTAAAGAGTTAAACAAAAAGTGTGAAAAGTTTGAAAAGTTTTGTTAGAACTCACGACATTTTAGAAACAATGAAATATCTTTAAATACTGGTACGTTTTTTTGTATCAACCATTAATTTTAAAAACGGGATAAGTATACACAGAAACAGAAAAAAAAAATGTCTGCGAATTTTGTACTCTTGCCCAAAACATTAAATCATGATAATGTTTTGCGGAAGATTTGGGCGTACTTGCCAAAGCAAAGTTTTTTTAAAAAAAAAAATAATGTTATATTACTTTGCTATTCCATGCAAAACGAGTTAAAATATCAGTCGAGGACCCCATTAAAAAACCAAATGAGCTGTACATTTGGTAAGTGAGTGCAAAAATAAGTGCAAAAAAGTGTTTTTACATTTTGGAAAATATAAAAGATTCGGCACCGAAGAATAAAACACTCTCACTTGTTTTATGTACATTTGATAAACAAATGGAAAATTTTATGCGAAAAGCTTAGACTTGGTGAAAAAGTAGTTTTGGTAAAAAGTACTTGCTTTTGTTTCTATTTTTTGCTAAATAATCTTGACAATGGAATTTGACAAATTCCGAAACACGTGTCGATTAAGTCTTGCAAAAATTATCAACATAAATAAATTTAAAACAAAAAAATAATTTTCTTGAAAATTATGCTATGAGAATATCATGGTTTTGATTAGTAAAGAAAATAATGACCTCGAGCCAGAATAAACATCCTCAGAATATCACTTTTTAAAGTTTATTTGAATGTTCAAAATTTTAGCAATGAACCGGATTTACTTAACTTTCAAAATAAACAGTTGATATGTGGCACAATAAATAAACAAAAAACAGCTTTATTAAATTTTCTAAAGATATAAATATTCTTCTTATAAGTTTTTCCAACAAAAGCATATGAAAAAATCATACACATGTGTACAGAAAATTTTTAATATAATTAAGTATTTTCACATTTAAACAAATTTTCTATAGAACTCATTTGTTCGTTGATTTATTCACTCTATAAAATACCACGATTACATGCTAATTTCTTTTATTTTGAACTTTCAAAACCATTTCCGTTTCCTTTTACAATTTTCGCACACATTTTTAGCTTGTTGTTTGTTTGTTTCATTGTTTTCTGCAAATCATCATTTAAGGATATTTTTATTTATATTTTTTTTTTTTTTTTGGGGGGAAGGAAACAAAAGAAATTGAAGAATAGCTAAAGAAAAGGATCCTTCATTTGGCAAAAAAAATTGTTTGTTGTATTATTTTGTTTCCCTTCTTTCATGATTTTCCTCGTATTCAATAAACTTTTTTAAATTTTTGTTTGCAAGTTTGTTTGTCTCATAATACTTACAAACATTCTTTCAGTTATACAATAGATTATTTTTATTTTTTCAAATTAACCCTGAAAGCTACAATCAAAAAAACAAAACTTGTAAAACATAGAGAAACATAGAGGCGAAGGCGTCAAAAATTGAGTTGTCAAAGTACAACTTGTTTACATGTATTTGTTGACAAAGTACGACTTGTAAACATGTATTGTGTGGTGAATTCACATCGACAACGTACGTGTGAGAAATTAGAAAAAGATAGCAATATTGTTTTTTCTTTCACCTTCGCCTCTATGTTTCTCTATGTTGTAAAATGACAAGAAACTTTGCTACCTCCTATTTGACAACAATTCCATGTTATTTTACAAGCTTTTTACCAATAATTTTGTAATTTTACAAACTTTTTGCCAATAAAATTGTAAATTTACAAGTTTTTTGACCCCATAAATTTTACAAGGAGGTTTCGTGTTTTTACTAGATTTTTTGCTACCTCCCATTTTACGAGAGTTCCTAGTAAAAATTACGAGCTTTTTTGTAATTTTACAAAATTTTTACCAATAAAATTGTAAATCAACAAATTTTTTGGTGCAATAAAACTTACAAGAAATTCTTGTGAATTTACTAGATTTCTTTTGAAACCCCCTTGGAAATTTGTAAAATTACAAATTAAATTGTAAAGTTACAAAAAAAATGTAAATTTCGATTGAAAATTTTTTGTTAAAAAACAAGGAAACCTGTCAAATATTGTTAGAATGAGATTACGAGACTTTTTCTAGTAATTTGACAAGTTTTTTTTATTGAGTGTATACACTCAAAAAAAAAAACCTTGTAAAGTTACCAAAAAATCTCGTGATTTTACTAGGCTATTCTCGAAAAATAGGAGGTAGGTAAAATTCTTGTAAAATTACGAGGATTTCCTCGTAATTTTGAATGCGCCAAAAACTGGTAAAATAACCAATTTTATTGGTAAAAACATTGTTTTAAAACCGGAAAAATAAAAAAATGGTAAACTACAAGAAAAAATGGTAAATATGTTTAAAAAACAAAAATGGTAAATTTACAAAAAAAAAATTGTAAATTAAAAAAAAATGTTTATTTACCAAAAAAAAAAAAATGTTTCAATTTTACCAATTTTTGGTAGTGATAACTTTTTTGTCTGCACTCAAAAAAAAAAAGTTTGTAAAATTACAAGTAAAAGGTCTTGTAATTCTATTTTACTAATATTTTTGTCTTTTTACAAAAATTGTTGTATATTTAATAAAACGAAAACTACAGTTTGCTTTGTAATTTTACTATAATATGTTGGTAAATTTATTTTACACATTTTTTAGGTAAATTTACAAAAAAGTAAATTATTTTACAAATTAAAAATGTATTACAAGGTGTTTAGTTTTTTTACACAAGAAAACTGTTATTGTACAACAAAATTTTACTTGATGTTATTTAGCTTTCTACCAAAAAAATGTGTTATTACAAACATTTTTTTAAGATCGTTTACAAGGTTTTCAGTTTGAAATGTATGTATTGAAAAGTACAAAATTCCAATGTAATTTTACAAAACTTATTTTATTACTAGAATTAATGTTGTTTTACAAAAAAAAAAAATATAATAATACAACAATTTTCTAAGTTCAGATTTTTTTGCGTTTTGAAGTAAAAAATTTATTTAAAAATAATTTTTTATAAATAAAAAATTTCATGAAAAAAATTTTGGAAATTTTTTAAGTTCCGGACACAAACATTTTTCAACTAATTGTAGGCTTTAGCAAAAAAATTGAATTTTTACACCATTTTTTGGTAATTTGCGTTTAGTAAAATACCACAATTTTTATGTGTTTCTACTATATAACTGTTCTAGTTTATTTTTTTGTGTTTTTACCATTTTTTTTGGTAATTTTACCATATTTTTTTGGTAATTTTTTAATTTGGCACCTAAAATGTCAATATAAATCTGCCAATTATGAAAAATTATGTTTTTCTTATTTAACAGGTACTTAAACATCCAATCTACAATATCTTAAAATACTTGTGAAAATAATTAAAAATAAAAATTGTTATTTTTTGACTAATTTTTCCTGAAAATATAAGAAATTTCTTGTGTAGCCTCCTTCGCAATTCTCATATGTTCTACTTAAGAAAAATTAAATGTCGAAAAAAATAAAAAAGTGCAGTGTTTTACATTAAAAAGTTTGTTAAAAGGTGTTCAAGTGAAAAAAAAAAATCATTTCAGGTTGTTGAAGTGCTACTCCAGCTGCCGAAGAAGGAAAAAAACAATGGAAAAAAACCTTTAAATTTACAAAAAAAATATGTAAATAAACCAATTTTTTTCTAAATTTACAAAACAAATATGAAAATTTAAAAAAACAAAATTGTAAACTTACGAAAAAAGTTGTAATTTTACAAAAATTAAGTAGAAAATACAAAAACAATATTGTAAATTTACAAATTTTTTGGTAAAACTACTGTTTTACGGCAAAAAATAAGAAAAAATGGCATATATACAATAAAAATTGTAAATTGACCGCTTTTTATTGTAAATATACAAGTTTTTTGCCATAAAAAACAGTAGTTTAACCAAACAATTTGTAAATCTACAATTTTGGTTTTTGATTTTCTACGTTATTTTGTAAATTTACAACTTTTTTTGTAAGTTTACAATTTTTTTTGAAAATTTTAATTTTTTTTTTTGCAAATTTATTTTTTATTGTAAATATACGTGTTAATCTACAACCCGGCTAAAAATCAATGTGTATGTTCATATACGCTTATATATAGATCTTTATATGATCATGTATGACATACATGGAAACATATATGTGACCATATATGCAGGAAACGATCCCATATATGTGGCCGTATATAAAATATGTGCCATATATGATATCATATATGGAAACATATATGTTATCATAAAATGTTAAATTTTAGTGCATATGTAATAAAATATCAACCGAAATTACAAAATAAAAGTTTTTTACGATTGAAATTATATTTTATTACCATATTTATACCTTAATACCGATTCGTATCAATAATTTAACAAACATTGTTCCCTAGTTGCAAAATATTCTGATTAAAAAAGTTACATTTACATAAAGAAAATGGAAAAGGTAAGTTTTTGTTAGAATTTTAAATGAATTTAGAATTTTAAGATCATATGTATTATTTTTTTCCAGTTCATCGTCATAACAAGTATAAGCGTGGACATTTTTTTCCAAAACAAGATCATATTCAAAATGAGTAAATGTACATATGTCGCAAATACATTAATATAGAGTGCTTTGATGTTGAAGAAAATTAAACTACGCAGCTTCGTTAATCTCGTGCAACTTCGTGGAGAGGGCATATGCACCACCATTATGTTTTCACTGCGATTGCAATACTGCAAACTATTTTGAAATCCCTTAATGTCGCAATAACAAATTGGAAATGATAATTCGTAAAAGCAGTTTTGAGGCCGAGTAACGTTAAGCTCACTCAACTTGGAGAAGAGGACATATGCACCACCAGAAATGTTATCACTACGATTCCAACACTATAAATTATTTTGAAATCCCTTACTGTAGCAAATTGGAAAGAACGCATAAGAAGTTTGAAGGCTGGGTTGCTAGAAAATTCAACCATGCGGAGGTACGTTAAGCTCGCTTAACTTAGAGCAGAGGACATATGCACGACCATAACGTTATCACTACGGTTCCAACACTACAAACTATTTTGAAATCGCTTACTATCGCCATAGCAAATCGAAATGAAAAGAACGCATCAGTTTTAAGGTTGAGTTACGATTTGGGAAGGACAACGTTTTTATACAATTACAAGAAAGCTGTCTATAAGCGAAAGTGACAACCAGGCACATTGTCACCATGATGTAAGTAGAAATAGTTTTTATCCCTATCCTTCAAATATTCTTACAAACATAACCCAGTAAGATAAAACACATACTACTAAATATATTGCTTTTAATCGGATTCTTAAGTAATTATTTGCTTGCTGTGAATTTTGATGCATGCATTTAGTAGTAGCAAGTTCTTTTTTGTTGGAATAAAAAAGAAATGTCCCGGCTAAAAATAAATGTGTATGTTCTTATATGCTTATATATAGATCTTTATGTGATCATATATGACATATAAGGAAACATATATGTGACCATATATGCAAGAAACGATCCCATATATGTGGTCGTATATAAAATATGTGCCATATATGATATCATATATGGAAACATATATGTTATCATAAATGTTAAATTTTAGTGCACGTGTATGAAAATATCAACCGGAATTACAAAATAAAAGTTTTTTACGATTGAAATTATATTTTATTACCATATTTATACCTTAATACCGATTCGTATCAATAATTTAACAAATATTGTTTCCTAGTTGCAAAATATTCTGATTAAAAAAGTTACTTTTACATAACAAAATGGAAAAGGTAAGTTTTTATTAATATGTATTTAGAATTATAAAATCATATGTATTATTTTTTCCAGTTCAAAATCATAACAAGTATAATCGTGGACATTTTATTCCAAAACAAGATCATATTCAAAATGAGTAAATGTACATACATATTTCGCAAATACAATAATAGAGTGCTTTGATGTTGAAGAAAATTAAACTACGCAGCTTCGTTTATCTCGTGCAACTTTGTGGAGAGGGCATATGCACCACCATCATGTTTTCACTGCGATTGCAATACTGCAAACTATTTTGAAATCCCTTAATGTCGCCATAACAAAATGGAAATGATAGATCGTATAAGCAGTTTTGAGGCCGAGTAACGTTAAGCTCACACAACTTGGAGAAAAGGACATATGCACCACCAGAAATGTTATCACTACGGTTCCAACGCTATAAATTATTTTGAAATCCCTTACTGGCAAATAGGAAATGGAGAGAACGTATAAGAAGTTTGAATGCCGAGTTACTAAAAAATTCAACCATGCGGAGGTACGTTAAGCTCGCTTAACTTAGAGCAGAGGGCATATGCACGACCATAATGTTATCACTACGGTTCCAAAACTACAAACTATTTTGAAATCGCTTACTGTCGCCAAAGCAAATCGAAATGAAAAGAACGTATCAGTTTTAAGGTTGAGTAACGATTTGGGAAGGACAACGTCCTTATACAATTACAAGAAAGCTGTCTATAAGCGAAAGTGACAACCTGGCATATTGTCACCATGATGTAAGTAGAAATAGTTATTATCCCTGTATTTCAAATATCCTTACAAACATGATGTAAGTAGAAATAGTTTTTATCCCTATCCTTCAAATATTCTTACAAACATAACCCAGCAAGATAAAATACATACTACTAAATATATTGCTTTTAATCGAAGTCTCTTTTGATGCATGCATTTAGTAGTAGCAAGTTCTTTTTTGCTGGAATAAAAAAGAAATGTGTAATAATTTTTAATATTTTTTTCAGATGGATTTCTGAAAGACAATATATCTTTCCTTAAAAAGCATTCCATAGTCTTTAGCATCCAATGAGCTTTAGCATCCCATGGTCTTAACAAAATACACTCCAACATGTATGTATGTAACTAGCAGTATAATGTGCGGTTAAATGTGCCGTCGAATGACTATCGAAAACTTTATTTGCCATTGCCCGGCGCTTTCTGGTCAGAGACTTGCTTCAATGGGATCTAGGGAGCTGTACGATCTTTCTGATTTGTCGGATGTCAAAATTCAATATCTAAGGAGTTTCATAAGAAGCTCAAATTGGTTTAACGACTAGTAGGGGAACCTATTACGGTCCCGTGGTATCACAATGGACCTCAGAGTCTACGTGTGTTAACGTAAAACGTCAGCAGCCACTTACAACCAAACCAAACTAGCAGTATCTAGCCAATCTTTAAAGGTACATGGTTGCTTCGTTAAATGACATCCGTGTTATCATTAATCGTTGGTAATACTTAAATACAATACAAATTCTAGAAATATCTTAAATATTAATATTATTTTATATCCCTTTTTAGATTTTGATTATAAATATTGTAAAATAGAGGCTTATACCATAACAAAAACGCTAAGTCTGAAGATAATCGGAATTAACACTAAAACAAGAAAACACAATGGAAATCAACGTTCCTCTAATAAGCTCTTTGCTCGCATCTTTCGTAATTGATATCAATTGAAAAACTTGATATATAAGATCTTTTATGTTCAAATTATTTTGTTGACTATCAAAATGTATTCTCATATCTATAAGTTAAATAATTTATTTTTATATGGTCACCAAAAATGCAAACGATAGTAACTAAAAAATGAAAATCATCAAACTAAAGGGTTTCATTAAAATATATGAAAACACCAAAATTAATAAAAAAATATTTTTAATTTTAAATTATACTTATGTACACCGTTTGCAATTCTGGTGAATATATACATAATAATCTATTACATATAGTTTAAAATGAAAAAAATAAATAAAAAATATGAAAACGAATGTAAAACAAATTGAAAACGACATCATATATGATCCCATATATGATTCAATATATTATCCAATATATGATTCAATATATGATCTAATATATGATCACATATATTGGATCATATATGACCGTGTCTTATATAAGCGCCAATTTTGGAATATGTTCATATATGAGACCATATTTGATACTATATATGATGCTTTATATGGTCTCATATATAATATCATATATGATTATATACAACATTTTTAGCCGGGAATTTATTTTTTTCATTTTCTATTTTTTCGTCGTAAAATAACAACTTTTTTCTGTAAGTTTACAATTTTGGTTTGTAAATTTACCAAATTTTTTGTAAACTTACAAAAAAATGTTCACCTCGAAGTAAATATTTTACAAAAAAATTGTAAATTTACATTTTCTTTTGTTAAATCAATTTACAAATTATTCCCGTAACATTACGGGGATTCTTGCTAGTACATATTTTACAAAACCTGCCCCGTAAAATCACGGGGATTTTATGTCATTTTACAAACTTTTTTTTTTGAGTGTGGACTAAGAAAATTAAAAAAAAAATTTAGGACTTCCAAAATTTTATGATTTTTTTTTTTTTTAAATCTGTTTTAATAATTCTTTACTCCAAAACGCAAAAAACGTGGGATTCAGAAAATTTACAAAAAAAAAAATTTTTTTGTTAAACAACATAAGTCCTCGAAATAAAATCCTTTTGTAAAATAACAGTTTTTTTTGTAAATTAACTAGAATCTTCGTAATAAATTTTTCAAAATTTTTCCAACTTTTTTTTAATATTTTTCAATAAAAAAAAAATTGTCCGGGACAGAAAATTTACAAAAAAAAATATTTTTTTTTTTTGGTTAAACTACATTAATCCTCGTAAAAAATAATTTTTGTAAAATAACAGTTTTTTTTTGTAAATCAACTAGAATCCTCGTAATAAAAACTTTGTTGTAAAATTACAGTTTTTTTTGTAAAATAACTTTTTAAAATGGTAGAATACAATTAGGAAAATAAATTTGTAAAATTAACAATAAAACTGTAGTTCACGTTTAGGCAAAGTACAAGCTTTTTTGTTAAAAAACAAGGAAAATTGTTAAATATTGGTAGAACGGGATTACAAGGCATTTTACCAGGCGTTTTACCAGTTTTTTTTTTTTAGTGTAGATTGGGGGAAATTTAATTTTTTAACATTTTAAAGATTTTAATATAAGATTTTTTAATAAAAATGTTTGGATTCTATGATATTTAAGATTGTAGAAAATCTACATACAAAAAAAACCTTGTCAAATTACTAGGAAAAGTCTCGTAATCCCATTTTACCCACATTTGACAGTTTTCCTTGTTTTTTAACAAACAAATTTGGATCGAAATTTAAATTTTTTTTTGTAATTTAACAATTTTTTTTAGTAGATTCACTATAATTCCTTGTAATTTTAATTACGCCAAAAAAAATTTAAATTTACAATTTTGTTGGTAAAAAGTTTGTAAAATTACAAAATTTTTGGTTAAAATCTTGTAAAATTACTAGGAATTCTCTTAAAATAGGAGGTAGCAAAAAATCTAGTAAAGTTACGAAACCTCCTTGTAAATTTTATCGGGTCAAAAAATTTGTAAATTTACAATTTTTTTGGTAAAAACCTTGTAAAATTACAAAATTACTGGTAAAAAGCTTGTAAAATTACTACACTCAAAAAATTATGTCAATAACTGTTTGTAGTTTATTTAAAAATTTTCCGTTTAGTCGTTTTTAAAAGAAAAAACATTTGTTTGATGTTAAGTTTATATTAATGACTACTTCAGTCCTTTGTTTTAAAAATAACACACTAAAAAATAAAGACTTTCATTTACATTTAATTTTTAAAGTCATTTATTTTTGTTCTGTAAGTAAAAACTACTGATTATTCTTTTGATTTTTAATGATTTGTGTAAGTATTTTTTTTTAAATTGTTGGTATTTTTTAATGAAATATCATTAGTTTTTACCTACACAAGTCAGATGTTTTTTTGTAGAAAAAAAATCAAAAAATTATTTATAGAAATATAAAAACATGTTTGTATCAAGTGACTTTGGCACGATGGGTAGAGTGTCTGGCCAGAATGTAGTTGATTGCGGGATCGATTCCCCAAAAATTTTATTAAAAATTTTTAAAAAAATATTTCAATAAAAAATTGTAAAAAATTACCTAAGAAATCATTAATTTTTATTGTTTTCGTAGGTTATTTTTTTTAAATTTGTTGGTAAAAATAACAGAACTATCATTAATTTTTAATGTTTTCGTTGGTTATTTTTTTCGAATTTGTTGGTAAAAAAGAGTGAAAAAAACGTATTTTTTTATTGTTTAATGTTATTTTTTTTAGAAAATTTTGTCAACAGTAAAAAATAAATGTTGATGTTTGTTAAAACAAATGAATAATTACTGGGATGGTTTTCAATTGTTTATTCACTGGTTTTGAATGTGTTTTTCATTTGTTTTTGCCTACAAAATATTTTGAGTTTAGGAATTTTGTCAAATAGGTGGAAGATAAAAAAGTTAAAAATTTTTCTTATAATTTTACAAAGTTTTTTTTTTTTGAGTGAACATACTGAAAAATTATGACCTCGAGCTAATAAACCTACTTAAAATATAATATTTTAAAGTTCAAATAAATCAATTTTTATTTTGTAATAAAAATAATTAAGTGTTTGAACATTTTTTTATTTAAAAATATTGAAATTTCGATAGCGAATTTTTTCGCCAGTTTTTCTGTGAAAAAATTCCAATGATTCAATTTTCTTGAACTCAGTCATCTTGACACACAACACCATTAAATTTTACTTAAAAATAATAATGTATACAAGTATCATTATCTTTTAAATTTAAAAAGTAATAATGCAGGTTACTGTTTAAAACAAAAACCATCACATCCTTTGAGAAATGTTGAACTCTTTCAACGTCATTCATGGAATAAATCAAAAAACGTTCCCTTAACTTTTAAAACTTTGTCAAACATTTCTCTTTTTCTTTTATTTATCTTATTTACCCGTACTATATGTTACAAATATGTTTCATTTGTTATCAACTTTTACTTAAGGGGGGTTAATAGAAAAAAAACAGTCATTACGTTAGCAATTATTAAACAGTTAAAAAATATAAATACGCAATATTTTTTAATTTTTTTTTTATTAAATTGAATTTTTTTAATATTTTTGAACACAAAATTTGGTCAACGAGAATTGCCAGGGTTGCCACTCAATTGAAGAATTATTTTTTGAAAAGACAAAATCGGATGCAGTTGTACAACAAAAACTACTGAACCGATTTTGATGACTTTTTTTTATTTGTAGATTTTGTTAATATAAACATAAAAATTAAAAAATTTACTTTTTTTCTTTCATAAAAAACATAATTAGGGCCAAATTTCCAAAAATGACTACGGTAAGTACTACACTCAAAAAAAAAAACTTGTAAAATAATGAGAAAACTAACTTTTTTTTGTTTGCTACCTCCTATTTGACAAAAAATCCTAGTAATCTTACAAGATTTTTACTAATGATTTGTAATTTTACAAGATTTTTACCAATAAAATAGTAAATTTACAAATGTTTTGACACGATGAAATTTACAAAGAGGTTTCGTAATTTACAAGATTTTTTGCTACTTCCTATTTTACGAGAATTCCTAGTAATTGTACATGCTTTTTACCAATAATTTTGTAATTTTACAAGCTTTTTACCAATAAAATTGTAAATTTACAGTTTTTTGGCGCAATTAAAATTACAAGGAATTCTCGTGAATTTACTAGATTTTTTTTTTTTAATTTTCTTGAAAATTTGTAATATTACAAAAAAAAAAATGAAAATTACAAAAAAAAAATGTAAATTTCAATTTGTTAAAAAACAACGAAAACTGTCAAATATTGGTAAAATGGGATTACGAGGCTTTTCCAAGTAATTTGAAAAAGTTTTTTTTTTTGTGTGTAGAGAATTTTATAAAAAATCATCAAAATCGGTTCAGTAGTTTTTGCTATACAACTGCACCCAATTTGTCTTAAAAAAAAAAAAACTACAATTGAGTGACAGAAATTCTTGTTTACCAAATTTTGTGTTATAAAATTTTAAAAATATTACAATAATTCATCTTTAAAATAAAAAAATAATTAAAAAATATTGCGTATTTATATTTTTATAGTTGTTTAAATATTGCTCTGTTTTTTTTCTTCTTTAAACCCCCCTTAACTCATATCAACAAAATTTACCGTCTGTTACTTTCTTTTTATCATAATAAAATGAAAGTAGTCCCATTTTCCATTTCAGTTAACCTGCACTTTCACATACTGACTGACTTTGAGAGCTGATTAAGCATATCATCAAGGGGTTCATACAAGAATATTTTTTTTTAAAGTAGCAAAAAAAAATGTAAAACGTAAACAAAACTTCAGGGTAAAAAGTAAAAAGCAAAATATGTAACGCGGAGATTTTTTTTTAGCAAAATCAGAATATTTAAACAAATATTCAAGCGTATAAAGACACAGGGTTTGTTTTTATATCTTCTACTTAGAATAACATGTACATTTGAGAATTTGTAGAAAAAAAAACACAATTTCAAACATATTCCAGCAAGATTTTAGATTTTAGCTAACTTGCATTAGGCACACATTACAAAAACCTTGTCAAATTACTAGAAAAAGTCTCGTAATCCCATTTTACCAATATTTGGTCGTTTTCCTTGTTTTTTAACAATTAATTTTCGATCGAAATTTAATTTTTTTTTTTTTGTAATTTTACAATTTTTTTTGAAGTTTTACAAATTTCTAGAATAATTTTACAAAAAAAAATCTAGTACATTCATGAGAATTCTTTGTAAGTCATATTGCGTCAAAATAATTGTAAATTTACATTTTTTTGGTAAAAAGCTTGTCAAATTACAAAAACAAACTTAGGCCCGTATCAAAACAATAGTAAATTTAAAAATTTTTTTGGTAAAAAACTTATAAAATTACAAAATTATTGGTAAAAATCTTGCCAAATTACTAGGAATTTTCGTCAAATACGCTCAAAAAAAAAACTTGTCAAATAACAAGAAAAAGTCTCTAAATCCCATTTACCATTATCTGGCCGTTGTTTTTTAACAAATAATTTTCGATCGAAATTTCTATTTTTTTTTTGTAATTTTAGAGTTTTTCTTGTAATTTTTCAAATTTCCAAGATTATTTACAAAAAAAAAATCTAGTAAATTTACGAAAATTTTTTGTAAGTTTTATTTCGCTAAAAAAGTTGTAAATTTGCAAATTTATTTGTAAAAATCTTGTAAAATTACAAAAGATTCGTAATTTTTACTAGGAATTCTCGTAAAATAGGAGGTAGCAAAAAATCTAGTAAAATCACAAAACCTCCTTGTAAGTTTTATGGCGTCAAAATAATTATAAATTTACATTTTTTTTGGTAAAAAGCTTGTAAATTAGAAAATTATTGTTAAATAAGTGAGAGTGTTAAATTCGGCCGTGCCGAATCTGTTATACCCTCCAACATGCAAATAAATAAAAAAAAAAAATTGCAGGGGCGTTTTATTTTTTTTTTTGGGGGGGGGTCGGTAGTGGTAATTGGGGGGGGGGGCATTTCTTCTCGAATATGTATTTAAGAATTCATTCGTATACTTTTTGCTGTAAAAAAATAGAAGTTTATTAAAAAAAAAAATATTCCTCGCCCATAAAAGGGGGGGGGGGGCGGACCGAAAAAAAGACATTTTTTAATTCTGTGGGTCCAAATGCAGGATTTTGAACTTCTTGTAGCATAAAAATGTTGCATTTGTTAAACAAAAACAAAGAAAATCATGTAAAAATATGGTATTTTTCAGAGGTTGGTTTAGTTCCTCAAGGGGGAACTTTTTTCCCCCTGGACCGATTTTGCTCCTTTACGAACTTAACCTGCCTAGCAATATTTGACATATTCGTGCCCAATGTCGGGAATCTAGCTCTTTTATTTTGGACTGCATCGTGTTAACTACAGACGGACAGACGGACAGACGGACGGACGGACATCGCTAGAATGTCTTAGAATCGATCACTGATCATAAGTATATATACTTTATGGGGTCCTAGACCGATATTTTGATGCGTTACACACGGAATGACAAAGTGAGTATACCCTCATACTGTAGTTGGAGGGTATAAAAAGTGTGGGAGGTAGCAAAAAAAAAGTAAAAAACTTTTTTTGTAATTTTACAAAGTTTTTTTTTTTAGTGTAGGTAAGTTGGTGGCGTACTAGCCTTTGCATGTTTTTATACCCTCTACTCTAGTGATAGAGGGTATATATAAGTTCGTCATTCCGTTTGTAACACCTCGAAATATTGGTCTAGGACCCCATAAAGTATATATATTCGTGATCCTCGATCGATTTTAAGACGATCTAGCGATGTCCGTCCGTCTGTCCGTCTGTCTGTCTGTCTGTCTGTCTGTCTGTTGAAAACACGCTAACTTTTGAAAGACTTTACGGAGGCTCCTGAAGTTTGGCATATATGTTGGGCATTTACCTGGTCAGGTTGGTATTGCAATCCAGCGAAATCGGTCCAGTGGTTCAAAAGTTATAAGCAAATGAGTGAATTTCGGCAAGGAGTTTTCTGGAATTTACGAGATAAAACACACGGTAACTTTCGAACGGCAATTCTGAGGGTGCTGAAGTGTGGCATATATATTTGACGTTCCTCTGGTTCAGTTCGTTTTAAATTTCAGCCAAATCGGTCCAGTGGTTCAAAAGTTATTAGCAAAACCGTAAATTTCAGATTAGTTTCACCTTAAATTCACGTGTTTAAACCCGTTAAACATGTTTTAAAAACATTTGTAAGTCACAAAAATATTTTACAAGGTATTTTTGTCACTCAAAAATATTTTTACACTAAAACAAAAAAAAAAAATACACTCAAACAAATTTTACACTCAAAAAAATTTTACACTCAAAAAAAAATTACACTCAAAAAAAAATTAGTAAATAATTTTTTTTTGTTCAAAAATTACTAAAAAAAGTTTTTTACACAAAATTAAATATTTCTAACCAAAAATGTTATTTTTTTCACGTTACAAAATTTACTATCACTTAAAAAGGGCATTGTGGAGGGTATTCATAGATTCGGCCAAGTCGAATTTAACTTTTCTACTTGTTACTCTTACCTTCGCCTCCATTTACTCTATGGTTATGGGTTCTTAAAAATAATTTGTTCAAGAGCCTTTGACCTCACTTGTATTTATATGGATGGTTAAATTTATAATATGAATACAAATTAATTATAATTAATAGCCTTTCTGTATTTAATGTAACAAGTGCTGCTTAAATTTTCTTTTTTGTTTTTAAAACAGCTTTTTTTAATGAATTGGACATAAATTTCTAGGAAAACTAGAAAAACCTTTTTGTGTTTGAAAAAAGGTTTTTCATGTAACTTAAACAAAAAAGGAAATTTAACATAAGTGTACCTACAATGAATAATTAAAAAAAAAAAAAACAATTTTTTTTAAAAAAACTTGTTTTGTTAAATAAAACAAAAATTTACGAATTTAAATATTTATTTATAAGTTGAAAGAATTAAAATTTAAATTACAACAGCTGTGTTTTTTTGTATATAAAGGTCATCATATCAAATTCAACTACATTTTTTTTTTTTTAAGTTAATTATATTTAAAAACAACATTTAAAAAATTATTATAAGTGTTGTTATGTTAAAAAATATCTGATAAAAATTTTTTAAGAAATAATTTTTAAAAATACCTGTAGGGGTTACAAATAAAACATTTTTTTCATTAATTAAAAGAAAAATTTCATTAAAACCATGTTACAAAATTATTACAACAAATAGCAAACATTTATTTTAGTGTATCCCAATAAACCAAATGATATCGGTACGATATCGAGGCAATATCACCTAATTATTTCATATTATTCGAAAACGATAGTGTTTTGGTTCTTAATGTAACTTTCCTCATGATATCGTTTTCCATAAAAATGTGATATCGTTTTCGCTATAGATAATTCCAGTTATAACGATAGTAAATTTTTTTTAAATTTATCGAAAAACTATTGTTATACCAGGCGATAACGATATTGTTTTCGCTATCGAAATTTCCAGGAATGACGATACCAAAATCACCTAAAATTCGAAAATGGTAACATAATTTTAATTTAAGGTGAAACCATAATCGGTATCATACAGGTGATACTATTTTCGCTACCACTCATCGTTTTTTGGTTTATTGGGATTCTTACATAAAGTTTGTTTCTTATTCCCTGCAAATAAAAGAGCGATTTATCGCACAAAAGATATTGCGGAAATACCGTATATTTATCTTTTTAATTAAAAATCAAATCATAAAAAAATATAAAACAGAAAAATAATTTTCTTGAAATTCTATGAGAATATCATAGTTTTAATTAGTTAAGGAAATAATGACCTCGAGCTAGAATAAACCTACTCAAAATATAATATTTTAAAGGTCGAATATATTTTTCAGGTGAATGGAAATATTTTTAGTCCTGTTAACATGACCAAAATGTGAATGAAAAAAATAATGTCTATTTTCAGCTTTAGGGAATCGATATAGCTGTATCGCCGGATTATAATTTTCATAATAAACCAAACGATACCGTTATGATATCGAGGCAATATCAACTAATTATCACATATTACACGAAAACGATAGTGTTTTCGTTCTTAATGCACCTTTCCTTCTGATATAGTTTATTCACTAAAAATGTGATATCGTTTTCGCTATCGATAATTCCGATAGTAAATTCATCATTTTCCAAAATTTATCTAAAAATATCGATAACGATAGCGTTTGGATATGTAAATGTGATATCGTTTTCGCTATCGAAATTTCCAGAAATGACGATAGCAAAATCGCCTAAAATTCGAAAATGGTATCATACAATTCCTTAATTTTTCGTTTTTGTGATTATTTGGCGATATTGTCCTTTTATCGCCAATACGAATTGTTTACGTATCACCGGGATGTATGGCAGTCGGGAAACAGTTTCTCCCGTAGGGTGTTTCACCAGAGACACGAATTCGATAACTGCTGCAGTAAAATTTATCGTCTCGGAAATATAGATGTATATATGTGATTACTTTTTGTTTACCACTTACACCTTTAAATCATAATTTTCCCCGTATACATACATATATGTCGATACATTCTACAAAAAGGGGTTGAGATTTATACTTGAATTTATTTCATTTAATACGTGGTCATTAATATGTGTGTGTTTTTGATGGTGCGCTTACAAACGTGTTGAGTTTTACAAAACTTTTCTTGTTGATTTTTTTTTTTGTTTTTTTTAACAAGAAGAAAAGTTTATTTTTTTAATTTTTCTACTATGTAGCAAATGGGAATACATAGTGGCAGTTTGTATACGAATACCCAGCAAAATTTTTCCTTTACTAAATAGCGCAGAAATCATTGGTGAAAATTTGTCATTACCCAATAAACCAAATGACGATAAGTGATAGCGAAAATAGTATCAAAATTATGATTACGGATTACGGTATAACCCACTTTATATTAAAATTATGATACCGTTTTCAAATTTTTGGCGAAATTGCTATCGTCATTCACGGAAATTTCAATAGCGACAACGATATCACATTTTCATATCGAAACGCCTGGAATAACGATAAATTCAGGAAAATGGAGATTTTGCTAGCGTTATAACTGGAATTATCGATATCGAAAACGATAATTTATTTTTAAGGAAAATCGATATGATAAGGAACGAAAAAACTATCGCTTTCGTATAATATGTGATACTTAGCTAATATTGCCTCGATATCATAACGATATCGTTTGGTTTTTTGGGTAAGACAAAATGTTGATAATTTTTGAAGACTTAATCTAAAACACGTGTCGATTAAGGCTTGCAAAAATGACCAACATAAATAAATTTAAAACAGAAAAATAGTTTTCTTGGGAATTCTTCACCCTATAAACAAAACGATAATACAACCTAACGCTAATATAACCTAACGATAATATAACTTAATTATCATACATTATACGAAAACGATATTGTTTTCGTTCTGAATGTACCTTTCCTGATGATATCGTCTTCCATAAAAATATGATATCGTTTTCGCTGCCTATAATTTGAGTCATAAAGGTGCGTTCACACGAGAAAGAAATATCGATAGAAAAACCGAAAATTTGTCAACTCTAGCATTTTTAAATATCATCTCTAAAAAAAATAAATTTTGTTTACGTTATAATTTTTTTATTAAACAAAATACAGACTTCAAATCAAAAATAATATTAATCTCTTCCAAAAATCTGTAACATTATCAAAAATAAAGGTAAGAAATAATACGTTTTAGAGGAATTTGATTTGACACAATTATTGAAAAAGTCAAATTCACAGGTACACAGAGTCGTTTTTTTGGTCTTTGTCTAGCAGTTTTCTCTCCCGTGTAAATGCGCCTTAACGATAGTAAAATCGCCAGCCCAATAAACCAAGTAACGATAAGTGATAATGAAAATAGTATCACTTGTATGATACCGATTACGGTATCACCATAAATTTTATTTATGATACGAAAAACGTTATCACTTTTTCATATCGAAACGAAATCGTTATAGCCTGGAATAACGATAGTTTTTCGAAAAATTCTGGAAAAGTGAGGTTTTACTATCGTAATGACTGGAATTATCGATAGCGAAAACGATATAATATTTTTATGGAAAAACGATATCATAAGGAAAGGTACAATAGGAACGAAAACACTATTGATTTCGTATAATATGTGATAATTAGGTGATATTGACTCGATATCATAAAAGTATCGTCAGGTTTATTGGGATTTTCCAGAATTTATCGTTATTCCAGGCGATAACGATACCGTTTCGACATGAAAATATAATTCGTTTTCGCCATAGAAAGTTCCAGAAATGACAATGCAAAATCGTTAAAAATTCGAATTTTCTTAACTATGAGGAAAAAATTTTAGTTCATTTACTTATAATTAGTTCAAAGTTTTCTTTAAATGGATTTTTTAAATATTAGAAAAAAAATTCTTACTGCCAAAGAAATTTTCCACAAATCTAAGAATCGTATCTTTATTTTTAAGACATATTTCTTAAAAAACAATTTAGTTCAAGTTTAGTTAAAATTTACTAAAAAAAACATCATCGTATTTCTCTTCTTTGAATTGAGGAAGTGTAATTCTTAGAATTTAGTTAATGACTTCTGAGAATTTAGTAAATAACTTCTTAGAATTTAGTTAAAAATTCAAAATGGCGATATCTCGAAAACTAAGCGAGATAGAGCAAAACGGATGAAATTTTCAAAAGAAAGACTACAAAGAAAAATATGGAATAGCCTAGCTCTGCATATCTGTCGGGGTCTCAAGACCCTAATTTTAGATCTAAAATTTGAAATTCCCGAGATTTTATATATACACATATCTCGGTAAATACTGCCAACACGAGAAAACTTCCAACGGCATTTTTGTAGCTCTTGACTCGGAGAACACTTCCGCAAAATACCCAAAATCCCTCCGATTAATAGTTTTTGAGTTATCCGGTTTTTAAGATTCTCAAGACCCTATCAGGCCCTTTATTACCGTATCTCAAAAACTAAGCAAGTTAGAGCGAAACGGACACAAGTTTTGGTTCAAAATCTATGGGGACCCTTAAAGGACACAACGGGGTCTCGAGTTAAATGGGGTCCGAACCCATGGGTCCAGGGTCTAGACCCAATCTATTTCTAAAATGTGAAGTATAATTTTTCCCATTTTCTAGTTAAAATTGGGTTAAAATTAAATAACTTTGTTTTCCATATTTTTGGGAAAATTATGAACTAAAACCAAGAAAAAAAATCTTTGGAGCCAAATCATTCCCTCTTTTTCTCAAAATTGAGTTAATTTTCCTAGATTTTAGTTCACTTTTTTTTGAGTGATCTTACTCAAAATATACGTTTTTAAGTTTTTTGCAATAATATTTTTTACATTGTAAAGGGCAGTAATAACTTCGGCTATACCGAATTTAGAGCCGAAGTTATTTATTACTTATTTTCGTTACTTCATACTTGCAAACTTTGCTGGGTTATAGAAAACTGTTGTTAAAGTATAAATTAATTGAACACATTATTATCAAAAACTCAATACAGCCACGAGTACCTTCAGACATACACGCAGTGAGCTGTAATGTACTTAACCCTTATAAGGTCGAGGACAGCAAAATGGGGTTCGAATGCTTCAAATTCCAGATTTTAAAAAGATTTCGATATCGAGGCAATATCATCTAATAATCACATATTATACGAAAACGATAGTGTTTTTGTTCATAATGTACCTTTCCTCATGATATATTTTTTCCAAAAAAAATATGATATCTGTTTCGCTATCGATAATTCCAGTCATAACGATAGTAAAATCGCCAGTTTATTGAACATCTATCGTTATTCCAGGCGATAAAATGCGATATCGTTTTCGCTATCGTAATTTTCATGAATGACGATAGCAAAATCGCCTAAAATTCAAAAATGGTAAGCGAATGGGTAAGCTATTGCACAATAAACCAAATATCTATAAGTGATATCGAATACAGTATCGCCTGTATGACCGATTACGGTTTTTTGGAGTTAAATTATTAAATTGGAGTTATAATTAGGCTGACCATTCGTACTGATTTGATCAGTACATGTACTGATTTTTAGTCACGTGTACTGATCAAAAATCCATGTACTGATTTGTACTGATTTTTGAAAATATGTACTGATTGTACTGATTTCTGACTATTTAAACAGAAAGGTGATTTTATTAAAAAAATCGGTCTAAAAACTACAATTTTCATAAAATATGGAATACGAAAAGTTTTATATAAGTTAATTCTGAGATATACTTTTTATTACATAAATTCTAAAAAGCTTAGAGATTCTGAGTCCAAAAAAATGATCTTAGCGGAAAATTTAGCTAATGCTTATAAAATCATAAAGTGTTTTTTTAAGGAAAATTTCACGGAATGTTGGATTTTTTAATCAAAATGTAACTGAGATAATTTGATTACGTAAATTTATCAGAATTAAAGGATTTTTATTCCCGAAATATGGACCCAAAATTTAACATGACTGTTTTTTGAGAAATATGTGAATGTTATCTGGTAAGTTTTTCAAGAGGAAATGATTTTAGAACTTAAGTGGATATGTCCTCAGTGATTTTTTAAGGAATGAGTGATTTTTTAAGGAATTAATTTTTTAGAATCTCATTCTTCAAAATAGTGTGTTGTTATTGTTTTCTACACTCAAAAGGTTTGTATGTTAAGACTTTCTGACTATTTAATTTTACTGACCTACTTTTTGACTCAAAAAAACTATAATTGCTACTTAAACCGATATTTTTTATTGTTAAAAGCATTCATCATATTTTGATATCGTAATTTCGTGAAATTTTGAAAGCGAAGACGATATCACATTTTCATATCAAAGCGATATCGTTATAGCCTAGAATAACGATAAATTTTTGATAAATTCTGGAAAATGACGATTTTTCATCGTTTTGACTGGAATTATAGATAGCGAAAACGATATCATATTTTTATGGAAAAACGATGGAAATGTAAATTAAGATCGAAAACATTACCGTTTTCGTATTATATGTGATAATAAGGTGATATTGCCTCGATACCATAACATTGTCGTTTGGTTTATTGGATGACTAATTAAAACAAAAAATAATAATTTCTACATTACAAAAATTTTCAATTCTGTTAGTTATTAAATATATTTTAGCAAACGCTTTTTATGGTTAACTTGTTTTTATACCCTCCACTCTAGTGATAGAGGGTATATATAAGTTTGTCATTCCGTTTGTAACACCTCGAAATATTGGTCTAGGACCCTATAAAGTATATATATTCATGATCCTCGATCGATTTTAAGACGATCTAGCGATGTCAGTCCGTCCGTCCGTCCGTCCGTCCGTCCGTCCGTCCGTCCGTCTGTCCGTCTGTCTGTCTGTTTGTCTGTTTGTCTGTTTGTCTGTCTGTCTGTCTGTCTGTTGAAAACACGCTAACTTTTGAAAGGCTTTACGGAGGCTCCTGAAGTTTGACATATATGTTGGACATTTACCTGGTCAGGTTGGTATTGCAATCCGGCGAAATCGGTCCAGTGGTTCAAAAGTTATAAGCAAATGAGTGAATTTCGGCAAGGGTTTTTCTGGAATTTACGAGATAAAACACACGGTAACTTTCGAACGGCAATTCTGAGGGTGCTGAAGTGTGGCGCATATATTTGCCGTTCCTCTGGTCCAGTTCGTTTTAAATTTCGGTCCAGTGGTTCAAAAGTTATTAGCAAAACCATAACTTTCAGATTAGTTTCACCTTAAATTCACGTGTTGAAAATCCGTTAAACATGTTTTAAAAACATTTGTAAGTCAGAAAAATATTTATCAAGGTATTTTTGTTACACAAAAATATTTTTACACTAAAACAAAAAAAAAAATAGACTCAAAAAAAATTTTACACTCAAAAAAAAATTTTACACTCAAAAAAAATTTTACACTCAAAAAAAAAATTAGTAAATTATTTTTTTTTTTGTCAAAAATTAATAAAAATTAGTTTTTTACAGAAAATAAAATATTTCTAACCAAAAATGTTATTTTTTCACGTTAGAAAATTTACTATCACTTAAAAAGGCCATTGTGGAGGGTATTCATAGATTCGGCCAAGTCGAATTTAACTTTTCTACTTGTTTAGAGATAAAATTTAAACAAACACACGAACATTTTTCAATGTTGAATGTTTCTAAGTGTAGGTGTTTTAAGTTAAGGTCTCTCTATATTTAAGTGTAGTATTTAGTTCATATAAAAAAAAGTTAAACGTAAATTAATAACAAAACATTTGCTAATGACAGTTGACAGCTCAAAAGTTTTAGTTGTGTATTATTTTTTTTTTCTATTTCAGTTATATTGTATTTAAGAGAAAAACATCTATTAAAAAGCAAAAATAATAGAAAAATGAAACTTTGTTGTAGAGTACCTACCTACGAACTCAATAGGGCATACAAAATAGAATTCATTTCATTTGAACTATTATCAGTAAGAGTGTGAGCAAACTTTGTATACATACAACAAAAAGTTATTATTAAGTTGTATTTGTAACAATTACTGTTTTTAACGCCTTTAGGTTAAGAAAATTCTATAAATTTTCAAAGAATTCCATTAACCTAATTTGGAAGAATGAACTGTTTAGATGTGAACATTTCTTAGAATTTATTGATTGTTATGAGCAACTTATTGTTGTTTTGTTCTAAATGGAATTCAATAAACAATTTTTTGTTTTTGTGTTTGTATTTTCAGTGGCAAAAAAGGTAAAAAAGCGTATGTAAAGAATCAATGCCACTGGAGAAGATATTTAGAAGCATATCCGTATTTATTATATATTTTTAGAAAATAATTATTTTCGACATAAGCTGCTATAATGTGTTGCTATAGATATAGTATATATATTTTGGTTGGTTTATTTTCACGTGAATTTTATGTATTTATGGTTTAGTCAAACTGCCGATTTATTTCTAGGAAATTTTTTGTAGTAAACAATTTAATGATGATTATTTTAAAAATAACTCTATTCATTACAATTTTACTGATATAAGCGAGAAAATCATTAAGTTTATAAAAATAGGTAAAAATAACTGGAATGGGTTGTGATATTTTTAGTACCAACACAGAAATTAAAAAATCGGCAATTGTCCTACATACTTGTCGATTTAAATATTTCTTTTTTTGTGAAAAAACAATTAAAAACAACACTGTGCTACAAAAAAAAAACAAACAAAATCGACTAAAATTTTCAAACGAGTTATAGTGCGTTTACATTGGAATTCTAATCTAGTAGTCACTTTGTAGTCTGTACCGATTATATTGGTATTTTTTACATTTGAGAAGATTAGGATTGGCATTTAAAATAACAAGTTGGTAATAAATATGTGTGACTGCGTCAAAAGACAGCGACGGTAATTAGTCGCCGTATGATTAACAAGGACAGTAACGGCGTTTACAATTAACAATGTCGGCGGCATAAACATACTTTGCGGCGTCATCAAAATGGGAGGCTTTGTATCGGTGTTTTTCAGTGTTGGAAAATGAAAATAACAGAAATAAAGAGTTGTATCAAACTTTGCCGATTTGCGTTTGCCGATTAGAGTCTAAACCACTAGATTGAAAAAAATAAATTTGTACAGGCAATCTAATAGATTGAAGCTAGATTACTAGATTGAAAAAAATAAATTTGTATAGGCAATCTAATAGATTGAAGCTAGATTGGAGCCACAATATACTTTAAGCTAGATTAGAAAACCACTGTAAACGCACTATTAGTGTAGGTTGTAGGTCTCATAGGAAAGATCACAAAACTGCCTATCAAACTTGCCAGACACCCTTAAATTTTAAAGTAATTGTCCAAAATCTTTTTTTTTTACTTTTCTAATTAAACAACGTTTAACTCAGAAACTTTTCAACAGATTTTACATTTTTTAACTGTTTTATATAGAAGTAGAATAAGGCTTTCCATGTGTATGAATTGGTCTATACATATAAGAAAGATGTGCATTGAATTTTTCAATACTTAATATCTAATTTTTTAGTTATTTTTTGAAAGTCTTTCGAGCTTATCGATGTTTCTCTGCTATAGATGGTTCAACAACCTTCATATTTATGAAATTATTGTTAAAAAAATTTAGTTCTGTATACGACGAGTTTCTTTCTAAAAAAAATCGTGTCAAAATTTACAGAGTTGTGGTAATTTTTCTAAAAAAGAAAATTTAGATTTTGTATGAAATCGCCGTTCGGATAACCCAGGCAAAAAAAAAAATAAATCGAACATCATGAGAAGAAAGAAATATAGCAGAAAAAAATCGATAGAATCGAAAAAGTTTCAAAAAATATCAAAAAAAAAATATTGAAAAAATCAATACATGTTTCTAAGTGTAGGTAAAAAATAACTGGAATGGGTTGTATTATTTTTAGTACCAACACAGAAATTATAAAATCGGCAATTGTCCTACATACTTGTCGATTCAAATACATTTTTTTGTGAAAAAACAATTAAAAACAAGTAGAAAAGTTAAATTCGACTTGGCCGAATCTATGAATACCCTCCACAATGCCCTTTTTAAGTGATTGTAAATTTTCTAACGTGAAAAAAATAACATTTTTGGTTAGAAATGTTTTATTTTCTGTAAAAAACTTTTTTTTATTAATTTTTGAAAAAAAAAAAATTACAATTTTTTTTTTTTGAGTGTAAAATTTTTTTTGAGTGCAATTTTTTTTTTTGTTTTAGTGTAAAAAAACTTTTTTTTATTAATTTTTGAAAAAAAAAAAATAATTTACAAATTTTTTTTTGAGTGTAAATTTTTTTTGAGTGTAAACTTTTTTTTTGAGTGTATTTTTTTTTTGTTTTAGTGTAAAAATATTTTTGTGTGACAAAAATACCTTTTAAAATATTTTTCTGACTTACAAATGTTTTTAAAACATGTTTAACGAGTTTTCAACACGTGAATTTAAGGTGAAACTAATCTGAAATTTACGGTTTCGCAAATAACTTTTGAACCACTAGACCGATTTGGCTGAAATTTAAAACGAACCGGACCAGAGGAACTGTAAATATATATGCCATACTTCAGCACCGTCAGAATTGCCGTTCGAAAGTTACCGTGTGTTTTATCTCGTAAATTCCAGAAAAACCCTTGCCGAATTTCACTCATTTGCTTCTAACTTTTGAACCACTGAACCAATCGCTGGATTGCAATACCAACCTGACCAGGTAAATGTCCAACATATATGCTAAACTTCAGGAGCCTCCGTAAAGTCTTTCAAAAGTTAGCGTGTTTTCAACAGACGGACAGACGGACAGACGGACGGACGGACGGACGGACGGACATCGCTAGATCGTCTTAAAATTGATCGAGGATCATGAATATATATACTTTATGGGGTCCTAGACCAATATTTCGAGGTGTTATAAACGGAATGACAAGCTTATATATACCCTCTATCACTAGAGTGGAGGGTATAATAACACTGTGCTACAAAAAAAAAAATCGACTAAAATTTTCAAACGAGTAAATTAAGGTTGTAGGTCTCATCGGAAAGATCACAAAACTGCCCATCAAACTAGCCAGACACCCTCAAATTTTAAAGTTATTGTCAAAAGACTTTTTTTTACTTTTCTAACTAAACAACGTTTAACTCAGAAACTTTTCATCCGATTTTAATTTTTTTAAATGTTTTATATAGAAGTAGAATAAGGCTTTCCATGTGTATGAATTGGTCTATACATATAAGAAAGATATTTATTGAATTTTTCAGTAATATCTAATTTTTTAGTTATTTTTTGAAAGTCTTTCGAGTTTATCGATGTTTCTCTGCTATAGATCGTTCAACAACCTTCATATTTATGAATTTAATGTTAAAGAAAATTTAGTTCTGAATACGACGAGTTTCTTTCTAAAAAAAATCGTGTAAAAATTTACAGAGTTGTGGTAATTTTTCTAAAAAAGAAAATTTAGATTTTGTATGAAATCGCCGTTCGGATAACCCAGGCAAAAAAAAAATAAATCGAACATCATGAGAAGAAAGAAATATAGCAGAAAAAAATCGATAGAATCGAAAAAGTTTCAAAAAATATCAAAAAAAAAATATTGAAAAAATCAATACATTTTTTTATACTTCTATCAAAAACAGTTGAAAAATTGAAAATCGGTTGAAAAGTTTCTGAAATACATGATATATTTCTGAAATTTGAGGGTGTCTGGCAAGTTTAATGGGCATTTTTGTAAACTACTACCTCTCCTATGGCTCAAAGTGATAAACTCCGATCGTTGTGATATTTTGCACACACAAAAAAGAAACTTTGTTAAATTACTACGGAAAGTCTCGCAATCCCATTTTACCAATATCTGACAGTTTTCCTTGTTTTTTAACAAATCGAAATTTAATTTTTTTTTTTTTTGTAATTTTAATTTTTTTGTGTAGTTTTACAAATTTCCAAGACAATTTTACAAAAAAAAACTAGTAAATTCACGAGAATTACTTGTAATTTTAATTGCGCCAAAAAACTGTAATTTTACAATTTTATTGGTAAAAAACTTATAAAACTACAAAATTATTGGTAAAAAGCTTGTAAAATTTTTAGGAATTCTCGTAAAATAGGAGGTAGCATAAAATACAGTAAAATTACGAAACCTCTTTGTAAATTTTATCGTGTCAAAAAATTTTTTAAATTTACAGTTTTATTGGTAAAAATCTTGTAAAATTACAAAATTATTGGTAAAAATCTTGCAAAATTACTAGGAATTTCTGTCAAATAGGAGGTAGCAAACAATTAAAAGTTACAAGTTTTTCTTGCACTCAGAAAATTATGTAAGTTTCTACATGTTAGTTGTTTGTATATTTTACAGTAGTTAGTTATTTCCAACTACAATGTCAGTTGTTTTTGTTTGAAAAATATCAAACAACTACTTCTGTAAGTTATTTTAAGTAGTTTTTTTGAATAACTAACAAAAAAGTACTGTGATGTAGTAACAGTTATTTAAAGTAGTTAATTTAATTTTTTTTATCTCTGAAAAATTTTCAACGTTTTTTTTCCAAAAAAGTAAAAATAAATTTTTTATTTTTCAAAACTTTTTTAAAAAAAAAAAAAAAAAAAAAAATTGGTCTTAAATATTTATTGTTTTTTTTATTTTTACTACATTTTAGTTGTTTTGACTACAAATGTAAGTACTACACTCAAAAAAAAAAAACCTTGTAAAGTTACCAAAAAATCTCGTGATTTTACGAGGCTATTCTCGTAAAATAGGAGGTAGGTAAAATTCTCGTAAAATTACGAGGATTTCCTCGTAATTTTGAATGCGCCAAAAATTGGTAAAATAACCAATTTTATTTGTAAAAATATTGTTTTGAAACTGGAAAAATAAAAATGGTAAACTTACAAGAAAAAATGGTAAATATCTTTAAAAAAATGGTAAATTTACAAACCAAAATGGTAAATTTACAAAAAAAAAAAAAAAATTTTGTTAAACAACATAAATCCTCGTAATAAAATCATTTTTGTAAAATAACAGTTTTTTCCTAAATTAACTAGAATCCTCGTAATAAATTTTTCAAAATTTTGTCACCTTTTTTTTAAATATTTTTCAATACAAAAAAAATTTTCCGGAAAATTAAAAAAAAAAATAGAAAATTTACCAAAAAGAAATGTTTTTTTTTTTGTTAAACAACATAAATCCTCGTGTAACATAATTTTTGTAAAATAAAAGTTTTTTTGTAAATCAACTAGAATCCTCGTAATAAAAACTTTGTTGTAAAATTACAGTTTTTATTTGTAAAATAACCTTTCAAAATGGTAGAATACAATTACGAAAATAAATTTGTAAAACTACCAATAAAACTGTAGGTCTCTTTGCTCAAACGATTTTACAAGATTTTTTGTTAAAAAACAAGGAAAATTGTTAAATATTGGTAGAACGGGATTACAAGGCATTTTACCAGGCGTTTTACCAGTTTATTTTTTGAGTGTACATAAGTCAGTTGTTTTTTGTCAGTTAAAATAACTAACATTGTTAGTTGATTTAACTGAAAAAGTAGTTGACCCCAAAACAACTTACAAAGTAGTTATTTTAACTGACATTTTCAGTTGATTTTACTAACATAATTTTTTGAGTGTATAATTTTACAATATTTTCTTTTTGAGTGTGAGAAAAATACAGTTAATAGATGTCTTCAGTAAAATTTAATGGCAGTTGTTTTCTTGAAACATTTTAACCCTCTATCTCCAATGTTTAGGGGAAATTTTTGTCCTTATTTCAAATATTCTCCTAGAAAACCATTAAATCGTGCGTTTAAAGGGTTAAAATTAGAGATGGGCAAGTTAGTGATTTTTGTCTCACACTCACTCACGCTCACGACAGGAAATTTTAAATCACACACACTCACTCACGAGCATATTTTTTACTCATTCTCACTCACAATCTCGTGAGTAAATTTAATACAACTCACACTTCACAATCCCGAAACTCTTATTAAAAAAAAAAATAAAAACTTAAATTTCAAAAATCTTTTACAATTTCCAGCAAGATTTGAAGTTCAGCGAAATTTTATATCTTTTTTTGCTTTTTTCGGGACAAAATCTTAAGTTAAACCAAATTATACAATTTTGTTGTTGCTTTTTTTGGTACGAATGGAAATATGAAGAGAAAATAAATCACGCAAACTCACGCAAAAAAAAAGGACTTACGCACACTCACTCACGCAAAAATCTTACTCACGCAATTTTTTTCTCCATTCACAATCACGTGAGTAAAATGGAATTCAGTCACACTAGCGCGTGACCACGAGTGAATCACGTGAATCACGCTCTATTCTGCTTTTCTGCTCATGTGCCCATCTCTAGTTAAAATGTTCGACAAAAATGTTTTTCATCAAAATTCACTATGGGTTGCCAAAGTTCGTGAAATGTTATTAAATTGTGTTTCACCACAGATAATTTACAATTTTACTTTTTTAAGCATTTTTATAGCATTGCACAAATTATTGGTCTTTGACAACTCCTAGTGAAATTTGATACAGAACATTTTTGTAGAACATTTTAACCCTTTAAATGCTCGATTTAATGGTTTTCAAGGAGATCATTAGAAATAAAAAAAAAAAAAATTACACTTAAAAATTGGAGATTGAACACAGAGCTTCAAAGGATTTCATTCCTTAATTCGATTTTGCATTCTGAATGAAAATTTAGTGATTGCATTCCCCAATCATATTTTAGCGAATTGAATGAATTCACTTGAGACTCATTCGATTTATAAATATTGAATGCATTCGATTTATTTTTCATTCGACTTTCAAAAATCGAATGCATTCGTTTTTTTTCATTCGACTTATAAAAATCGAATGCATTCCATTGCGATTGCACTCGATTTTCTTTTCATTCAATTTGAAAAATCGATTGGCTTATTCATTCACTGCTTCAAAAACTTTAAAAAACCAACCAAGATAGAGCAAAACGGAACCAATTTTTTGTCCATAGTATCGCCAACACTCTTCACACTTTTTGTCGTGTAAGCAGTTTATATGTGCATTTTTAAAATTTTCGGGAACACCAATTTTTTTGTATTCAAAATTAGGGCCCATTAGGGTCATCATATGTAAAAAAAGTCGGCGATACTATGGACCAAAATTTGGCTCCGTATTGCTCTACCTATTTAAAAAATCGATTGCATTCGGAGTGGAATGATAAAAAATCGATTGCATTCGATTTTTATAAATCGAATGAACAAGAAATCGAATGCATTCATTTTTTCCATTCAATCGAATGAATTCCAAGGACTGCATTCAATGTTGATTTATGAAATCGAATGCATTCACTGACTATGAAAATTGAATGGATTTTTTTGAGAATTCATTCGAAAAAGATTTCATTCATCGAAGCTTTGATTGATCACAAGTACACTCAAAATTAAAAATTATGTCATGAACTGTTTGTAGTTTATTTGAAAAGTTTAACGTTTTGTCGTTTTTAAAAGAAGAAACATATCGTGAACCTATGTTCAAAATATGCCAACTCAAATTTGACCGAAATGAGTTTCCGATGGAAAATAGCTCCCCTATGCAATACCCATCTGTGGTAAAAATTTCAGAGCAAAAAAATAATTTTTTGTCGTTTTACATCCATTTTTGTTATTCTGCTAACTCAAAGTACATATTTTTTTGGTGAAAATAAATGTCAACTCCCATTGTAAATTTCCAAAAATTTTTCAAAATTTTTTTTAAAAAAAATTAGACCACATATCTTATTGCATTTGCCTTTCTGAACACGAATCTGGTAAAGATTTTGATATCTAATGCCTAGTTTTCGAGATATTGCCATTTTGAAAATATCGGTAAATAGTGTTTGCAAAAAAAAAATTGCTTATATATATATAACTTTCAAACTATTTATCAGATTGAAACATTATGAGTGGGGCAAATAAAGTCAATGATATAAGTTTTCAAAATAGCTAGTTTGGAGTGAGCCTTCTACAATAAAGCGTGAGTTACAGAGTGCCAAAGTTGACCACCCTGAGATTAATAGGCTTTCGGAGCTAGTAACTTTTAAAAATATGCAAAGATTTTTAATTTTTTTTAGTTTTTGCAATTACCGCACTAAGGAAAACAAAATCCAAAAAAAAAAAAAATTATAAAAATTTTTCAAAAAAAAAAATTTATTTTTAGTTTCCGACAAAATATGCCAACTCTAAAAAAATATTTGTTTTTTGATATAGTAATAAATGCCATCTCAAAAAAATACGCAAACCAGTGCAAAATATGAAATTTTTGGCATAGGTAAAAATTATTTAGAATATTTAAACCATCTTATGGAAGGTACATTGTTTATTTTTACAATAATATGCAAAATAACTAGTTTTTTAGCTCTCCTGAAAAGTAAGCTTTTTCGAGTTGGCATTTATTGAATATAGTTCGACGATATGTTCAATGTTCAGTTTTTTTTTTTTTTTAATTTCTGTTCTTTGTTTCAAAAATAACAACGTAAAAAATAAAGACTTTCATTAGCATTCAATTTTAAAAGTCATTTATTTTTGCTCTGAAAGTAAAAATAAGTGATTCTTTAATTTTTAATGATTTGTGTACGTTATTTTTTTTTTTAAATTGTTGACATTTTTTAAAGCGAAGTCATCAGTTTTAACCTACTTGTGTTGGCTATTTTTTTTGTAGACAAAAAATTATCTATAGAAATATAAAAACATGTTTGTATTAAATGCCTTTGGCACGAAGAATAGAGTGTCTGGCCAGAATGTAGTTGATTGCGGGATCGATTCCCCAAAATTTTATTAAAAATTAAAAAAAAAAATTTAATAGAAAAATTGTAAAAAAAAAACCTAAATCATTAATTTTTAACGTTTTCGTAGGTAATTTTTTTTTTTTTAATTTGTTGGTAAAAATAACACAACAATCATTAATTTTTAATGTTTTCGTAGGTTATTTTTTTCGAATTTGTTGGTAAAAAATGGAAGTGACGTTATTTTTTAATGTTCAATGTTATTTATTTTAGAAAATTTTATTAACAGTAAAAAATAAATGTTGATGTTTGTTAAAACAAATTAATAATAACTGGGACGGTTTTCAAATGTTTTATCACTTGTTTTAAATACGTTTTTAATTTGTTTTTGCCTACAAAATATTTTGAGGGTAGATTTATTACATTTTTCGACTTATTTCACACTACATTTGAAAAACACAACTTTTTTATTGGAGTTTTCCTCGAAATCGCGAATTGATCCAGAAAAACTGGGAGACAATTGTTATTTATTTTCGGTTCTACTTTCAGAACTTTTAGTTCTGGTCCATGTGTACAAAAGTATGTTGGACGGTGTTATATTTGTTTAATTTATATTAAATTTGTTTAAATATATTAAAAATATCATTCCCTTAAAATAATGTTTCTACTTATCTACTTATCTGATTTAAAAAATATTTTTAATTTCTTTTTTCTCACCTTATTTTATTTACACAATTTTTTTTTTCATTTCCTTTGAAATTACCTACAAATAAAAAAAAGAAAGATCCTTTTTCCGTAGGAAGGGTAAATACTTCCATTTCTAAAAGTTCATCATCTCTAATATTAGCAGCTCTATTCGCCCAAATACTCCCCCTCATAATTCACTTGAATGCAGCTTTAAGACTTTTTTTATATTTTACGAGTGAACAGGCAAAAAAAAGGAAAAATCCCTAAAAAATGCGTGTTTTTTTTTTTTTTTTTTTGTTGTATATCAAGTAGTAAATCTTTATACAAGTTATAATGAAACAAACTTTTCGATTAAAAACTTTTAGATACAATAATTCATATTAATGGTAAATAAGTATGTACGAGAGTACTTGGCAAACATGATCATTGGCTTTTTAAAAAGTAAATTCTTTAAAAAATAAAAAATAAAGAAAAATATTAAAAAATGTATATAAAACTTTCTTTTCAACCATATTCATTCATATTTTGTTTAGCAAAAATATGGTTTTTACTAAATATTTTAGCTTATACAAGTTTCCAAGTTATAATTTTAACAGCTTATCGCTTTGGTCTGGTATGAAGCATACCACCATGCCATGCCATGGAATGGCATGGTAATAATATTTAAGACTTTAACAGACGGCGCCTGTTTAAATTAGATAAAACTGTTAAAGAAAAGTAGCTAAAGAAGTTTTTAAGAAGCTTAAAGGTATTATTTTTACTTTTGTTTATTTTGTTTAACTGCTGTGTTACTGCCACACTTTTCTTTTACTTTTTTTTTTTTTATTTTTATCTTTATTTTTTTAATAAGAAATAAAATAAACTTTTAAACAATAATTTCAATTATTTTCACTTGTCAATGTCAATTTCAATGAAAAAATATTACTTTTGTAGTGTATTATTTGCTTGGTGCTATTATTTTGAAGACTTGTGCTAAGGGGCAGTTCTAAGAAATCAATAAATGACATTAATAACACTCACAAGATAAAAAAAGTGCAATTTTCATATAAAAGAGTTAAACAAGAAAGAGTGTTAATTTTTAACTGAAAATAAGTAAGGGTATTTAATTCGGCTGTTCCGAATATTTTATACCTTCCAACACGTAAAAAAAAAATTTAAAAGGTAATAAAAACAAGTAGAAAAGTTAAATTCGACTTCATTATTACCCTCCATTTCATCATTACCCTCCACAATGCCTTTTTGAAATGGTAAGAAATTTGCTAACGTGAAAAAAATTAACTATTTTGATTAAAAATATTTTATTGTGAGTAAAAATTTTTTTTTTGTCATTTTTGAAAAGAAAAAAAATTATATTTTTTTTAGTGTAATTTTTTTAGTGTTTAAAATATTTTTGAGTGAGAAAAATACTTTGTAAAATATTTTTCTGACTTACCAATGTTTTAATGCTTGTTTAAGGGGTTTTTCAAGACATGAATTGAACCTTATCTGAAATTCAAGGTTTTCTTAATGGGGGATTAAACAAAAAATGCAGACTAATTGTGAGCAATTTTTAATCAGCTATAAAAAACGCGGTATTTTTTAATTCTGTTTGTTATTTATTTGAAAAATAAAATATTGTATTTTGAGTAGATTTTATTCTAGCTCGAGGTCATTATTTCCTTTATTAATTAAAACCATGATATTCTCATAGAATAATTTTCAAAAAAAAAAATTTTCTGTTTTAAATTTATTTATGTTGATAATCCTTGCAAAACTTAATCGACACGTTTTACGGAATTTGTCAGATTTCATTGTCAAGATTATTTAGCAAATATAAAAACAATGTACTACAAGTACCAAAGAGATTTTAATGACAAATCGTTAATGATCAAACCAAAATATTAATACATATTCGCGTTTACTTCTATTGTATTATACTCATTATATTCTAATATACTCAAAATATTATATTTTAAAAGTCGAATAACATATTTTTGTTTTAAATAAAAATTAATCAAAATTGCAGAATGTTTTTTTTAAAAGACATAATCGGCTGCAGTTGTACAACAAAAATTACTGAACCGATTTTGATGAAACTACTTTTGATTTGTAGATTATTAAATTCTCTAGTACTTGCCGTGGCTATTTTTTGAAATTTTGACCTAATTATGATTTTAATGGAAGAAGAAAATTTTTCCATTTTTTAAGTTTACATTAGTATAACTTACACAAAAATCAATATTTTTCAAAAAAAAAAAAATGGACACGGGAAGTACTCGAGAATTTGATAATCTACAAATCAAAAAAAATTTCATCAAAATTGGTTCAGTAGTTTTTGCTGTATAATTGCAGCCGATTTTGTCCTTAAAAAACAGCATTCTACAATTGAGTGACAGCCGTGGCAAAGCTAGTTGACCAAACTTGGTGTTATAAAATGGATTATGCAAATGCCAACAAAACATTTGAAATTAAAAACATCTCGGCCGCAC
Source organism: Pegoplata infirma (assembly GCA_963921195.1). Taxonomy (NCBI): domain Eukaryota; kingdom Metazoa; phylum Arthropoda; class Insecta; order Diptera; family Anthomyiidae; genus Pegoplata; species Pegoplata infirma. The sequence goes on from OY992536.1 coordinate 11,103,868, forward strand.
GTGGGATCTAAGAAATACCTAGGTACACTGGATGAACCTAGTTGTTATTATAACTTTTGTGACATACGCCCCGAAATCGGTGGATTTGTCAACTCTGCTCGACTAACTACAAAAAGCGGCTTGCTTAGGGATTTCGGGTGATATGAGCAATACACCAGGCGCAGCTCTTAACGCTATGTTGGAAAGGCTTCCCTCGGATCTACATATCCAAGGGGACTATGCAGCACAAGGTGAACTGTGTAATGTTTTCAATATAAAAAAAAAATATAAATTTAATGAGTTTTTTATAATACCAAAAACCAATACAATAATACCAAAAACCAATACAAAAAAACCAAAAACAATTTTTAAGCCTTAATGGTTAAAAAAATATGACATTCATTTTTATACCACCCAACCACAGTATGGGGGTATACTTAGGGTGACCATTTTTTCTCGAACTCAAATCAGTACGCCTGCTTTTTTATAATTTTTTTTTATTCTTTGAAGAACTCCCTAAAAACTCATATGGAAAAAAATTTATGACGTATGTTTTAAATGCTTTGGGTTAATTAACAGAATTATTGCGTATTGTTACTTGTATTTCAGTAAAAACAACTGTTAAAAACAACTGACATGAGCAGTTTTAGTAGTTTTTCAGAAAATGGAGCTCCTCACAGACAACAATTCAGTACAAACCACAAAGGTTTTGAAAATGACATTATGAAGACTTACACCGATTGTCCTGAAACTTGAATATGGGAATGAGTGGGCAAAAATAAAAGTTACCTGTTTTTTAGCTGCCCAATCTCAAATTTAAAAAAAGGTTGCCACCTTATGCAAAAATAAGGGCTTTCGGGAAAATCCGTATAAAATCAGAACTAGCAGGAATTTCGCCAAACGAAAAAATACGGGTCAGCTTAATTTTGATAGATATTATTATATATAATTTTGGTGGTCGTACGCATGTACATCTTCGTATTAACTAGACCAACGATTATACATTTTTGACAATAACGAACTTGATGAAGCCGAATTTGAATACGACCGATACACCAATGGATAGGACTTCAAAAAAACCTTTTGACCTGTATAAAATGTTCATATAGTTTCTTTTGAAGAAATGGGAAAAATCCTAAAAAAAAAACAAAAAAAAATCCGTTTTCCTCCTACCCTTTGGCCCGCTAAATGTAAGATTGGACAGCTATAAAAAAAAACAGGTAACTCTTATTTTGCTCCCCTCTTTCGTATATACAAGTTTCAGGACAATCGGTGGGTGCCCTGTGAAAGACCTTCCTTATTAGTTCTTTTGAGAATCGCCCCAATTCTAAGGACTTTTTTTGTCAAGTTCTGAGATCTCTCTCTCTCTCTTCCTTTTAGAAAAAATCCCAAATCATGAGCAAATATATTTTAAAAAACTCTTGTGTTCTTGAAATTTTTTCCGATTGGAAAAACTTCAGATTTTGTGTCCATTTGTTCGGGATGAAACCCCCAAATTTCCCTATAAGAACCCACTCAGATTCTGTGTCTTTTTCTTATACAGATTAATTTTCATTACGAAATTTTTTTTCGGACCCACAAGCTTTAAGATTCTAAAACATTTTTTAATAGAAAGTATTTCAGATTTAGCTTTTATAAAACTTCTCTACTAAATTATTTGATGGAAATAATAGTTTTGATATAGAATTTTTGAATAAAATAATTTTTTATGTGGATATGTCCAAAAATCAGTACAATCAGTACATATTTTAAAAAATCAGTACAAATCAGTACAAGGTATTTTGATCAGTACACGTGACTAAAAATCAGTACATGTACTGATCAAATCAGTACGAATGGTCAGCCTAGGTATACTCACTTTTTCATTCCGTGTGTAACACATCGAAAAATCGGTCGGGGACCCCACAAAGTATATATGATATTGATCCATGATAGAATCTAAGACATTCTAGCGATGTCCGTCCGTCCTTCTGTGGAAATAACGATGAAGTCCAAACTAAAAGAGCTAGACCACTGAAATTGGGCACGAATATCTCTTATGTTACTGGTAAGGTTAAGTTTGAAGATGGGCAAAATCGGACAAGGGGGAAAAAAGTTTCCCCTTGAAGAACTAAAGTGACCCCTGAAAATTACGATATTTTTACGATTTTTTTTTTAAATTTTTGCTCAACAAAAGTAACATTTGTATGCCATATTATCTTCATAGACCTGCGGTTGGACCAAGGGGGTTAGAAAATTCGATTGTTTTTCATTCCGCCCCCCTTTGGGGGTGTGGTTATAGAAATTAATTAAAAATAACGATAAAAATTTATTATTTAAGCGTAAATATCATAAACAAATAATTTGTAAACATATATAGCGGGGGTACAGGTGTCCCCCACCAACTCCGCCGAATCCCCCAACCACCAAAAAAAGACGCCCCTGAGATTTTTTATTTTAAACGTGTTTAAGGGTATAAAAGATTCGGCACAGCCGAATTTAACACTCTTACTTGTTTTACATATTTTTATTCGTGAGTATTTCGTAATCGTAATTTCTAGCAAGATGGTCAAATGAGTTGACGAAATAATACTAAATGTTGTGTCACTCTGAAAGGAAAGACTGTCGCAAACTTACAGACCTAATTACTGGACACAATGCCCGTGAAGAGATGAAGAGATTGGGTTTCCTATAGGACCCTCTGTGTGCACTGCGCATTTTTAGCTTGTCTTGAGGGTGCGTACACAACAGAACACTACGTCTGGTGTTGCCTATCATTCTAATGAGCTAGACTGCGGAAAATGGGCTCTGATATCCTATCATTTGACATCGTCGATGGAATTTTCTTGTCTGACTTTCTTAGGTTTTTAAAGGCAACTTACAAGTTCTGAGCAGCATCTCTTATTTTCTTTTAACTTTCTTTCAAGCATTACTAATAAGGCTTACGGGCCCATTCGAAGTTATGACAATGACTGTATGACTGCTTTTTTGATTGAAGAGTCACAATATCAATATTTTTCTATACAAGCCAACAAAAACATTCAAAATTTCAAATTTGTTTTGTCTAGACCTGCAACCTAGACGATCATAAAATTGACAAATAAATTCTAATTAATTTTTATTAAATAATAAAAATTGTTTTATTCGACCTTTAAAATATTATATTTTGAGGATGTTTATTCTGGCTCGAGGTCATTATTTTCTTTACTAATTAAAACCATGATATTCTATTTAAAAATGTTAAAAATATTTTTGTTGGTTATTGACAATCGTTGCCTTACTAGTATAGTACAATTTCTTCGTCTTTCTAATTCCCATTGTGGATAGAGTCGAATATGTATTAATACTTTAGTTTGTGCACAAACGATTTGTCATTAGACTCGTTTGCTACTTTGTAGTAAATCGTTTCTATTTTTGCTAAATAATCTTGACAATGGAATCTGACAAATTCCGAAATTCGTGTCGATTAAGTCTTGCAAAAATGACCAACATAAATAAATTTAAAACAAAAAATAATTTTCTTGAAAATTATGCTAATGACCTCGAGCCAGAATAAACATCCTCAAAAAAAATTGACAAATAACTTTATTATGACCAATCATAAAAATTGACTTATGCCAGTCATAGCCAGTCATAACTGCGAATAGACCGATAAAGTTTTTAATATCCTCGAATCATCTTGTATCTTTGTAAATTTGTTTGTGGTATTTTTTCAAATTTGTAAAGCACTAAGGCAACAGAAAACTAGAATTTGTGAATTTATTTTGAGGCCAAAAACTATGCAAAAACATATTTAAAACAGTACTCAGAAATCAAACATATTTTAATTGAAATTTGATTCAAAGCAATAAAGAATTATGAAGGAATGTCCCGATTTCCTCCTCTTGAATGTTTTTAGGATGTTTTACATCAACTAAAATCATTTGCTTTCATTTATTCAATCTTACAATACGCTTACTTTGTATTGCATAGTTTTAGGCCTTAAAATAAATTCATAAATAATAGTATTCTGTTGCCCTACCTATCACATCATGTGATAAAAAACACACATTTTTTTTTGAAAATTTACTTAATTAATCCAAATAATTGATAAAACTGCATAAGATAACTTTAACACAAATCCAAATATCTAAATAATTGATAACACTGCATAAGAAAACTTTAAAACAACTTGTCAAAATTAATCACAGAATTGTGTAAAATGTTTTGTTGTTGTCACTCCTAAAGTATGCTACATTATTGATACAAAAATTACACTTAAACCCCGGTGATTTATACATTTCGTATATTTATAAATTGATACATTTTCGTTTATGACAGGCAAATTTTAACTGAAGTCATACAATTTTAGAAAGGAACATACTCACTTTTTATTTTGCCAGGCTTAAAACTACATTCATATTTTGTCAAAATTGTTTACCTGAAAAATAGAAAAAGAAAAATAATTGTTAGTATGCAATATAAAAGAAATTTGAAAAAAAAACAAGGTAGAGTGTTAAATTCGGCTGTGCCTAATTTGTAATTTATTTATTTATTTATTAGTCTATGGAACACAAATTCCTTACAGACTATGATTAATATAAAAAAATAATATACAAAAAATATATATTACATAATAATACCCTCCCAAATGCAAAAAAATTAAAAAAAAAAATAATGTCAGGGGCTTTTTTGGGGAAAGAAAGGGGTTCTGCGTGAGACGTTTAGAAAAATTAAATATTTGAGCTCGAGGCAAAAATTAAAAAAATAAATATTTGAGCTCGAAATACAAATGTAAAATATATGTATTCATGATCCAGAGAAAGAAAAAAACGAAAGAATAAAGAAAACCGAATTTTTCATGAATAATATTCATTGAATATGTCTTAAAAACTTTTTGTTATTTAACTGTAGCATATTTTTAGGCTGTCATTTAATTTATTTTTAATGCGGAAATCCCTTAAATGATAAGTCCATCTAATTTATACTTTATAAGTAAATATGCCAACCAAAATAATCTCATTCTAATATTTGTTTGTGTGTAAGTTTTATTTGTTTGCGTCCAAAATGGATTAAAAACACATCATTCAACCTGGTAGATGAGCAACAATAAACGTAACAAAAAAAAAACAAAGTTTTGTAAATACACCCTGCAGACTTAAGCGACAAATAATGTCTCAAATAAACTTTTACTAACATGAATTGAATGGAATTTTTTTTATTTTATTGAAGTTGGTGTATTTCTGTTAGGGCGATTAATTGAAAAACACTTTTTAGAAATTTTTTTTGAAATATAAAAAGAAAAAAATATATGAATTTTAAATTAAATTTGAGCCCTCAAAATATGCAACAAAAAATTTGTATAATTTATTAAGTCCAATTGTCAAACGGATTTTGATGTTTTGTGTAAAAATGGAGTGCCAACTTAATAAATAACTCGTTTTCGAAATGTTGGAATTGCTGTTGCATATTTTAAGGGGTCTAATTTTTAAACCTTAATATAAGATTGCACCAAGTCTTATAAAAATTCCAAGGAGTCTCAACAACTCTTCTTTAGTTTTTAGGGACTCCTAAACAAATGTTTTAACATGTGAAATATTTTTTGAACAAATACTACTACTTTTTTACTTTTTGAAGAAAAAATTGATTTTCAACGAAACACCCTAATGTTGGCACAAATATTAATATATTCGTAAAACGTAAATTTCATTACATTAGTATTGTCAACGTATTTTTGTCTGTTAACTTTTTTTTTTGTTTTTACCAATTTTTGTTTCATTTTGTTTTGTCTTAATTCCCATGTTAACAGCTTAAGCATTTAAGCCCTAAAGTAACGTGTGTGGCTTACAATTGTTTTACATATTAAACAAATTAAAACTACGAATAGTTGTTATGTGAATGAATCACTCTTTCTTGTTTTTTTTTTCAGTCCAAATTATATTTGCAAAATATCGAACACGTGTCATTAGGGAGAACTTAAATTTTTAATGGATATACAAAAAAATGTGTTACTACAAACTATGATCTGGTGGCTGATTCTCGAAGTGATAGCGATCGAAATTCTACTCGAACTTGAGATTTGACAATTTTTTTTGTAAGCCTAAAATTGTTCTATGATAAATTCAAGTCTTTAATATTTTTCTCTTAATACATTAAAAAATGACTGCGAATTTTGTACTTTTGCCCAAAACATTAAATCATGATAATGTTTTGCGGAAGATTTGGGTGTACTTGCCAAAGCAAAGTTTTTTTTAGAAAAAATAATGTTATATTACTTTGCTATTCCATGCAAAACGAATTGAAATATCAGTCGAGAACCCCATTAAAAAACCAAAAGAGCTGTACATTTCGTAAGTGAGTGCAAAAATAAGTGCAAAAAAGAGTTTTTACATTTTGGAGAGTATAAAAGATTCGGCACCAAAGATTATACCTCTCTCACTTGTTTTATGTACATTTAATAAACAAATGGAAAATTTTTATGCGAAAAGCTTAGACTTGGGGAAAAAGTAGTTTTGGTAAACACAAATGATTTTTTTTTCACGAAAAACAAAATTATGTTAAAAAAGATTTAATGAACCCAAAATTTTTGGGAAAAAAAAAAATTTATGAAAAAAAGTTTTTGATGAAAGAAAAATTTTTTGATGTAAAAAAAATTTATGAAAAAAAAATTTTTGGTGAGAAAAAAACTGATAATAAAAAATTTGATAAAAAAATTTGATGAAAAAAGTATGATAAAAAATTAATGAAAAAAAAAATTATGAAAAAAAAAAAATTTATAAAAAAAAAAATTGATGAAAAAAAAATAATGAAAAAAAAATTGATGAAAAAACAAAAAATTTAAAAGTTAAATTCGACTTTGCCGAATATATGAATACCCTCCACAATGCATTTTTTTTTAAAGGGTAGTACATTTTTAACGTGAAAAACTTAACAATTTTGATAAGAAATATTTTATTTTGAGTAAGAAACTCTTTTTTTGTCATTTTTTAAAAAAAAAAAAAAGAAAAATTACTATTTTTTTTTTTTTGAGTGTAAAATTTTTTTCGAGTGTAATGTTTTTTTTTACTGTAAAAATATTTCTTATACAAAATATTGTCATTTTTGTAAAAAAAAAAAAAATTTTTTGTGTAAATTTTTTTTTGAGTGTAAAATTTTTTTGAGTGTAAAATTTTTTGGAGTGTAAAATTTTTTTCGAGTGTAATTTTTAAGTTACCAATGCTTTTAAAACTAAACAAGTTTAAAAAGCATTGCTTTAAAATTAAACAAGTTTGAAAAGCATTGTTTAGTTACCACCAATGCTTTTAAAACTTGTTAAAACACGTGGCATTTTAGATGAAACTAATCTGAAATTCAAGGTTTTTCTTATAACTTTTGAACCACTGGACCGATTGAGCTGAAATTTAAAACCAAACAGACCCAAGGAACGGCAAAGATACGTGCCAAGCTTCCGTAGTCTCATTATTGTCTTTCGAAAGTTATCGTGTTTTTTATCTCGTAAATTCGCGAAATACCCTTGCCGAAATTTACTCTTTTGCTCATAACTTTTGAACCACTGGACCGATTTGGCTGGATTGCAATACCAACCTGACCAGGTAAATGACAAACATATATGCCAAACTTCAGTAGCCTCTGTAAAGTCTTTCAAAAGTTAGCGTGTTTTCTACGGACGGACAGACAGACAAACAGACAGACAGACAGACGGACGGACGGACGGACGGACGGACGGACGGACGGACATCGCTATATCGACTTAAAATCGATCGAGGATCATAAATATATATACTTTATGGGGTCCTAGACCAATATTTCGAGGTGTTACAAACGGAATGACAAACTTATATATACCCTCTATCACTAGAGTGGAGGGTATAAAAAAAAATTTGATGAAAAAAAAAATTTTGATGGAAAAAAAAAAAAAGTTTGATAAAAAAAAAAATTATGAAAAAAAGTTTGATGAAAAAAAAAATTAATGAAAAAAAAAAATTTGATGGAAAAAAAATTTATAAAAAAAAAAAAATGGATGAAAAAGAAAAAAAATTGATGAAAAAAAATTTTTTTTTTTTTTTTGTTGAAAAATAATTATGTTACTTTTTATTCACCAGCTGGTGAAAAACGGTTTTATTCACCACGAGGTGAATTATTATCCAAGTTTCAAACCCAAGTTATTAAAATTTTTGGTTTTAAGCAAATGAAAATAGTAATTCTTGGTTTCTTTTTCGTTAATTTTTAGGTAATATAGTCAAACTGAGGTGGCGTCCTGCAACTTTTTTAAAATTAGACACCAGCCTAAAAACATTATCATGTTAACATAAAAAAAAAAGCTTTTATTTATCAAAGCATAGTTTTCAGGATACAGATCATTTTAGATGGTAGAGCCAAAAGAGTTGAAAAAGATCAGTGGAAATAGAGTTGTACTCTTGGAAAATGTGAAATTTTATTCAGATGATTACACCAACTGGAGTGTTTGAAACCGGTGTGGGAATACCAGAAATATCTATAATTTTTAGAAATTAAATTTTTGTTCTACATTTTTCAAATTAAACCCTTAAAATATCAAGAATAAGAGCCCGAGCTCGATCTGTACTAACAGAAAAAACCAATAAATCTAGAAATTTTTCCAAATATGCTTTCTAGTTTATTATTTTTCATTTACCTTAAATTTTCTTTGATTTTTCATAAAATAAAAATTTTAAAAATAAATACCTGCCTTATATAGGTAAATAGTATAAATTTTAATGCTTACACTGACAACTGTTTATCAAGCTTTTGTTTATATGCTAGGTATTTTTTGCACGTGAATTAAAGAGAAAAAACATCATATAAACTATTAATTATTTACACATTAAAAATATTTTAAAAATTTATTTTGTTTTTTGATCTGTATGGAGTTAAAAATTATTGCTTAACACTTAATGGTTTATATCAACAAATTATAATAATTTAATATTTATGAATATCGATATATTGATGCGTTATTGAAATTAAATATGAAATGTATAAAATAATATTATCACTTGTAATTAAAATTGAAATATTAAAGCATACATTGGGGAGAACATATATTATTAAATGTATTGCATACATTTGAAGTTTAATGTCAATTTTTTGGTTTTGAATTGCAAAATACAATTTTTATACATTGTACATCAATCTGTATTACAATAAGTTATGACGTTGTGCATTTAACCTACAATATTTTAGGAAACGCATGGTTACAGATTAACCTTTAAAGTCGGTCAGTGCCTCACAACTTATTTCGTGCAGTAGGTATTATTTAAAAAAATGTTATGTAAGTAATTTATCAAGCTTTAATTTAAGCTTAATAGCGTCCAGATTGAGTAAAGAATAAATGTGGTACGAGGCTAGATCTGGAAATTTGAATTATTTATAGACATTTTTCAGAATATTTTAAAAAAATACATCTTACAATTAGTCGATTTTTTCCAAATTCAAACATCAGAAATTTAAAAATAGGTCGAATAGTTTTTATTCAGTGATCAAGTAATTTTTCCAACAACCCAAACAAACAGTGAAATTTTTTTTGTACAGTAGCAAAAATCCACTTTTTTTACCTCCAATTCTTTTGACCAAAAATTTTTTGTAAACATCAATCTTTCGGTGAAAAAATCAGGAAATATTATTTTTTTGAAAATTACGTTTCAAAAGGAAGTTAGAGGGTTGAATGTGTGCTTTTCCTACTTTTTATTTTTCATGAAATAATGGTCGTACAAATTTGGAATGTAGTATACTTCGGTGAGAAAAAACAATTTTCCGGAAAAAGTACTCTTTAGAAATTTCGTTTCTTTTCCTGAAAAAAAGTCACAAAAACTTGATATTTGGAAAAGTTAGTATTAAATTCTGGAAAAAATATTTTTTGGAACTTCTGTTTCTTAGGTTGGTAAAAAAGTGTACTATTATAACTTTTTACATATCCTGATAAATGGTCACAGGAACTTGAAATTTGGAATGTAGGATTCTTAGGTAAAAAAAACATTCTTGAAAAAGTTTTTTTTTTCAAACTCCGTTTCATAGGTGTACAAAAAATTTACTTTTGGAGATCCCCTTGGTCAGGGAAGGGTAAAGGGGGTAAAAAGATTACTATTGGTACTTTTAATGTATCCTAAAAATGGTCATAGAAATTTGGAATGAAGTATCCATCGATAAAAAAAAAAATATGGGAAAAGTACTTTTTTGGAATTCGGTTTGTTTGTATGACAAAAAAGTGTACTTTTGGAACATATTATATTTCCTGAAATAATGATCATACCAACATAAAAATTTGGAATGTAGGATTCTTTGGTAAAAAAATTTACTTTTTGAAAATTGAGTTTCTAAATTGATAAGAGAAGTTTACTTTTGGTACTTGTTATATGCCCTGTTCTGTCGAAAGTACTTTTTGTAAATTTTGTTTCTAAGGGGGGCAGAAAAGTGTACTTTTATTACATAAGATGTTCAATTTTCTTGAACGACCTCGAGCTCGAGTATATTATTACTAACAAGAGAAGAGTCTCAACCCTTATAAACCGATTTGCATGAAACTTAAAATATATATAAAAGAGACAATTCCAGGATTGGGGTGTGCTTCTCAGCCATATCGGGGATTTTGGGGTTACAAAAGTGGGTCAAAAAATTTCTTTCTAAGAAACTCTATGATGTTTCCGTATGAGAAGATGGTTTTTTAATGGCATAACCTTGAACAAACTAGGGTTCGTTAAATATTTTTTTCATAAAAATGTGTTAATTTTGGTGGTCTTTATATGAGGACATAGACCTAGGATGTCTATATGAATACGAAAGAACCTTATTAAATTTAAGTCGACACGTATTTTTGCTCTAGACGATATTACTGTTAGTTCGGGAGCTATCGAAATTTTCCCGAATATCTGCATTGTTTTATAAGGGAACATCGAAATTTTTTAACACTGATATGGCCCATAAACCGACACTTCCCAACCTTAAAATCGTCTCTTTTATATATATTTTAAGTATAGTTCCTTCGCTGAAAACAGCAATCTACAAAAACTTATATTTTAATTTCCCGAAATGAAATGGAGCAGGGAACTATATGGAATAATATCTTTTTCTTCAATTTTTCGTACTCAATTTTTTTTTACTAAATATTTTGTTGTCTCTTTATTAGAGTAGCGGTTTACATAAGTTTGTCATTCCATTTGTAACTCATTGAAATATCGATCACGAACCCCATAAAATACTTACTGATTAGTTATCGTTTCTAAGACACTCTAGCGATGTCCGTCTGTCTGTTGAAATGGCGATCAAGGCCAAAATATAAAACATATATAAATGAAACTTAACATATTTATTTATGGTTGTCCTGAAAAGTTTGGTATTGGACTTGAGCAAAATCGGTTTAGCAGTTCAATATTTATGTACGAAAATGTAAGGACACCTGGAAAAGTTTGGTACATTTTACATAACCTTAAAATCTAAAATGCTTTAATTGGGCAGCTGGTTGACAATTGTAAACAAAATTTAATAATGAATGGTATTAAAATAAACATATTTTTGCACAAAAAATTTTTTTCGCAAATTTTTTTTCTTTTTTACAAAAATTATTTTCCACAATTTTTTTCAAAACGTGTCCCCTAATGCCTCAAATACATAAAATATTGTTCACTTAATATTATGGGTTTATCCCATGTCAAGATAATTTTTTACCAGAACGAGAATTGTTTTATTGTTTAAATTATGAAATACATTTAAATCAAACAAACACTCTTTGGGGGGAAAAAAACCGTGACTCTAATCCTGATCCTTCTATTATCCGGTATTTAAAATAACCGGTTACTAAGTTTTTGCGCTCGTGCTTGTTAATGATTAAATTGTATTTTAATACCCTCGAGGGCGAAGGTATTTTTCTGCCGAAACCCCTACCCGCTTCCCTCCCTCCACTACAAAACAAAAAAGCGCCCCCCATTTTTATACCCTCCAACTACAGTATGGGGTATACTCACTTTGCCATTCCGTGTGTAACGCATAGAAATTTCGGTCGGGGACTCCATAAAGTATATATATTATTGATCAGTGATCGATTCTAAGACATTATAGCAATATCCGTCCGTCCGGCTGTACGACCGTCCGCCCGTCTTTCTGTCCGTCTGTCCGTCTGTAGTTAACACGATGCAGTCCAAAATAAAAGAGCTAGACTCCCGACATTTGGCACGAATATGTCGTATGTTCCTAGGCAGGTTGAGTTCGTAAATGAGCAAAATCGGATCAGTTGGAAAACAGTTCCCTCTTGAAGAACTAAACCAACCTCTGAAAAAAAATACCACTTTCTTGCATGATTTTTTGTGTTTTTGTTTAACAAATGCCACATTTTTATGCTACAAAAAGATCGCAGTCCTGCATTTGGACCCAGAAAATTATAAAATGTCGTTTTTCGGTCCGGCCCCCCTTTTATGGGGGTGGAATAATTTTTTTTCTTTTAATAATGATTAACTTGTATTTCTTTAGTGCAAAAAGCATTAGAAAGAATTTTTCAACACATATTGGAGAGGAAATTTGCCCCCCCAATTACCACTACCGACCTTATCCCCCAATTACCACTACCTACCCCCCCCCCCCCCCCCCCCCCGCACCAAAAAAAGAAAACGCCCCTGAATTTTTTTTTTATTTTTTTGCATGTTAGAGGGTATAAAAGATTTAACACTTTTACTTGTTTTTTTTTTTAATTTTTTGAAGGATATCATGTGGAAAGGTATCAAAGATTCGGCACAGTCAAATTTAACCCTCTCACTTAAATTTTTTACAAATTTTCTTTTTTCAACAACATTTGTATCACAACATTTTTTTCAACAAATTTTTTCCACCAATTTTCTTTTTAAAAAACATTTTTTTTACATTGCAATGCAAAAAAATTTGTTGCAAAAAATGTTGTGATAAAAATGTTGTTGAAAAAAGAAAAGTTGTAATAAATTTAAGTGAGAGGGTTAAATTTGACTGTGCCGAATCTTTGATACCTTTCAACATGATATCCTTCAAAAACTTAGATGCCCTTCAAAAAAAAAAAAAAAAATGGGCATTGTATAGAGTATTAATGTTTTAAATCAAGTCGAATTTACCTCTTTTAACTAGCTCAGTCATGTTTTTTAAATGCCTGAAAGGGTTAAAGATTTCTTCCCCTAAGAAGTATTTTTTGCCGTTAGAAAATTGTCACATATTTATATACTTTAGTTGCTACTTAGTGTCTGTACTGCCATTTTTCTCACTTATAAAATTTTCTTTACATTATGCTGCATTTTCCGACTTTGTAGCAACTTTTACTCCCACCCCTTCAAACAAAATAAATTTGTTGGTTAACATGTTTTTAGCCTCATTGTGTAATGGTGAAAAAAAAACTTGAAAAAAATAAAATAAACCGTAGTTTTTAACTTAAGAAATAACTTTCTGACATTCTGTTTGGCATTTTCTTTGTATGAATGACTAAAAATAAGATCAGTTTTTTATTTTTTTTTTTTTTTGTATTTTCTTCATTCTTTCCAATATGGGGTTTTTTTTGTTATGGGTGCGTCTGGTATCTTTGAAGAATACGTAAGGGTTAGTTGTTGTAGTAAACGAACCAAGATGCTACCTACTACTACTACTGCAGCTGCTATTGCTGCTGCATGAAGCTGTTGAAGTTATGTAGTTTCTAGGAATTTAATTCGGAAAAAAAGTTTGCAACATTTATTCATTGTTTACCAGAATTGTATTTTATTATGTTTTATTTTGTTTTTTTTTTCGTTTTTGCACAAAAGTTGTTGCAAACGGAAAATGTTTAGGTGGAGGTTTTATTTTTTTGTTTGTTATAAAAGAAGTGCTGTTTTTTAAAGGAAAAAAAAACTTTTTTTATTATTATATTTCTTAATGTAATAGAAATGTAATTTATTTTCTAAGAAACAGTTGTACTATTTTTTATATAAGTAAAACAAAATATTTTGTTAAAATTTTACACAAAATGAAAATAATAGACATATTCAGAAACTTCCTACCAGCCCTGGCAATGTAGCAAAAGAATACTACTTTCAAATATAAATGTATTTTGAAAGGTTGTTTTTAAAAGCTGATATTTCGTCACCAGTACCATGGAAGGCAAGAAGGACTCTAAAAAATTTACTTTTAAATTATATTCCGGAAAGTCTCTTTCCTATATGCAAGTTTCAGGGTAATCGGTGGATGCCCTGTGAATGACCTTCCTTGTCAGTGGTATGGTATTAACACCGCTTTAGAAAAATCAATGGAATCTATATGGGGCATTCCATGTCAAATCGGACACTTTGATTTTTTTTTTTTTTAGATTTTCCCAATTTGTTTACAGTTTTAAGTACCCTTCGAAAACTCCTTCTTGGTAAATTTTCAGATTTTTTTGATGACCCGTTCAAAAGATATAGAATTTTTAAAAATTGGTAGTTTGTTCCTTTACTCAAACTTTTTTTACTCATAACTTCTTCAATAACGGGTCAAATTAAAATTTTTTTTTTTTCAAAATTTTTGTTTTTTTACGTACTTTAAAAAAAATTCTTAAAAGCGCTCTAGTATGCGATTTTTAAGTTTTAAAATTCAAATTTCATTTTTGAAAATGTTTGTACTCTTCGATTTTTTTGAAATTTTTTGTGTTAAACTTCTATCGATTCTACAAATTTTTTGCCCAGGAGGATCGTGGGATAACGATTATTACTATTTTTTAAAATTTTTTGAAAAAATTTTATTGTAATTTTCCAATCTTAAAATCATTTCTACTGCTCCAATGGTGGGTCATAGAGGGGTCATTTATAAGACCGATCCCCATTAATTTTTACGTCTTAACATTTCTTTGGAACAAACTAATACCCTATCTCCAATTTCTAAGGGGGCTCCCACACAAAACGACATTTTTTAAAATTTGTTCCAACCGCTCTAACTGCCCTAATAGTGCCCTTAGAGCAACAAAATGTATGACCGACCCACAATATTTTTTTATTCCAAACATTTTCTCTGAACACACCTACCCTCTATCTTAAACTGTTAAAGCGGTCCCCACACATTTTTTTTTATTATTTGTAAATTTGTTTTATTTAATCAGCTTCTACCGGTCCAATGGTGCGTCCGAGAGGGGTCATTAGTGAGACCGACCGCCATTTATTTTTACCCTACAACATTTTTTTAAAACATACCTACGCCATATCTCATCTCCCTAAGTAGGCTCCCATACAAATAAGAGTTGGAGCAAATTTTATAAAAATGTAATTTTGAATGGAAACCTACTTAGAAAGTGGAGATAGGGCTGTGGTATGTTTCACAAAAATGTTGAAGGGTAAAATTAAATGGGGGTCGGTCTCACTAATGACCCCTCTCGGATGCACCATTGGACCGGTATAAGCTGATAAATAAAACAAATTTACAAAAAATAAAAAAAAAATTATATGGGGACCGCCTTAACAATTACAGAAAGGGGGTAGGTGTGTTCAGAGAAAATGTTGGGAATAAAAAAATATTGTGGGCGGTCATACATTTTGTTGCTCTAAGGGCACTATTAATTAGGGCAGTTAGAGCGGTTGGAGCAAATTTTAAAAAATGTCGTTTTGTGTGGGAGCCCCCTTAGAAATTGGAGATAGGGTATTAGTTTGTTCCAAAGAAATGCTAAGATGTAAAAATTAATGGGGTTCGGTCTTATAAATAACCCCTCTATGACGCACCAGTGGAGCAGTAGAAATGATTTTTAGATTGGAAAATTACAATAAAATTTTTTCAAAAAATTTCAAAAAATAGTAATAATCGTTATTTCACAATCCTCCTGGGCAAAAAAATTTGTAGAATCGATAGAAGTTTTACACAAAAAAATTTCAAAAAGATCGAAGAGAACAAACATTTTCAAAAATGAGATTTAAATTTTAAAACTTAAAAATCGCATACTAGAGAGCTTTTAAGAATTTTTTGGGATTTTTTTTAAAAGTACGTAAAAAAAAAAAAATTGAAAAAAAAATATTGAAATTTGGACCATAATTGAAGAAGTTATGAGTAAAAAAAGTTTGAGTAAAGGAACAAACTACCAATTTTGAAAAATTCTATATTTTTGAACGGGTCATTAAAAAAATCTGAAATTTTACCACGAAGGAGTTTTCGAAGGGTACTAAAAACTGTTAACAAATTGGGAAAATTTAAAAAAAATTTTTCAAAGTGTCCGATTTGACATGGAATGCCCCATATGTTTTATTTTTTTGATAAATCAACTTCCTTTAATTTATTTAAAAAAAAATAAAATCACTCGTTTTAAATGCAATCAAATATTTTAATTATGCCTAAATTTATGCAATAAAAAAACTCAATTGTCTAACGTTATACAACTCATTGTCTGTGGTAAATTGTAAACTTACCTTACTACTATGATAACAATTTTACAAATTAAATTTAACAACAACAAACACTTCCCACTTTAAACTTATAATTAATTTATAAAACAAACATTGCATACTTTAAGGCTTTGGTCATTTTGTTTTTCACTAAAGCTCTTCAGGCGTTTACATAAAAAAAAAAACAAAAGTGAAATTTAATTAACAAACTTTATTTTGTTATAGTGGGTTTTTTGTTGTTGTTATTTGTTATTATTATTTTTTAGTAAAAATGCCAGGTATTTCATTAGATTCAGGTCATTCATTAATTATAACAACCGTAAACATTAAAATAGTTTTCAATGAATTATTAAAAAACAAAAACAAGTAAAAAACTAAAATTTTGACGTGAACGAATTAATGAGTACCCTTCAGACTATAGTGAACTGTATACAAAATGGATAAAAATTTAATTTTTGAATGATCAAAATTGTTTTGCGTGTAAAAAAGAATTGATTTTTGAAAAAAATGCCAAAAAATTTCATACTAATTTTTATGAAGATAAATGAAAGGACAATTCGAAAATGATGGTACATTGCACATAACCCAAAAAAATGCTTTAATTAGCAAAAAAATTGTGTCGAAATTTTAGTACTAAAGGTACTCGTATGTTTACAACCTTTTACTGCGTTTTTTGTAGCATAATTTTAGGCATTTTGTAAAATGGTATTGCTGACATTAAAATCGAGCAAAGCAATGACTTTTAGGATTTTGTTTAAATAAACAGACAAAAGTTTAAACAATTTGGAATATTTGTTTTTCAAAATAAGCAAATGTAGAATTTAATTCGTTCTTAAGAAAAAACAATCAAAACTTTACTAACAATAAGTGCCTAAGATTATGCTACAACAACTTTGCTAGATCGATCTAAAATCAATAAAAGGATCATGAACACTCTGTAGGATCCTATTCCTTCATGTTACAAACGCTAAACAAAACTTGTAAATACCATTTTGCACTTATTTTAGGTAGAGGATATAACAAAAATGTACTAATTATATCAGAATTAATAAAAAACATGGGAATATTTTAATAATGGGAAACTATACAAATAAAAGTTGTTCTTTGAGTGCTGCTTTGGTGCAAGGAATAAGTTTTTATATAGGTTATTCACAATTAGTACTTAAGTATATTTCAGGCTTTATTTATGGGTCATTTTATGATCCATTTTTGTTTTTTTGCTTATAGAAAGTGAAGTTATCAAAAGTGAAAGAGAGAAAGTGAAGTTATGGCTAAAGTGTTTCTTTGATGAAATAATTTTGTTATTGAAATATAGGTTATTTGTAATTGTATTAAAATTTTATTTCAAAACTTATTTATAGGTCACTTTGTGGTCCATTTTTTTTTTTCTCAAACATTAAAAGTGAAGTTATGGCGAAGTGGAAACTATTATTGAATATAGGTCTTTCAATGGTTTTGTTGCTTTGAATCTTAAGAAACCTTTGATTTTATTAGATTATTTAATGGTTCAATAACTAGGTTAGTTGTAAATTATTTATTTTTTAACGGAAATAAAACTTTACAAAAACTGAAAGTGAAATTGTTTTATAAATGGATTTTTTATTTAATATTTGATACTTTCTCTTAAGAACTGACCCGATTCCTACAAGGGAAGTATCTCAACCCTTTTAAACTGATTTGCATGAAACTTAAAATATATATAAAGGAGAAAATTGTAAGGATGAGGTGACTCGGATTATCGGCCTATCGGGGATTTTGGGGTTAAAAAAATGGGTCACAAAATGGGTAAAAAATCGTTTTTTGGATATGTCAGCCATTTATTTTTTAGAAATTGTATAATGTTTCTATATGTAAAGAAAGGGTTTTTTATGCCTATCTAAAGGTGGAATAACCTTGTAAAAATTCGGCATTTAAAATCTTTTGTTCATTAAAATGTGTAAATTTTGGGTGGTATTTATATGAAGAAATTGATCTGAGACAGAGTTCTCAGATCAATTTCTTGCACATGGATCCCGAACACATTCGGTTGCATGTATTAAAAACATGTATTCAACACGAATGTCATTTATTCAACACGAATGTCAACAAAACTCACAGATCAGAGCATAAAAAATACAATAATTTCATTCAGATATCCATATGAATACGAAATAATCTTTATTAAATTTAAGTAGATACACAGAAAAAAATATTGAGAAAAACAATTTGAGTAATCACTTGTTTAAATTTTTAAACAAGATTTGAGTAATTTTTTAATTGACGCAATTAAAAATTTACTCAATAATTAAAAAAAAATGAGTAAATAATTTAATTCGAAATTTAATAATTTTTTTTATTTTTTTTTTATTCTCTTCGTGTTTTGAATTCTCATTTAGTTTATAGTTTTTTGAATATGTATATGAACGTTAGAAATCATCTTTATGAAATTTTCCTATGTCTATAAGACATAAATATATTTGGTAAAGTTTAAAAAAACATTTTTTTTAAAAAAAAATGTGAAACTTTTTTAAACTTTTTAAAAAAATAAATTAATAAATTTTGAGTCAATTTTTACTCGGCACAATTAAAAAGTTACTTAAAAAAATAAAAAAAAAATTTAATTACATTTTTAATTGTGTCCATTAAAAATTTACTAAGCATTTAATAATTTTTTTATTAAAAATTTACTCAATACTATAAAATCGTTTACTGGTGCAAAATTGAGTAATTTTTTACTCAATAGTATTAAAAATTTACTCAATTTTTTTTTTTTTTTTTCTGTTTACGTATTTTTTCATTAAAATCATACGACTTATTGTTAGTAGTATGGTGTAAACATAGCTTAAGTGTATAATATCGATTACGGTTTCACCTTAATTTAAAATTGTAATACCATTTTTTAAAGTTTATTCGATTTTTCTGTCGTCTTTCATGGAAATTTCGATAGCGAAAACGATATCATATTTTAATATCAAAAACGAATCGTTATTGGCTGCAATAACGATAGTTTTTCGATAAATTTTGGAAAATGACGATTTTATTATCGTTTTTTTGGAAACCCATAACATTAGGAAAGTATAATATGTGATACTTCCCAGCAAAAATTGGCATTACAAGTAATGGGTTTTGTAATCCGAAACAGATGTTAATAAGTAGTTACTTATTGAATGAAACACTAATTATTTTAACAAGGGCGTGTGACAAAAATTACTAGTGAAGAGTATGGAGATAAATAATAGTTTCTGTCTCGGATTACAAATAAGGAGTAAAAACCCATTACCAATAAGAAGTAAAATAATTAGTTAATTAAAACTTTTGAAATGTAACTTGTTTTTACTAAAACTTAAAAATTGCGTAATTTTTATTAAGTTTTTAAGTACTTTTTAAGTTAATTGAATTGTAAAGATTAAAAACTGCAAGTTCAAGAAAATATTATTACTTAGAGGTGCTTTTATAACATATTACTGAGAAGTAGTTACTTTTGGGTTTAAAATAATGTTAATGGTAATGGGTACTCATTATAAATAATGTACTTGGTAATGATTACTTTTCACAACTCATTACCATGTTTTTGCTGGGTTAGGTGATAATGCCCCGATATCATAACGGCATCGTTTGGTTTATTGGGAATAAAATGATAAATAAATGACAACAAATGTAAATAAATATCCGGAAAAATAATTGAAAATTTTCCGAAAAATTCAAAAAAATAATTTTAAAAATTTAAGTCTAACTTCATAACAGTAAAAAAAAAATTAAGAAAAACTTCAGAAATTTCCAAAAAAAAAAATATCTAGAAAACTTAAAAAATGTTTTCTGGACAAGATCTTGGTGATGATCGAAACACGTGTCTGCTAAGTTGTTGCAAAAAATTACAAACAAATAATTTTTAGACAGAAAATAATTTTCTGAAAAATTATTCTATCAGAATATCATGGTGTTATTAATCAGGAAAATTTACCTCGAGCCTGAATATACATACGCAAAATAGCTAGAACAAATCAAGAAAATTTGGAAAAATTTAATAAATTATTATTCTAGCTCGAGGTCATTTTTTCTTTACTAATTTGTATTTGCTAAATAGTCCTGACAATGGAATCTGACAGATTTCAAAAGACTTTTAGGCTAACAATAAGTCTTGCAAAAATTACCAACATTAATAAATTTAAAACATAAAAATTAATTTCTTAAAATTTTAAGAAAACTAAGGAAAATTATGAAAATATCAGAATTCGTACCAAACTTCGGAAGTCTAGATCATTTATTTTGGATTTAAAATATTGAAGAAATTGAGAAAATTAGTAGAAAGTCAATATTAGAAAAAAGGCCCTTGAATCCTTTGGCTTTAAGACTCACTTATTTACTTTACCGGCATTTGGATGCGTTACTTACGGAATGACAAAGCATGTGTTCCCCATGCTAAGGGGTATAAAACTTGGAGAACATTTGAAGGGCTTATTGTAAAAACTCGATAAGCAATATTTCATTTTATGCTGATTTTTGCCGTAAAACTTTTGAAATAATTTTAAAAAATACAACTTTAGTAAACTTTCATACTTAAGATACTTGCACAAAGGGTATAAGCTAGACTTCTGCCAAAAATATGTCGCTCGAACATTAGTAGAACGCGAAGAACACCAATAAATAAAACATTGCTTATCAAGTTTTTGCAGTAAGCCCTTCATTTAGATGTTTTATTTTTTAAAATAAAAATTTTTGAAAAATTTCAAAAACCTAAGAAAAAAATTAATAAACTTAGAAAATTTTGAATAATTAGAAAAAAAATAAGAAAAATTTGGATAAATTTAATAAAGTTAATAAAGTTAAGAAACTTTCTGAAAAAATCAGAAAAATAAAAAAAAATCGGAAATTGTTGTTTTGAATCGGCACAGCCAAATATAGTAATTTTTAATTGTAAACAAAAAACCATTGCGCTATTATTTCTATATTTAAAATAGTTTTTTTATCTTTGGAAATATCTGCAAGATTTAGACCTATATTAACCAGAGCTCTAGCTTGTATTTGTACACCTTCCTAAATAGAAATACATCATTATGTACCACCTCAATAAATTTAGTGCCATGCTTTAATCGAAGTTTATAAAAACATTCATCAAATTTCCGGCAACGGTAATATTTGGTCTGCAAATGTTTAAAAATTCTAATATTTTTTTTATTTATTTATATTGAAATTTTCTATGATTGACAGTTAACTTATTATTGCACAATTTCCACATTCCATCATATATTTTTTTTTTTTATATGCATGTGTGTATTTTTTCACATAAATATTTAAGCAGTAGTATAATTTTTATTTTATATTTTTTCACACAATAATCTATATTCATTTTACAAAGAAATATGTGTGAATTTATGACCAGCAATGTATAATAAAATACTTTTGTATGTATTATTCCTGCTATGTGAGCAGCTACTGCTGTCCTCTCTAATTCTACTCCTTTACTGCTTATTGCTCATAAGCTAACGACCATGGTTAACAATATTTTATGAGGCCACATAAAAATTGACATTTATCTGTAGAACAAATCTCCAAAGACCAACCTCACGTATCATATATTTTATAACCAACCATATTTACCCCCACACCCATCCTTGAACCCATCTAACATACCAATTTTTTTTTGTATGTCTCGTATAACAGTCGTATGCATTCCATTCGCACTGACCTCGATAAGTGAAGTGTGGAATTGTTGAAAATAAAAGAGTTTAGAATGGCTGATAAAATAAATATAAAATACTTTCATTCATATGAGGAAATATATTTTTAAATAAAATAATCATTATAATAAAATTATTATAAATTATATATTAAAGAGTTGCTAAGTGGGGTCTACAACACTTATCCCCAGGCGCGGATCTACCGAATTCAAAAGAAAAAAAAGAAAAAGAAAAAAGAGAAAGAAAAATGCCTGCGAATTTTGTACTCTTGCCCAAAAACATTAAATCATGATAATGTTTTGCGGAAGATTTGGCTGTACTTGCCAAAGCAAAGTTTTTTTTAGAAAAAATAATGTTATATTACTTTGCTATTCCATGCAAAACAAATTGAAATATCAGTCGAGGACCCCATTAAAAAATGCCTGCGAATTTTGTACTCTTGCCCAAAACATTAAATCATGATAATGGTTTGCGGAAGATTTGGGTGTACTTGCCAAAGCAAAGGTTTTTTAGAAAAAATAATGTTATATTACTTTGCTATTCCATGCAAAAAGAATTGAAATATCAGTCAAAGACCCCATTAAAAAATCAAAAGAGCTGTACAGTTCGTAAGTGAGTGCAAAAATATGAGCAAAAAAGTGTTTTTACACTCGGCACCAAAGAATATACCACTCTCACTTGTTTTATGTACATTTGATAAACAAATGGAAAATTTTTATGCGAAAAGCTTAGACTTGATGAAAAAGTAGTTTTGGTAAAAAAAAAATATTTTTTTTTTTACGAAAAACAAAATAATATTAAAAAAATTAATGAACCCAAAATTTTTGGTGAAAAAAATTTTGATAAAAAAAAAGTTATTGATGAATTTTTTTATGAAAAGAAAACCTTTTTGATGTAAAAAAAATTATGAAAAAAAAAATATTTTTGGTGAAAAACAATTGATAATAAAAAATTTGATGAAAAACAAGTAAGAGTGTTAAATTCGCTGAATCTTTTATACCATCCAACATGCAAAAAAATGAAAAAAAAATTCAGGGGCGTTTTATTTTTTTTTGGGGGGGGGGGGGGGTGTCGTGGTAATGGGAGGGGGTGGGGCAAATTTCCTCTCGAATATTTGTTTAAAAATTTATTCTTATGCATTTTGCACTAAAGAAATAAAAGTTTATCATAATTAAAAATATTTTTTTATTCCACGCCCATAAAAGGAACGGGGGCGGACCGAAAAAAAAAACATTTTCTAATTTTCAGGGTCCAAATGCAGGACTGTGAATTTCTTGTAGCATAAAAATGTTGCATTTGTTAAACAAAAACACAAAAACTCATGTAAAAAAATATTATTTTTTAGAGGTTGGTTTAGTTCTTCAATGGGGAACTTTTTTCCCCCTGGCCCGATTTTGCTCATTTACGAACTTAACCTGCCTAGGAACATAAGACATATTCATGAACGGACGGACGGACGGATGGATCTCGCTAGAATGTCTTAGAATCGATCACTGATCATAAATATAAATACTTTATGGGGTCCTAGACCGATATTTTGATGTGTTACACACGGAATGACAAAGTGAGTATACCCCTATACTGTAGTTGGAGGGTATAAAAATTGATGAAAAAAAATATGATTAAAAAAAAATTGATGAAAAAAAAATTGATGAAAAAAAAAATGTTGATCAAAAAAAATATTAATGAAAAAAAAAATTGATGAAAAAAAAAATTTGATGAAAAAACAAAAAAATTGATAAAAAAGAAATTTTGATGGAAAAAAAAAAATTTGATAAAAAAAAAATTGATGAAAAAAAAAAAAAAATTTGATAAAAAAATGATGAAAAAAAAATTATAAAAAACAAGTAGAAAAGCTAAATTCGACTTTGCCGAATTTATGAATACCCTCCACAATGCATTTTTTAAAGGATAGTACATTTTTTAACGTGAAAAAATTTACAATTTTGATTAGAAATATTTTATTTTGAGTAAAAAACTCTTTTTTTGTCATTTAAAAAAAAAAAAATATAAATTTTTTTTTTGAGTGTAAAATTTTATTTGAGTGTAATGTTTTTTTTTTACTGTAAAAATATTTCTGAGTGAATACACGTACGTTTGTACACAAAATATTATCATTTTTGTAAAAAAAAACAAAATTTTTTTTTAGTGTAAAATTTTTTTGAGTGTAAATTTTTTTTTTAGTGTAAAATTTTTTTCGAAAGTAATTTTTAAGTTACCAATGCTTTAAAAACCAAACAACTTTAAAAAGCATTGCTTTAAAATTAAACAAGTTTGAAAAGCATTGTTTAGTTACCACCAATGCTTTTAAAACTTGTTAAACACGTGGCATTTAAGATGAAACTAATCTGAAATTCAGGGTTTTGCTTATGACTGGACCGATTGAGCTGAAATTTAATACCAAACAGACATGGGGAACGGCAAAGATACATGTCAAGCTTCAGCAGTCTCATTATTGTCTTTTGAAAGTTATCGTGTTTTTTATCTCGCAAATTCGCGAAACACCCTTGCCGAAATTTACTCTTTTGCTCATAACTATTGAACTACTGGACCGATTTGTCTGGATTGCAATACCTACCTGACCAGGTAAATGACAAACGTATATGCCAAACTTCAGTAGCCTCTGTAAAGTTTTTCAAAAGTTAGCGTGTTTTCTACGGACGGAAAGACAGACAGACGGACGGACGGACATCGCTAGATCGACTTAAAATCGATCGAGGATCATAAATATATACACTTTATGGGGTCCTAGACCAATTTTTCGAGGTGTTACAAACGGAATGACAAACTAATATATACCCTCTATCACTATAAAAAAAAGAAAAAATTATGAAATAAAAAATTGATGAAAAAAAAAAATTTGATAAAAAAAAATTTTGGTGAAAAATAATTATGTTAGTTTTTATTCACCAGCTGGTGAAAAACGGGTTTATTCACCACGATGTTAATTATTATCCAAGTTACAAACCCAAATTATTAAAATTTTTGGTTTTAAAAAAATTAAAATAGTAATTCTTGTTTTCTTTTTCGTTAATTGTTAGCTTATATAGTCAAACTGAGGTGGCGTCCTGCAACTTTTTTAAAATTAGACACCGGCCTAAAAACATTATCATCCCGAGTAAAAAAGTTCCTATATAGTTGTATATAAATTTATAAACATCATATATGATTAAATAGAATTATATAGAATTTGATGCGAAAAATGAGTCGATAAAACTATATAAAATTTGATCAATGTTTCATATATTTTGATAAATTTTTTATATAATTTTATGCGAAATTTGGACCCCTATTTTTATATAATAATACCAAAATTATATAATTAGATATAATTATATAAAAATATATAAATTGTATAAAACTGTATAAAACTATATAAAGTTACATAAAATTATATATAATTAAAACAAAATTTTATGATTTATATTTTATGTAACTTTATATAGTTTTATACAGTTTTATACAATTTTATATATTTTTATATAATTATATCTAATTATATAATTTTGCTATTATTATATAAAAATAGGGATCCAAATTTCGCATAAAATTATATAAAAAATTTATCAAAATATATGAAACATTGATAAAATTTTATATAGTTTTATCGACTCATTTTTCGCATCAAATTCTATATAATTCTATTTAATCATATATGATGTTTATAAAATTATATACAACTATATAGGAACTTTTTTACTCGGGATGTTAAAAAAAGAAAAAAAAAATGGAACACCTAAATGTATGGTAATGAAATATTAAAATAATAAAAATTTTGTATTGTCGCCCACTGTATGTCACATCAAAAGTAATTTTCCAATGTAGTACAGTGTTATTAAAGCTTTGTTTACGCCATACCACTGATTTTATGAAAAAGCAGGATGTTTTATAGCCTAATTTTAGGCATGTAGTAAAAATATATGATTGTTATTAAAAAGTAACAAAAAGGTCTACATATTTTTAAATTTATAAACAAATATAACAATTTATTTAATCTTAAGACGATTTATTAAAAAAAAATCATAAATTTCATTGTTTTGCTGGGATTTAATATTTAAAAAATTACTAAAATTATGCTGCAGCAAAATCTTACTTTTTTACAAAAATCGTCGAAAATAAAACGACTCGGGGGGGATTACTCAATGAAAAGTTAGCTGCTAACTGCCGATTTAACGGAGCCTTGTGTCAAAATTTGTATGAAAAAGTTACATTTAACGGAGAGTTATTTTATACGTTGAGTAATCCAGCCTCAGTGGTATAGTGTAAAAACAGTTTGAAGCTGATTCATTAAATAGAAAACAATTTTTTTTTAGTGGTAAAACTACTGAGCAAATTGCATACAAAAAAAAAGTTAAAAAAAATATTAAATTTAAAAATAGAAATAGAAATTTGGAGTAAATAAAATCTAGTTGTGCGACCTAGAAACATGTATGAATGTTTTCTATCATACATAAATATTTTAGCGCTTAAGTCCATACTTCTTTGTTGGCAATCTTTTTTCACTTTATTTTTTTATTTGTGCAGCACTTTGTCTCGTCATAGTGTAGTTGGCAACCACACAGAAAAGCATTTAATGCAGTTTTTATATATTTTTTATTTATTTTTTTTTTACCCCTTTCTTTGTTTGTGTAAAATAACATGCAATTTCAATGTTGAAAACTTGAATAAATGTAGTTGAATGTTGTTGTTAGCTGTGGTACATGTTAGATGGTTGCTTAAATGGAATATGAATTGTGTATGTATGTATTTTTTTTTTTCTATGTATTTGCAGTTTGCCAATGGTGGAAAATTTCATTACGCACCTTGACTCAGAAAATTGCCTTTGAAAAAAAGTGCAAAAATATGCAGTCAACAATAGAGGAAGAAATGCAGAAAAAAATAGTAAATGAAAAATGTAGAATATTTTAGAAAAAAAAGAAGAAAATTGTAAATCAAACGTATGCTTTATTGAAAGAGTCAGGAAACTCAGTCTATTAAAATACTAAATCGTAAAAGATGTGAAAAAGAAATAAGAAAATAGCAGGAAAAAAAAAATAATGAAACGTATAAGAATTGAATTTCAAATTGAAAATGTCACCAAGAGGCATTAATACAAACAGAATACATAAACTAATTTTATGTGAAAATAAAAACACTGAAAAAAATATCTCAGAGAAATTAATATACAAAAATAAAACTACAGGAACTGATTTTGAGAAGTATTATATAACACGCGACTCGACAACAAAAAAAATTAATTGACACAATTAAAAAAATAATTGGTTGTACACCATTAAATGTGTAGTATAGTGCACAGAAAATAATTTTTTATACTTTATTTCAATTTCAATTTTTATCGTTATTAAATTTAATAACAATTAAATATTTAATTGATTTAGTTACTTACCCAAAAACCAGACCAATTAATCTTAATACTTTTCAACTCCCTGAACACGAATCTGCTATCCAAAAAAAACCTATCGTTTGGTTTTTCTGTAATCTTACAAGGAAGTTTCCCAAAGGTTTACAATTAAGTTTCGTAATTTTACTAAATTTTTTGCTACCTCCCAGTTGGCAACATCCTCGAGCCATCTTCAGTGACAGAGCGATGACATGTCAGAGTCACACCTGACATCCACAAGACATCTCTATGTACTGGGTTGAGGACAGTTTCATACAAATTTTCAAAATGTCCTCACTCAAAGTCAGCAGTGGTCAGGGCTGACCTTCTGGGGACATGTCACCTAAGACTTCTTTGGGGAAATGTCTGACATAGGTCTTGCGAAAATACAAAAAAATTTCGTATTTCATTTAGTTTTTACTTTTATCCATTTTCCTTTATAAATTATCTTTCTCATATTTAGAAAAAACTTTTCGCCTTTTTTAGTCCCAACTGGATTTGAACCTGGAACCTCCAGTTTATTAGTCCCACACCTAACCACTTGTTCCAAACTTTATTTTTAAAATTGTTTGTCTATTTATTACTTTTATTCTACTTGTTAGATTTTGATTTTATTTTAATTAAGTCGATAATATTGCCATCTTTTTCTTGGAAATTAAAGAGTTGCCCAGATTTAAAATTCTAATTTCTATTCTGAAGACATTTCCTTTTAGACGTCTTAGAGGAATTGTCCACACTCTTAAAGCAAACATTCAGTGCTGACAATGTTAGGGCATGTCATCAAGGATTGCCTATGATTTGTCAGAACCTGAAGACATTTCCTCAAGGAATCACTGTGGAAATTTCCTCAGTGACACATTTTCCAACTGGGCTCCTATTTTACAAGAATTCCTACTAATTTTACAAGCTTTTTACCAATAATTTTGTAATTTCACAAGTTTTTTACCAATAAAATTGTAAATTTACAGTTTTTTATGGCGCAATTGAAATTACAAGGAATTCTCGTGAATTTACTAGATTTTTTTTTTTGTAATATTATCTGGGAAATTTGTAAAATTACAAAAAAAAATTGTAAAATTACAAAAAAAAAATTATCCAATACCAGCGGAGGATTTTTAGTTTAGTTAATTAATTTCAATTGTTTTAGCTCTTTTAATATGTACTATTTAATGGAATTTTTGTATAATTATAATACATTATGTAACACATCGTAAGTAAGTCATTATTATTCATTTTAAAGTGGAAAATAATGTTTGTACAATTTGTTGCAAATATTATTTTCTTTAACATTGTTTATACTGCGAGTAGATCGGATGTATACAATGCGAGAAATTAGAAAAATAGTAAAAAACAAGTAAAAAAGTTACGTTCGGCTTTGCCGAATGTATTGATACCCTCCACAATTTCGAAAAGATTATTGCAAAAAACTTTATTTAAAAGGAAATTAATTTAAAAAAAAAAAAAAAAATGTAAAAAAAAATTTCCGCGAAAAAAAAATGTTGGCAAAAAAAATCCGCGATTTTTTCTTTTTATGTCAAAAAAATATGTTCGTACTTGTTTAAATACCATTCAGTGTTCAATTATGTTCACATATGTCAACCAGCAGCCGAATTAAAGCATTTTGTATTTTTAGGTTGAATGTACTAAAATTTTTGAGGTGTCCTTACATTTTCGTTCATAACTTTTGAACAGCTGAACCGATATTGCTCAAATGCAATACCAAACTGCTCCTGAGAACTTCCAACAAATGTATTAAGTTTCAGTCGATTCCGTGTAATATTTTGGCCGTGATCACCATTTCCACAGACAGACGAACATCGCTAGAATGTCTTAAAATCGTTCACTGGTTAATTATATGTATACTTTATGGGGTCCTAGACCGATATTTCGATGAGTTACAAACGGAATGACATACTTATATATACCCTCTATCACCAAGTGGAGGGTATAAAAATCTCCAAAAAACGCGAAATATTTTTTTTTTATGATTCCGTGAAAACTGTTTTTGATATTTTTTGAGTTCTGTAGTTCATCATACATAAAAAAGCTATAGTCTCGTTTCGTGGGCAGAACATGTTTTTATACCCCCCACTCTAGTGGTAGAGGGTATATTATAAGTTTGTCATTCCGTTTGTAACACCTCGAAATATTGGTCTAGGACCCCATAAAGTGTATATTAGAGTGTCCCTTATTTTGGAAATGTTGGAAATCTTGAGACGGTACCCGCTCATTTTTTTCCTTTTGACTTAAAAATAACTCAGGAAAAATTTTACGCCCCTAGGACCACGCCTTCCCTACGCGACGGGCCCTTAAAGAGCGGGGCCTAAAAAATCATTTTTCCATACAAACCAAAAAATTTTTTTTTTGATTTTTAATTTTTTTGTTATTATTTATTATATTACTTGGTTTGCTTATTCACAACAAAAAATTTGATTTTGGTGGGATAAGTCTTTCAGCGCTAAAAAATTTTTCGCAAAAAAAAATTTTGAGCCGCCGGGGTCCTACAGTAAAAAATTTTTAAAAAATATTTTTTTTTAGTTTTGACCAGCAACGGTTTTAGCTGCTATGTTGCTTTAAATGATATATATTCATAAAAAAATATTTTTTGTATCTGTGACATCTTAATCGTGTTCTAAAAAAGGGTAAAAAATGCATTGATGATTTTTTTCGATACACGATAAAAATGTCACAAATATGAATAATATTTTTTTTGGAATATATATCATTAAAAACAACATAAAAACTAAAACCATTGCTTTTCAAAACTAAAAAAAAATATTTTTTAAAAATTTTTTACCGTAGGATTCCTACGGCTCAAAATTTTTTTTTTCGAAAAAGATAAAGATGTCACAGATATGAATAATTTTTTTTTGGAATATATATCATTTAAAGCAACATAGCAACTAAAACCGTTGCTGGTCAAAACTAAAAAAAAATATTTTTTAAAAATTTTTTACTGTAGGACCCCGGCCGCCCAAATTTTTTTTTTGCGAAAAATTTTTTAGCGCTGAAAGACTTATCCCTCCAAAATCAAATTTTTTGTCGTGAATAAGCAAACCAAGTAATATAATAATTAATAACAAAAAAATTAAAAATAAAAAAAAAATTTTTTTGGTTTGTATGGAAAAATGATTTTTTAGGCCCCGCTCTTTAAGGCCCCGTCGCGTAGGGAAGGCGTGGTCCTAGGGGCGTAAAATTTTTCCTGAGTTATTTTTAAGTCAAAAGGAAAAAAATGAGCGGGTACCGTCTCAAGATTTCCAACATTTCCAAAATAAGGGACACTCTAGTGTATATATTTATGATCCTCGATCGATTGTAAGACGATCTAGCGATGTCCGTCCGTCTGTCTGTCTGTTGAAAACACGTTAACTTTTAAAAGACTTTACGGAGCCTCCTTAAGTTTGGCATATATGAAGCATTCCACACCAAATGTCCAGCAAAAAAAACATGTGTAACGCAAACTTCTGAATAGGTTGTATGGATAGCCCTATATGGAACTTAGAAAATTGCGTTTTTGGTTTTTCAATTTTTCAAAAACTGGGCTTAGGAAGCGTGGTCATAATATTGGAAAAATGGTCAAATTTGTGGCGAGTTGCCTTGATTAAATATTTATCACATTAAAACGGAATGCACCACAATCTCAAAAATATACATTCTTATTTAGTTTTGTATGGGCTATTGATTAATTTTTTTGTTTTTTTTTTTAATTTTCAGAACCCGTTCTGAAATTTTCCATTTTTTAAAAAAGTCAATTTATCAAAAATCCGGTCACTTTTTTTTTTTTTTTTTTAAAGTTTAGATGTTTGTCTATCCACACAAAAAAATTCAGAAACACGTTCTTCGTTTTTTTCGAGAAAATCGCATTTGAATTTTAAATTTCATAACAATTTTGTAATTTGCTTGTACAGTCAAACTCGGTTATAACGAATTCTCGATTATAACGAACTAATTCTTAAGTCCCGACGTTTTGGTATCAATTTTCACACAAAATACTTCTTTTATAACGAACTCGGTTATAACGAATGCTCGGTTAAAACGAACTGCTTATTATGGTCCCATAAATACAATTTCATGTGTATTTACCTTTTTATAACGAACTCCCATAAATAATTTTTAATGTGCTGCAATCATGTTTATCAAACTCACAAAAGGTTGAACATTTTCGGTTTATATTATAATTTTTATAAAGTTTATTTATATTTTTAATGTTTTCTTCTCAATATGTAGATTATTTACGAAAAAACATCAAATATAACAAAATTGGATCTATTTTTTTGCAAATAAATCTTGGTTATTAAAAAATTTACCCCGCCTATAGCGAACTTCGTTTATAACGAACTATTTTTACTAGTCCCTCGGAGTTCGTTATAACCGGGTTCGACTGTATTTTCTTGTTTTAACGTTGCGAATGAGTAATATTAAGTGCATAAATATTTCTCATACGCTCTGTTGCAACAAGAAAATACAAGCAAATTACAAAATTGTTATGAAATTTAAAATTCAAATGCGATTTTCTCGAAAAAAAAGAAGAACGTGTTTCTGAATTTTTTTTAGTGGATGGACAAACATCTAAACTTTTTAAAAAAAATTAAAAAAAAAGTGTCCGGATTTTTTATAAATAGACTTTTAAAAAAAAAATGGAAAATTTCAGAACGGGTTCTGAAAATTTAGCAAAAAAAAAAATATAATCGATAGCCCATACAAAACTATATACGAATGTAAATTTTTGAGATTGTGGTGCATTCCGTTTTAATGTGATAAATAATCACGGCAACTCGCCACAAATTTCACCATTTTTCCAATATTTGACCACGCCTCCTAAGCCCAGTTTTTGAAAATTTGAAAAACCAAAAACAAAATTTTCTTAGTTCCATATAGGGCTATCCAAACAACCTATTCAGAAATTTACGGGACACATTTTTTTCTGTAGCGGGACATTTGGTGTGGAATGCCTCACATACTTTATGGGCTAGGCCGATATTTCGATGAGTTACAAACGGAATGACATACTTATATATACCCACTATCACCAAGTGGATTATTGATTGAATCCGTAAAAACTGTTTTTGATATTTTTTTGCGTTCAGTAGTTCATCATACATAAAAAACTATAGTCTCGTTTCGTGTGCAGAACATGTTTTTATACCCTCCACTCTAGTGATAGAGGGTATATTATAAGTTTGTCATTCCGTTTGTAACACCTCGAAATATTGGTCTAGGACCCCATAAAGTGTATATATTTATGATCCTCGATCGACTGTAAGACGATCTTGCGATGTCCGTCCGTCTGTCTGTTGAAAACACGCCAACTTTTGAAAGACTTTACGTAGGCTCCTAAAGTTTAGCATATATGTTGGGCATTTACCTGGTCAGGTTGGTAATGCAATCCAGTGAAATTGGTCAAGTGGGTAAAAAGTTATGAGCAAAAGACTGAATTTCGATAATGGTTTTTCGTGAATTTTCGAGATAAAAACACGCTTACTTTCGAAAAGCAATTCTGAGGATTGTCTTTCCCCTCGCTTGGTTCGTATTGAATTTCAGCCAGATCGGTCCAGTGGTTCAGAAGTTATTAGCAAAACCGTGAATTTCAGATTAATTTCACCTTAAATTCACGTGTTGAAAACCCGTTAAACATGTTTTAAAAACATTGGCAAGACACAAAAATATTTTTCAACTTACTTTTTGTCACTCAAAAATATTTTAACACTAAAAAAAATTTACTCGAAAAAAGTTTTGCACTCAAAAAAAAATTTTGTAAATTTTTTTTTTCAAAAATTACAAAAAAAAAAAGTTTTTTTACTAAAAAAAAACTATTTCTAATACAAATTGTTATTTTTTCACGTTAGGAAATTTACGTTAGGAAATTTACGTATTCATGGATTCGACCAAGTCGAATTTAACTTTTCTACTTGTTTATTTTGTAAACTAGTAATTTAGTCTTAAAACTTTCTTCATTTTTGCAAGTGTATATCTTAAAGTATTTCTACGTTTAGTTAGTAATATAATTTTAAAACTTCCTTAATTTTTTTTGCCAGTGTATAGCTTAACGTATTTTTACTTGTAGTTGGTAATGCTCGAAGAAATGCTTGAATTTTTTAATGGATTTTTTTTCTGTCTTGTAAATTTCTTTTAAGAGTAAAAATTGTATGTGCTTGTATGTCGGTGAGTGGTAACAGATATCCTGGTGAATTAAATTAAACTTATATAAACGAAAAAACTAAATTAAAATGTTAAAAGATTTATTGCCTGCAAAGAAATTTTTTTAAAATTTGTTAAAAAATTTAACAAGGGAAGTCTTTCTTGTTACGCACCTCGAACTTCTTGAAATTTTCATACAGAGCAATGAAATATGTTTTTTTAAAATCCCAAACTCGTCTTCAGGTTTTTTTTTAATATTTATTTTAATTTATAAAAAAAACTAAAATTTCTCTCCAAAATGTTAAGCATGTCTTCGCACCATTAAAAAATCATAGATATTTGTGTGTGCCACTAGAAAGACTTCCCTTGTGAGTATGTTGTTTTGAATTCTATTTATAGTCTTTATTAAAATATGCTGTTTTTTATTAACACTATATTATCTTCTCTTTTGTACTATTTCATGAAACGACCTCCTGCAGAGGACATGTTTTCATTGTTTTCCCCATGTATGCAAATGTATGTGATTCCAAAAAATTTTAATATAAAAAAAAAACAAGAGGCGTTTGAAAAATGTTTTTAATAAATAGTGACATTTATTTGTATTATTAAAAAAAAATATGAAAAATTTTTGTGGATTTTATAAATTTACAACACTTTCTTTTTTAGTTTGTAACACATTTAGAAGCTTTTCAATGTCTACATTAGGGTGTTTCACCAAAAACATTTTATGTCTGCAAATATTTAAGCGGAATATGAACTCTAAAATAAAATCGTGATGGATTTAAAAAAACACCCTAAACACGTTTCGAAAAATATTTGTAATCCACAAAAATATTTTTTACAGTTTTTTGTGACTCAAAAATGTGTTTAAAGTGAATTTAAGTCTATATTTTGTAAATTTTAAAAATTAAATATAACAAGTTGTTAAAACAACATAATCTAAAGTTTGCATTAAAATCATCAAAAGTATAACGACTCACAAGGGAGGTCTTTCACAGGGCACCCACCAATTGTCCTGAAACTTGCATATAAAAATGTGGAGAGAAAAATAAGAATTACCTGTTATTTTTTTAGCTTCCAAAACTCAAATTTAAATAAGGGATGTCAGCTTGTGAAAAAATTAGGTCTTTCGGGAAAGTCCTAATATAATCCGAACTATCAGGAATTTCGCCAAAACGCAAAAATACGGATTAGCTAAATTTTAATATAGATTATCATACATGATTAAAGCAGTAGTACACTGAAAAAAAAGACATAACTAAATTTAAGGAAAAAATGTCTTTGAAAATTTATTATGAATTTTCCTCAAATTTAGTTAAATTTAACTTAAAAATGAGAAATTTTCTTAACTATGAGGAAAAAGTTTTAGTTCATTTACTTATAATTAGTTCATAATTTTCTTTAAATGGATTTTTTAAATATTAGGAAAAAAATTCTTATTGCCAAAGAAATTTTCCACAAATCTAAGAATCGTATCTTTATTTTTAAGACATATTTATTAAAAAACAATTTAGTTCAAGTTTAGTTAAAATTTACTAAAAAAAACATAATCGTATTTCTCTTCTTTGAATTGGGGAAGTGTACTTCTTAGAATTTAGTTAATGACTTCTGAGAATTTAGTAAATAACTTCTTCGAATTTAGTTAAAAATTGAAATCTCGAAAACTAAGCGAGATAGAGCGAAACGGATGAAATTTTCAAAAGAAAGACTACAAAGAAAAATATGGAATAGCCTAGCTCTGCATATCTGTCGGGGTCTCAAGACCCTAATTTCAGATCTAAAATTTGAAATTCCCGAGATTTTATATATACACATATCTCGGTAAATACTGCCAACACGAGAAAACGTCCAACGGCATTTTTGTAGCTCTGGATTCGTAGAACACTTCCGCAAAATACCCGAAAGCCCTCCGATTAATAGTTTTTGAGTTATGCAGTTTTTAAGATTCTCAGGACCCTATCAGGCCCCTCATTACCGTATCTCAAAAACTAAGCTAGTTAGAGCGAAACGGACACAAGTTTTGGTTCAAAATCTATGGGGACCCATAAAGGACCCAACGGGGTCTCGAGTTGAATGGGGTCCGAACCCACGGGTCCAGGGTCTCGACCCAATCTGTTTCTAAAATGTGAAGTATAATTTTTCCCATTTTCTAGTTAAAATTGGCTTAAAATTAAATAACTTTGTTTTCCTTATTTTTGGGAAAATTATGAACTAAAACCAAGAAAAAAAATCTTTGGAGCCAAATCATTCCCTCTTTTTCTCAAAATTGAGTTAATTTTCCCAGATTTTAGTTCACTTTTTTTTTGAGTGTACGAATATACCCTTACATATAAATACCCCAAAGTTTTTACATTTTTGAAGATAATTACTTAAGGAATCCGAATTTGGATACGACTTAAACACCATTGGATAGGCCTTCAAAAACCCTTTCGATCTGTATAAAATACTCATATACAGTAAAAAAAAACATTTTCAAATTACTAGAAAAAGTCACGTAATCCTAAATATTGGACAGTTTTCTCTTTTTTTTAACAAATATATTTCGATCGAAATTTATTTTTTTTTTGTAATTTTACTGTTTTTCTTGTAATTTTAAAAATTTCCCAGATTTTTTACAAAAAAAAAAAACTAGTGAAATTACGAGAATTCCTTGTAAGTTTTATTTCGCCAAAATCTTGTTAAATTACAGAAAAGTTCGTAATGTTTACTAGAAATTCTCATAAACTAGGCAAACAGAAGATAAATTTGTTTCCAACTGAAAATCTGTTGTTATAACAAAAATTTAGTTGATGCATTTGTTTTAAGGTTGTAACAACTAAATATTGATAGTTACAACTAAATTTTATTAATACAACTCTTTCACACTTTTCTCAATTCAAAAAAAAACCATATATAACAAATCGAAAAATTATAATACATAATTATAATTAGAGCCTGAGCTCGACTGTCTTTACAGAAACAATAATTTAAAAATAACGACTATAAGTCGCCCTAAGTGGCAATATCAGTATCTTTGGAAAAATTGGCAACACCTAACATTTGTGTCTAAAATATAGACCATGTTTGGCAACGTTTGCAAAAATAAGTACTTAGATCAGAATTGATGAAGGAGAGGAAGAAGAATAATGATTACAGCGTTGCCAACTTAGCCCTTTTGGGGCTATTTTCAGCCCTTTTTGATTGCTCTCAACGCGTACTTTTTTCTTTTAGCCCTTTTATTTTTTTAGGGGCTAACATAGCTCTTTTTGTTATATTTTTTAGCTCTTTTAGCCCTTTTTAATCATTTGGTAATTTTTTTAGTCATGTGTTAATATTTTGCCACAATGTTTTCTTTTTGGCCACAATGGAAATTGGCAAAAGATTTAAAGTTATTATAAATGAAACTTAGATAAAACTTTTTTTATTTTGATCGATATACACCGTTTTTAAATTTTTTTGGATGAAAATCCGATTTTTAAGTTGTCATTGGTTGTTCTGAGTTTATGGACATTTCCCTCTTCCAATGCAGAAGTAGAGAAAACATTTATTGTTAGTGTTATGAATTTAAAAATCAAATTGCTTAATCCAATTAAAAGTATTTCTGCAAAAATTAATTAAAACCAATCTTACGAAAAGTCCAATTATTATATAAGAGCACTTTTATAGCCCGAAGATGACGAAAATATATTTAATTTTGTTGGAAAACGCAAACTTCTGCGATTTATTTTGAATTCTACATTTTTAATTCAAATATTTCAATAAATTTTTTTTAATATGTATGTCTATTTTAAATTAGGAACGTAAGATAAATCTATAAATCACAAATTTCAAAATAAAATTTGCTGAAAAACACAAAAACTGGTAATTTTTTTTAATTTAGCCCTTTTTAGCCCTTTTTTACTGCTCGGCCGACGCTTTTTGGTTAGAAATAGTTGGCATCGCTGAATGATTACTAAAAATAAAAATCTATTTACATTAAATAGCAATAACAACACTTCTGTAAGAAAAAAACTACAGCAACAACACCACTCGAATTGAAAAAAATCAGATTTAGTTGATACTTGCTTAACAGCCTTCGTGGCGTATCGGTCTAGAGCAGCGACAGGCAAAAGCACTACGCGGCGTTTTTACTCTCACACCTACATGCTCTCACTCATTAAACAAAATCGAAAAAACACAATTTTCTCCTCTCTTCTTGCTTAAAATATACTTAGAGAAATAATTAATAAAGAATTTTAATGTCAAATTCTTGTTTAAGGAACATTTTTTTGATAAACCAGAATGCTTAGTTTGTCACTTTTCACTAAATATTACATTGCTAGACATTTTAACCAATGTCATTTATTATCTTTTTTATTTTTTAAATGGTTAAATGTATTATTATTTTTACTATAAGTTTCTTTAAGTGCATTGAGTATGAGAGTGCTACATGTTACACACACAAAGACAAAATATGATAGTATGTGTTTGCCTGTCGCTGGTCTAGAGTGATTGTACGTTACAAGCAGTTAATAGCAAAGTATTACAGATGATGATGAGTTCAATCCTCGGCGGCTGCGATCTGTAAATAATTTTCACATATAGAGTTCTATTGACTATTAACTAAATAAATTTGACATTAAAAGTTTTTCTGAAGATTATTATAACTGGATAATATGAAACTAGTAAGAAACAAACCAGGATGTCTTAAATTTTTAGAAAAATTTAAATTTTTCTTTCACACTTTTCTCAATTCAAAAAAAAAAAACCATATACAACTGAATTTTAATTGAAACAACTAAAAATTTCGTTTGCCAGATCGAAATGTAGTAGCAGCAAACGAATTTTGAGTTGATACAATTGAAAAATTCAGCTTGAAATTTATTTTTCTCTGTGGGAGTTAGCAAAAAATCTAGTAAAATCACGAAACCTCCTTGTAAGTATTATTGCGTAAAAAGAAATAGTGTAAATTTACAATTTTACAAAGCTTGTAAAATAACAAGGAATTCTTGTCAAATAGGAGGTAGCAAAAAAAAATTACAAACTTTTCTTGTAATTTTACAAGGTTTTGTTTAATTGTAGAGATTTTTTTTTTAATTGTAAAGAAATGTAAAAAATCCTGATTTTCCACCTCCCCTTTGACCGGCTTAAGGTGAGATTGGGCAGCTAAAAAAAAGGTAACTCTTATTTTCCTCCCCTCTTTCCCATTTCAGGAGAATCGGTGTAAAAGACCTTCCTTGTTAGTGATTTATAAAAAGAAAAATTATTCGGATAACATTTTGGTCATTTTAGTTAATAAAATACATAAAAGTACATAAAATTCGGGGTTTGTTTTTCAGTTTGAATATAAAATTGATTTTATTTGGTTAATCGTATAATTTAAATTTAACCGATGAATAACCGATTTAATCTGAGCCACGATTAGTTATTTGCTCGATTAACCGATTAAAATAAATACCCGATTAATTGAATACCCTAGTGGATTTCCTGGCAAATTATCACTCGTTTGTGTCTAAAAACTCTATGTTATTGTTTTTGGCCAAATCGGACAATTTTAACCCATGCCCTTGGGGGTTACCCCTAAGTGGCACCGATTACAATTTTCCGATTTGACGAAAAACTTAAATATAGAGTTCTTCGACCAAAACGAACCATAACTTGCACGGGATTCGACGAAATTCGACGAAATTCGACAAAAGTAATTTTTTGTGATAATACATAAAATGTGAAAATATGGTATAAAAGTAAATTTTTTCTGTTTTTTGATACATTTAAGAACATGATAAATAAGTTACAGATAGATATAATATTTTTTTGTGGGTATGTATTATTAAAAGCAATATCTTAGCTAAAATCCTTTCAAGTCAAAACTAAAAAAAAATTTTAAATTTTAAGAATTGTAGAGTAAGACCCCAACGACCCTAAATTTTGAAGCGGAAGGGGTTTTCCCACAAAAATGAAATTCATAGTCGTTAGTAAGCAAATCAAGAACAATAATAATTTAAAAAAAAAATTGAAAAATCGATTATTTTTTTTTGTATGGTAATTTTTTTTGCCCGATTTGGCTAAAAATTTAATCATAAATTTGGCTAAAAATTTAAACATTGGGTTTTTAGACCAAAACGAACCATAGTTGCCTGGCCATCGACGAAATTTAAAAAAAGTCATAATTCGTGCCACCCTAATACTCAGTGGTATCGCGCCCTCAAAAGCCGATTGTCACGATGAGACTAAATCAAACGGTTTTCGATGTTTCCTGTAAAAAAAGAAGTGCATTCTTTTAGGAACAAAGAAAAAAATAAATTTTACATACAATTTTCGAAATTTTGTGAAATTTTTTTAAAAATTTCGAAAATCATTCGACTCGGTAGTATAAAAAAATAATTTTCTTTTGATTGACAAAAACTGAAAGAAACCGTACATTTTTTTTTCTCTGCCTAGATATATGCATTAAAAAAAATATTTTTTTACAAATAATACACCGTCCGACAAAAATTCAAAAAAGTCGATAAACACGAATTGGTAATATACGTTTAAAATTAGAGACTAATTAGAGACTAATCACACTGTGCTACAGTGAAAAAATACTTCTGCTGTGACATAGTATATGCTGTTGGTCTTGTCGAGTAGATCACAAAAATGCCCATTAAACTTGCCAGACACCCTCAAATTTTAGAGTTATTGTCAAAAAAAACGTTTTTTTGGGACTTTTCTCACTAAACCTTGTGTAATTCAGAAAATGTTCAACCGATTTTAAATTTTTTAACTGTTTCTGATACAAGAAGGATGGGGCTATCCATGTGTGTGAATTGGTCTATACATATAAGAAAGATATTTATTGATTTTTTCAATATAATCGAATTTTTTTGTTGTTTTTTGAAAATTTTTCGAGTTTATCAATTTTTTTCTGCTATAGTTCGTTTAACAACATTTATATTTATAAACGTATTTTTGAAGAAAATTTAATTCTGAATTCGATAAGCTTTATCCTGAAGAAATCGGATAACAATTGGCAGAGTTGTGATAATTTTTCTAAAAAAGAAAATTAAGATTTTGCAGGAAATCGCCGCTTAGATATCCCAGGCAAAAAAAATAAATTTATCATAAGAGGTCATGTACAATATTTTTAAAGGTTTTTGGCGCGCTGAGTCCGAATCTGGAGGCCAAAAACCTTTAAAATAATGATACGCGACCTCTTAGTATGTTTGTATATTTTTTATTTATTTTGCCTGTGCTATCCGAACGCCAATTTCAAGCAAAATCTTAATTTTCTTTTTTAGAAAAATTATCACAACTCTGTCAATTGTTATCCGATTTTTTCAGCATAAAGCTCATCGTATTCACAATTAAATTTTCTTTAAGAATATGTTTATAAATATAAATGTTGTTGAACGAACTATAGCAGAAAAAAATCGATAAACTCAAAAAATTTTCAAAAAATAACAAAAAAATTAGATATTGTTGAAAAAATCAATGCATATCTTTTTTATATGTATTGACCAATTCATACACATGAAAAGCCCTATCCTTCTTCTATCCAAAACAGTTGAAAAATTGAAAATCGGTTGAAAAATTTTTAAGTAACACGTGGCTTAGTGAGAAAAGTCCCAAAAAATCGTTTTTTGACAATAACTTAAAAATTTGAGGGTGTCTGGCAAGTTTGATGGGCATTTTTGTGATCTTTTCGACGAGACCTACAACCTTAACTACCTCATTTTAAAAGTATTTTTGATTTTGTGTTTTTTGTAGCACAGTGTCATGGAGAGAATCTGAATTTGCCAATCACTGGAACCACTGTTCTAGACAGCGTCAGGCAAAAATATTTATCTCTCCATCCCCTGGGGGACTCTAACTGGTTACCTCACTGGACATTGTAATCATCGCTATCAACTTAGGAAGAAAAATTTATCGGACACTGAAATATGTAGATTCTGTGAAATTGACGCCGAAACGGCGGAACACATCTTTTGCGAGTGCCCAAGACTCAACATCAGACGAATTCGACATCTAGGGCGACATTCATTAACTCCAAGTGACATATGGGAATCCATGCCAAATAGGATACTTGGCTTTATTAAAAGCCTTAACTTATAGGGCAACTGCTAGGCTGCACAAAAGATCATATTTGGTCGCAGTGCATAGGGCCTTTTCTAATCTAATCTCTCTAGAGAATAAATGTAGTAAAACTGCATTTACAGTTTTTTATTTCGTGATCCTGTTTCCATTTAAAAGGACTTTAAAATTTTAGAGAACTAAATTTTATAAAAAAAAAATTAATATTAATAATTGTCCTATCAATATTGATAGCAAATAAAAGAGGAGGATCTCCCATAATTTTCCAATTTTATTATTTTTAGATATGAGGAAAAAGGATGTAAGTTATGTCCTTTCCAAACTTTAGCCTTTAATACCATTCAAAATTTTGCAATAAATTATTTTGATTTAGTTTTCAAAAGACTTTATTCACATCCTTTTATTCTGGTACGGTAAAACAAAAATATGTAAAAATTAGGGGAGATCTCCTCTTTCATTTGCCATCACCAGTGGCATCCTAGAGCAAGTACAAATATAAGAAATATTTTTCAAAATGAATCCTTTAAAAATTTGAAGTCCTTTTAAAAGGAAACAGGATCACGAAATGAAAAACTGTAAATGCAGTTTTACTCCATTTGATCTCTACTTTCAGACGTATATCGTCCTGTTCATGTTTAATATTGGCTGTAGGACGGTGATATCAAAAAACGTGATTTTATATCACTGATTGATCTGTTATTTTCAAAAGCCTTTTGAGTCATAGAAAGAGTTGGTAAAAATAACAAAAAAAAGTACATATATTTTAGTGAAACGCCCTAGTGCAGATGCTGTGTGTACATGTTTGACATTGACAATATGTACCAAAAACTTTATGAAAATAAAAAAAAAATCTAATGACTTGTAAAAGTAGTAAAATATTTCATACATATTTACATACTTATTCATACTGTACACAATGGGACAAAACATTAGATCAAGATCACTTCCATAACGCATCAAATTATAAGTCTAGGATATCAAAAAGAAAATTTTATGTTTTTCATATTGCTGTTCTCCCTTAAAGAAGAATGCCGTCCTCATAATTTATTTTTTTTAATTTACATTTTGGAGGATATAAAAAAATTCGGTTCACCCGAATTATTTTTTTTTCTTTATATTAGTTTTGTTTAATTTTTTTATGTCAGATTATTCCAGAAAATGTGTATAAAAACCTGATAAAAACTTCCGACCCATTGTTCTTTACAGTGATACATGTTATACATATAAATTGTAAATGTTAGTTCTTGTATCTACTATGTATTTATCACACACGTATATGGTTGGTACATATTTATGTACGAGTACTTGTGACTGTATTGTATTGTTTTAGATCATATAAAGTCATTTGTATTTATTTTGTGGTATTGTTATTCTATTTCTTGTATTTTGTATGTTGGTTTACATACATAGTAAAAAAAGGCTTAATGCTTACGGTTTTTCTTTGAACATGTACATATATTTGTATATGTAAAACAACAACAAACATAAATATGTATTAGTGT
Source organism: Pegoplata infirma (assembly GCA_963921195.1). NCBI lineage: Eukaryota > Metazoa > Arthropoda > Insecta > Diptera > Anthomyiidae > Pegoplata > Pegoplata infirma. The sequence continues at coordinate 11,146,844 of OY992536.1, forward strand.
ACAAGGATTTACTGTATATACATATGTATGTATGAATATTGTGTTGGGTATGTATGTAAGTATAAACCATCTATTACCATATCCATTGAGTTTTGTTTTATTATTCAAAATACACATACACATACATATTTCTAAAACATATGTACATAAATATAACTCATTTGTTGTATATTTGTATGTGTGTAGTTTGTAAGTATTGTGGTTATTGTCGTTTATAATTCAAGGATATTTTCATTTATTTTATGTATATTTGTTTTTCTTTTTGTAATTTTTGGATTTGTTGTTTTTAAAGGATTTTGTTTTGTTTTTTTTTTCTAGTTTTGGTCCTGTTAGTATTTTGTGGTTTATTTTACAAAGATTTTATACTAAAATGTATTTTAAATAAATTGAAAATAATAGAAAATTAAAATATACGAAATCTGTGCATCTTGTATGTTTTATTTATATATATTTAGTTTGTTTTGTAGTTCACATTAATTATTTTATAGTAAGTAATTTTTAGAATATAATTGCAGTGTTTTTTTAAATAAATTAAATTGGAGAAAAAATGTTTTATTTAAAATTAACTTCATCACAAGGCATTTATACCAATTGTTACAGTACCACAGAGTTAAACCTTTTCCCAAGTTTTTTTATAAAACTTATATACTTTTAGGCGCAAAGAAAAATGGATGTTACTCAAGCTATGTTTACACAATACCACTGACATGGGAAACTCAAAATACATAAAAAATAGGTGATTTTAAGGTTGGGGTGTCTCGGCTTATCGGCCATATCAGTGTTTAAAAATTTCTTTGTCCCCTTATGAAACAATATGGACCTTCTGAAAAATTTTGATAACTCCCGAACTAACAGGAATATCGTCTGGAGCTAAACTACGTGTCGACTTAAAGTTATAAAAGTTTATTTCGTATTCATATGAATATCGTAGGTGTATGTCTTCAAATAAATACCCCTAAAAGTTTACATGTTTTCATCAAAAAAATATTTAACGGAGCCGAGTGTTTACAAGGATATTCCACCGTTGGATAGGCATTCAAAAAACTTTCTTCTTATATGAAAACATCATATAGTTTCTTAAAAAGAAATGGCTGAAAAATCTAAAAAAACTATTTTCGCCATTTTTTCCGATATGGCCGATAAGCCGAGACACCCGTACATTACACTCAAAATAATCACTCTGTTAAATTACAGAGATACTCTGCTGAGCCAGCAGAAAATACCATAGATTTCCAACCAGCAAGATTTTTTGTTATTTTACGAAGAAAACTCTGTAAAATGATTTCGATAAAAAAACTGTAGATTTATATAATTATCTGTAAAATGTTGATGAAAGCGACCAGAATTTTACCAGGAAGCATGGATAGTAATAACTTGACACAAAATAAAGTCAAATGCTATAATTTAAATGCGCCCGCTTAAATGTTTCGCACGCGAATATTTAACTTTCTAGAAATTATTTATAAACTCGCTGGATGTTGTCACGGGTTTTTTTTAATAAACTTCTCATCTTCAGTTCCACATTTGAGCGGGGTCGTTCCAGTAAACACTTTTATAAAATTAAAGGGAAATCGTTTAAGAATGCCTTGACTTTATTGTATATCTTTTAAATGCGCTTGATATGGCTTTTACACAATGGTCCCTATTTGATTCCTGATAAATTTCTCCTTCCTTAATGTGCATGTTTTGACAATTGGGAAATGCCATCATGTAAATTTGCCCGCTTTAATGCTTCCAAATTGTAAATTAACTTTTTTTTTGTGAAAATTACGAGTTCCTTCAATTTTGCACTACACCTCGTAAAATTTAACATATTTTATTGCATTTTAAGAAGTTTTTTAAAGAGGGGTTGAAATACTTGGACGTTTTTTAAAGAGATTCAAATTTGAAAACTGTATTACAGAGTAATAGTAAAATTACAGATGAAATTTAGTATTTTGGTTACGAGAAAAAAACAAAGTATTTTTCTAAAATCTGTATTTTAACAAAAAAAGCCCTATTTATTATCTTTAAAATAGAGATTACAAAGAAAAAAGTAAAATTACAGATACAATTTTGTTTTTCGGTCACAAGAAAATACAAAGTATTTTCTTTAAATCTGTATTTCGGCAGATAACTTTGTCAAATATCTGTCGAATTGAGATTACAGTCATTTTACAGAGTATTTAACAGAGTAATTATTTTGAGTGTAGAATTATCTCTTCTGTGTATGTTTTAAGTTTCATGCAAATCGGTTTATAATTGTTGAGATACTTCCCTTGCGAGTCGTATAATTTTTTTAAAAAAATCAAGATTTTTGTAGCATAATTTTAGGCTAGTAGTAAATATATGATTGTTATTTAAAAGGGACAAAAAACTCTACACTTTGCTAAATGTATAAATAAATATAACAATTTATTTACGTCCAAATTCCTAAAAAATAAAACCGTTTTATAACTGGTTTATTAATCGAATTTCCATACAAAATTTGTTTTATAAACCACTTATTAGCCTCTTTTAACTTTTATGAATTTGAAGGTTAATATTTAGTCGATTTATTAAAAAAAAAATCATTGTGTTGCTGGGATTTAATTTTTGGGTCATATATTTACAAAATGTCGAAAATTATGCTACAGCCAAATCTTACTTTTTTTTATAAAAATCAATCAACTCATTGTCAGTGGTGTGATGTAAACACAGCTTTATGATTTTCGATATTTTTAGAAATATTTCAAAAAAGGTCAAAAATCAGTGGTATAAAAAAACAATTATTTTTGATTGTCAAAAAAAAGTTAAAGTCGTTAGCTTTTTAAAGTAAAATCAACGATTTTTTGTTCTGCCTATATACATAAATATATTAAAACACCCAAAAAATGTATGGGATGTGCAAAAGTGTATTTTTTGTTGCCCCCCGCTCATTTTCAGTTGGGTTTGGAGTAAAATATAATATATGTTTAAAAATTGGACTACTAGGTTGCAAACAGGCCAAGCGGTTTGAAATTTTGACCTCAAAAATGGGGCAAAAAAATGTTTTAGAATAATTTGGGTGTAACGCTTAAAATAAAAGTTTTTCGCAACTAACTTTCATAACAATTTTTTTGTAGAATCAAAATGCAAAGATTTTTCTCTCATACTGTTTTAACCTAAATATGCCCGATCGCGGTGTTTTGAGCGGCTAAATTCAAATTTGGGTTAGAACTTTTTTTTTTAAATTCTTGTAAATTTTTAAATTAGGGAAAATTTGAGCTCATTGCATGGAAGGGTCGATTTATTTTTGCAAAGAATTTTTTTGGGAAAACAACATTCAATAACCTATTAAATTACGCAAAGAGCTGAAACTTTCTCCAACTTAAAAATTTATGAGAATTAAAAAAAAAAAATTCTCACCCAAATTTCAACTTTAATCGCTCAAAACACCGCGATCGGGCATATGTAGGTCAAAACAGTATGACGGAAAAATCTTTGTATTTTGATTCTAAAAAAAAAAATTATGAAAGTTAATTGCGAAAAACTTTTATTTTAAGAGTTACAGCCAAATTAATCTATTAAGGTTTTTAAGCCAATTTTTAAGGTCAAAAGTTCAAACCGCTTGTCCTGTTTTCTACCTAGAAGTCCAATTTCTGGATAGATATTATTTTTTACTACCAACTCAACCGAAAATGAGCGGTTTCTCTCTTATATGTGGCGACCAATTCACACACATGGAAAGCCTCTCTTTTATCCAAAACAGTTAAAAATCGGTTGAAAAGTTTCTGAATTTTACGAAGTTGATAAAAGTCCCTAAAAGAGTTTTTTTTGGACAATAACTCTAAAATAGTAAACATATACTATGTCACATAAGAAGTATTTTTTTGACTGTAGCACAGTGTTATCGGCCGTGTTGGATCCGCTATTTTGAATTTTGAAAATCTTATGTCAGATTCGTACTTAGTGACCCATAAAATTCCCGGATATAGAGCTTAACTTAAATGCGATAACTTAAAAAAAATCATCCGTCATATTGAATCCGCCATTGTGATTTTTGAAATTTGAATGAATATTCGAAATCAGCGTCGAAATATCCCTCTGAAAACAAGTTTGAAACAAATCGTAATAAAAAAAAATTAGAGGTCATATTGGATCCGCCATATTGAAATCGCCATTTTAAATTTTGGAAATCTAAAATCAGAATCGTATTAAGTGCCCAAAAAGCACCCTGGTGATAAGTTTTATTTGAATGCAATCACCTTGAAAAAATCCTCATCCATTATATTGGATCCGCCATTTTGAGTTCTTGAAATCCGAATAACAATTCGAAATCAGCGTCTCAATAAGCATCCTGATAGAAAAATTCAGAAATATCCGATCTTTCCTTCATGAGTTTCCAGCTTATCCCGATCGGCATATCCCAATTCGCGCTGCAATATTCACTCAGAAAAAAAAAACTAACTAAAAAATGGGAAGAATTAACTGAATCCAATGAAAATTGATAATGAGCTCCATTGCCATGTATTCTTACTTTTTAGTCCATATTTTTCTTTAAAAGAAGGACAAATTTGAACTAGAAAATGGGAAAAAATTTCCCATTTTTTGGTTAAAAAAACATTTCTGATAAGAAAATTTTTCCTAAAAATTATTTAATTTTATATTTTTTTTAATGGTTTATTTATAGAATAGCATGTGAATACACACATAATTCTCATTGGGTATATATTTTATTATAAATATAAAGAAACGTTTGTTTCTTATAGTCAAGTAATAAATTTCATTAGTTTTTTTAGTTAAATTACAACAAAAACTTTGTAGTTAACGTTTGTTCCCAGGCTATGGGAAAACACACCAAAGCCAAGGTCTTTGTTGTGATTAAAATATTATATTTTTTTTCTAACACATATGTACATTTTACATGTGTAGAAAAAAAATGTAAATATTAAATTTATTACTTGTTATACAAGATCAAACTTTTTGTATTCATGTACTACAAATAATAAACCAAATGTGAACTACAAGCAAGCATGAAAAAAAAAATAAATCAACAAAACAATTTCAAGTTATGAAAAATTTACTAAACTTGTTTAAAAAACTTCCTCAAATTAAAGAAGATAAATATGATGAACTAACTGGAAGTAAATAACGTCCTAAGTCTGAATTTTTTGAACTAAATTTTGTTTTAAGAAATATGTCTTAAAAATAAAGATTTTTTAAATTATTTAGGGAAAATTTCTTTGGCGGTATAAATTTCTTCCACGTATTAGGGAATTCCATTTAAGGAAAATTATGGCCTATTTAACAGTCCATGAACTAAAATATTTTCCTAAAAGTTAGGAAAATTTCCCAACTTTTAGTTAATTTTAACTAATTTGTGGGAAAATTTATAAACTATTTTGAAGAAAAATTTTCCAAAGTTTAAGTTTATTCTTTTTTTAGTGTTGGCTGACCTACTGTTGGGTTCAACTTCCGCCACTCAGCTTTCGAAAGTAGAGATCATTGGCTAAATTTTAAGCTATAATTAAAATCTCTACGGGGATCTCCCGTTGAAGTGAAATAGCCCATATATATAAATCATACACCTTTTGGCTATTATTAATTTAGTGAACCACAAGGAGTTATATTTTTGTTTTTTCAAATTTTATGGATCAACAATCGTTTTAAATCAAAAATTTAATCTTATTTACTGTAGTAAGTAGTTCTTCAATTTGTTAGTTTATGTTAACAAATTCCAAGAAAAATCCCTAGTGAATTGTAAACTTAACTACACTCATAGAAATATCTTAGTAGAAAAATTAGTAAACCCATTGTAGATCAAGTTTTACAGAATTTAACAAAAATCAATGTTGATATTACAAAATTCAATAGTTGAAAAATACATAGTTGGAAAAAATTGCATAAAACATAAGTACATGAAATGTACAACACTGTTTTTGCTGATCGCCATTTGTAAATTTTTGTTGTCTTGTATGGAAGGGATGTTTCTCAAAAAAAAAACTTTTTTATAACAAAACTAAAAGAAAATATTTGGTGAGTAATTAAATATATTTGTTATTTAATTCATTACTAAAGCAATTTTTTATTTTTTTTAGCAATTTGTGATTTGGAATCTTTCTAAAAACTCCAGAAGATAATCACGTAAAATGATTGCCGACAGCAAAACAACAGCGAAATACATCACAGTCCAAGGAAACAAAAAAATATCATCTAAAAACAAAATAAGTTTATGTGAAAATAATGAGTTAATGAAAACCACGAAAAAATATTGTGAAAATATTCAATTAAATAAAATAACATATACAACACAAATAAGAATTTCATTTTAATAAATAAAATTGCATGAATATACAAAACAAAACGAGTATGATTAACAAAAATACGAATTGAACCAACAAAAATACGAGTTAATCAGCTTTTACAAAAACTGACAACAATTAATGTTGAAATCAACATAAATATTTGTAGGGTCAAAATCAACAATGATTTCTGTTGAATTTACTACGATTTTCTTTGGGAATACAATGATTTTTGGTTAAGTGTACTAAACACAAAAAAGGTTGAGCCTTAAAGTATGCCATGTTTTTTTATTTAAGTCAAATATTCCTTTAAATATGTTAGTTATTGTAAAGATAATTCCTTTTTTGATTTTTATAGCAGATTATATAAATATGTGAGTTGTTATTTTGTTACTAGCTGTTTGCACCCGGCGTTGCCCGGGTTGAAAAAAACATTATATAATGAATGACAGTTTGTAATGCCCTATGGTTACATCCTCGGTTAGCACTACATCTGGTGAAAACTTCAATTTCAAATCATTTTACAACACCTATGGCCCATTGTTCCTGCCTCGGTAGTACTCGACGTTTAAGCGTGATTACCGAATAGAAAGAAATAACTTTCAATATATTACAAAAAGGGGTGTAGCAACTTAAGTCCCTTTGTATGGCCCCGCATCAGTTAGTCAGTTAGTAAAAATCGCCTAAGCCGTTTTTGCGTGATTGCGGAACTGGCAAAAATAATTTTCAAATAATGCAAAGGGGCTCGGCATTTTACAACACCTTTGCCCAATCACGCGCTAATATTGCATATTGTTCCCGCCTGGGTAAGTACTATATGTGGTGAAAGTTTTGTTTAAATAAGTTTAGTCGCTTAAGCGTAATTACTGAACAGACAGATAAAATTTGCAATGTGTTTCATAGGGGCGTAGCAACTTACGCCACGTGGTCGAAACGAGCTCTGTTATAGTTTTTATTTCCCGCTTCAAAAGTACTATATGTGATGAAAATTCCAGTAAAATCGGTTATGCCGTTTAAACATGATAATGGAACTGGCAGAAATAACTTTCAATGTAATACAAAGAGCGTGGGATTTTGGTCCCCTTCGCCAAATCGCACTCTTTTATAGTCTTTAGTTTCCGCCTCGGTTAGTACTATCTGTTGCGAAAATTGTATGTTAATTGGTTCAGCAGGCAAAAATAATTTAAATAATACAAAGGGGCGGCATTTTACAACGCCTTTGCCCCATCACATCCTGATATGGCACATTGTTCCCGATTCGGTTAGTACTATTTGTGTTGAAAATTGCAATAAAATCGGTTCAGACGTTTAAGAGTGATTACGGAACAGGCAGAAATAACTTTCAATGTAATTGTATTACATTGGACTTTTACACTTATCCGTCAGAACGACCTCCTATTATAACCTATAGTGCCCGCCTGGGTTAGTACTACGTGTGGTGAAATTTTCATTAAAATCGGTTCAGACGTTTAAGCGGGATTACGGAACAGGTAAAAAAACTTTCGATTTAATACAAAGGGGCGTGGCATTTCCGCCTCTTTGTCGCATTCCTATTATGAACTATATTTTTCGCTTGGATAAATACTATATGTGGTGAAAATTTCTTTAAAATCGGTTCAGCCGTTTAAGCGTAATTACTGAATAGGCAGAAATAATGTTCAATATAATACGAAGGGGCGTATCATTTTACGCCCACTTGGCCAACCGGTCTCTCTTATGGCCTTTAGTTCCCTCCTTGGTTAGTACAATCCGTGGTGAAAATTTCATGTAATTCGGTTCAGCCGTTATTTTGGAGCAGATAGAAAGAAAAACCAAAGGATGCCACGCCCCTTTGGAAGGATATTATATTTACAAAAAGTGGGCGTAAAAGGAGGCGTGGCTTCCAATCAAGATGCGGGATGGCCTATATTTCCTTGCAAATAACGCCCTATTAGTATGCCAAATTTCATGCTAATCGGTAACAAACATCAAAATATAGTAACAAACCAAATTTATTGAAGAATCTCAAATTCACAAAAAGTGGGCGTAAAAGGAGGCGGGGCATCCAATCGGGATGCCTCCTGGCCCATTTTTCATTCCAGAAAATTCTCTATCTACATGCCAAATTTCATTTCAATCGGTTCAGTAGTTTTCTTCTGAAAGCGACACAAACAAACAAACAAACTAACAAACTAACATGTCATTTTTATATATATATAAGGATATATGTTAAAGTTTTTTTTTTTCATTTTAAATGTTTATACGGTTATAAACACGTGTTAAAGTTTAAAAGCCTTCAAGTTTTATTATTGTTACAAGAGAAAAAAACCTATTGCATACTTTTATGGGTTTTTATATTATTTCGTTTGCATAATTTTGTTCTTTATTATTATTTTTTTGGTATTTTCAAAAATAAACAAACTTTAACACACATTTACAAACATATATTTCATACATTTACATATTACATCATGTAAGAAAAATACATAGATACATAAGTACATACATGAAGGACGTGTATGAGTGTGTGTAAGTGTAAAAGATGAAGGCGGAGTAGTTTTTTTTTTAAATGAAAATGAAAGAATAATAAAAATCGTAATATTTACTTGTATGAACTAAGTTGGTATACTAAGTATATACATAAAATTTTTACATGTTTTATGGTTTATCTTATGGCCAGCGGCCACTTGTTTATTACAGAATTCATTTTTTTTCATATAGTTTGTCTGTCTGTCTTTCAGTCAGTTAGTATGTTAGACATTTGTTAGAGAGTTAGTAACCTCCTTTTTTTGTATTTATGTCTGGGTAGTGGAAGTTTATATTTAAATAACTTTTCATTGCTCTTTGACCTAATACATTCTGTATATGCATAATAAGAACAAACAATGGGCAAAAATTTAAAATTTTGGTACAAATGGATGTCAAAATACGTATGTGAATAAGAAAACAATTTTTTTGTTGTTAAAGCCATGTTTACGCTATACCACTCAATCATACGATTTTTATTAAAATGCCAGATTTTTTAAAGCATACTTTTAGGCATGTAGTAAATGTATTATTGTTGTTTAGAAACGACATAAAACATATTGCTAAATTTATAAACAAATATAAAATATAACAATTTATTTAATTTTAAGTCGATTTAAAAAAAAAAAAATAAAAAATGTCATTGTTTTTCTGGGATCTAATATTCGGATCATATATTTACAAAATGCCTAAAATTATGCTACAGCAAAATCTTAAATTTTTTTAAAGTCGTCTAAAATAAAACGACTTATTGTCAGTGGTGTGATGTAAACACAGCTTAAGCACGACTTAATCATACTGGTTTTTGTAAAGTAATTTAAAGTATATATTAAGGCGCAATAAACGAAAAAGAACTTCTCTTCATTTTTTGAGTCCTTATCAAGTATTTTTCTTGAATTATGAAGTGTAATAAAATTTGTTTTTTGCTGTAGAAATGCATCTTGTTTTGAATATTTTTTTTTAATATGTTGACCCATAGTGTTTTGTTAAAAATTTTCCAGTAGTATTTACATATGGGCACTTCCACCGAAAGGTCTACCAAGACCAAAAAACCAAAAGTTCTTGAAACGAATTTGTGTTAACATATTTTCATAGGAAAACAATCAAATTTAACTAACGTAAACAAATATTACATTTATTTATACCCCATTTCGAAATATTCGAATCTAAAGTCGAGCAAGCCAATTTTTTCTCATTGGGACATTTCTATTGCACCTTTTGTTTTGTTAAAAGTTCTTAAAGAGAAGCACTTAATATTGACTTTTGCTTTTAAAAAATCTTTCTGGAGATACAAAGAGCTAGAAAAAATGCATAACAGACTATGCAATTCAAAAAATAACGGTTAGTATTTGCTATGCCTTATCACATATTTCGATGTCCCGTGCGACATTGAAAAACAACATTTGTAATAAGTGCGTCAAGTGGACATGACGAAAATTCATAAAATATTGAGAACAAACACAGATTTTTATTACAATTAAAATAAAAAAAAAATAATTAAAAAATATTAAAATCTGTGATCTTGGTTATTATATAAAGTTGGTCACGCGCGACATGGTAAGTGTGGATTTTAAAATTTTGAAAAAATATTTTTTCTTAAATAAACGATTTGCTTATTTTAATACATTCTTTTAAATTATTTATTTATAGATGAGTATAAACGGCGAAAAAAAGAGAGATGCAAACGGCGGAGAGAAAAGTTTAAAGAAGATGAAATTAAATTACAAGACAATAAATTAAACAAGTTGAAAAGTTAAATTCCTCCACAATGCCCTTTTTAAGTGAAAGTAAATAACATTTTGGATTAGAAATATTTAATGTTATTTAAAAAATTTTTTTAAGTAATTTTTGAAAAAAAAAAAAAAATATTTACTAAATTTTTTTTTAGTGTAAAACTTTTTTGAGTGTACCTTTTTGTGACAAAATTTTTGAGTGACAAAAATACGTTGTAAAATAGTTTTGTGACTTACCAGTGTTTTAAAAACATGTTTAACGGGTTTTCAACACGTGAATTTAAGGTGACACTAATCTGAAATTCTCGGTTTTGCTAATAACTTTTGAACCACTGAACCGATTTGGCTGAAACTCATTACGAACCAGACTAGGGGAACGAAAAATATATATGCCAAGTTTTCTAAGCCTATTTATTTATAATTTGTTAAAAAAGAACAATAAAAAAACATAAATATGATGATGGAAAAAACGGTCCCGTGCGACATGTCCCGTGCGACATGTCCCGTGCGACAGTGATTAAAGTTAAATTAAAAAAAAAGTAGAAATAATTTTGAGGTAAAATTTTACAATTTTTAAGAGACATTATAAGCCAACATTTCAAAATTAGTCGCATTGTGATATTGCCTCTGGTTTCGCTGAAATCAGAATTTTGATTGATAGTCGCGAAAGCGACTTCTGTTTTTGTCCCGTGCGAATAGTTGTCTTTTTTGCTATTATCTCAAAAGCTTGAAACAATTTTCAAAATCAACCTGAGCAACAATTATAGAGCTAGTTAAGAGCTATAAGTTTCCCCTTTTGTCAAGAAAACAAATCTTTTTATTTTGACTTTTTTTTCAACTTTAATGTGTGCAAAGGTCACGTTCGACATGATGGAATTGCCCATATACTTGCCATTTTGCATATGTATATAGCATAGTATATGTGGCATGTAATTTAATGTTTTTTTATATACGTTTATTTTATTGGATATTTATTTTCTTTTTATTTTAATGTTTAACAAACATTTATTACTATGGCCACGATGAGTGTGTAACTAGGAAAAGTAAAACAAATAAGAATGATTTAGTCGGTTGTAACTTTTCAAAAATACCCTCCACAATTCAGCAGAAATTTTCAATATTTTAGATTATTTTTTTTTTATTTTTTATTTATTATTATTTTTAGTATTTCCCGAGTAAAAAAGTTTGTATATAATTATATATAATTTGATAAAATTATATCAAATGATATATAATTATATAAAAAGGTTAAATTCTTCAAAAACTTTTTAATTCAAATGTAAAATCAGTTTTACTATATGGATGTGAAACATGGAACATAACAAGTGAAGACTCAAATGCACTCCAGGTTTTTGTTAACCGTTGTTTGCGAAGAATTTTACGTGTTTTTTGGCATACAAAAATTTCAAATAATGATCTATGGCGAAAAACCCAACAAAATCAGATCATGTTAGATATCCGTTTGAAAAAGTTTAACTGGCTGGGTCATACCTTTAGAAAAAGCCATGACGACGTCACAAGAAAAGCTCTTGATTACCATCCCCAGGGCAGCCGACGCACAGTGGGGAAAAATGGACTTTTTTTGTCCAATTTTGCCTACAGGTCGCAATTCTTAACCGATTTTGATTTTCCTTTTTTTGTATTTTAGCTAATAAAATTCCGCATCGATCTGTCATGGTGGATTTTTGAAAAAAAAATTCGAATTACTTTTTATATTTTTCTAAAGTTCTGAAAATTTTAATTTTTCCAGTATTTTTGCAATAAAAAATGTAATAGGCATGGGACGAATATGCTTTATAGACTAAATTAGAGGTATTGGACCCCCTTATCAACGACGTGATTAGTATTTGAAAATATATTATTATTTTGGTTTTTATAGCCAGACAAAAATTCAGGAATTTTCACTTAAAAGCCTATATCTTTAAAAATAATGAACCAATTTCAATAAAATCTTTTTTAGATTTAAGCTTATGATTTGTTTAGTCATAATTGGTACACAAAATTTTTTTCAAAAAATATTTTATTTTTTGCTTAAAATTTTACCTTATGATTTTTGGAATATTAAAATTATTTTTTAGTCTGTTTTAAAAAAAAAAAAAGTTGTTACATTGTAAATTCGAAAATAAGAGTTAAACAATTTTGCAAAAATACTTTGTTTACCAATAATAGTTTAGAAAATGATAACCTTAAATCTAAAAAAAAATTCATTGAAATTGGCACATTATTTAAAATGATATAGGTACTTAAAAGTGAACATTTTTAAGTTTTCATATGTTTATAAAAACCAAAATAACAATAAGTTAACAAATGCTATTAATGTCATTTATAAGGGGTTCAAATACCTTTAATTTTGTCCATACAGCTTATTCGTCCCCTGCCTATTACATTTTTTAGAGCAAAAATTCTAAAAAAATTTAAATTTTCTGAACTTTAAAAAAATATTCAAATAAAACCAAAACGATTTTTAGAAATCCGCCATGACAGACGGATGAGGAATTTTATTAGCTAAATTTCAAAAAAAGGAAAACTAAAATCGGTTAAAAATTGCGACCTGTAGGCAAAATCGACCAAAAAAAGCCCAGTTTTCCCCACTGTGCGACGTAGAGGAAGACCCGCAAATACATGGAGGCGCCAAATAGAAAATGAACTGCTTTCAGCCAGGACTTCATGGAGAGAAGCAAAAAGACTAGCCGAAGATAGAATTCAATGGAAAGCATTTGTACTGGCCCTTTGTTCCAACTAGGAATCCCAGGAATTTATATATATATATAATTTGATATAATTTTATCAAATTATATGTAGCTATATAAAAAACTTTTTTACTCGAGTTTTTAACAATTTTTAGATTTTTTTTAAATATTCATAGTTTTTAAGCCTTTTAAATTTTTTGTTGTATTTTCCTCGTTTTTTAAAAATTTGTCTATTTGTTTTATAGAAATTCTGAAATTTTTCTGACTTTTCAGAGTTTTTTTGTTTTTCTGAATTTTAATCAATTTTTCTGATATTCAATTTTGTCATTAATTACACCTTTTACAAATTGTTTTCGAAAAATATCAATTTTAATTGGAAAAAGATCATTTCTAATTCGAAAAAGATTTATTGCACTCAAAAAAATACGTTAGTAGATTTACTAATTTTTTTTTTGCTAATGGTAGTTAGCTAACTTTTAGCAAATTTTTAGTTGAGATTAGCATGTTAGCAAAAAATTCTTGTAAACTTCATTTAGCACATTAGCAATTTTAAACAAACTTTGAACTAATTTCTTTTGCTAAATTTGAAATTGAGTTGACAACATTTTACAAGATTTTTTGCTAACATTAGCAAAAATAAATTGTAAATTTTTTTTTATTTTCAGAAAACTTAAAATGGCGCTATCTCGGAAACTAAGCCAGATAGAGCAAAATGGAGGCCATTTTTGGTTCTTAGAATCTCCATAGTATCGTCGGTCCTCTTCACATGTGTGGACCCTAATGGGACCTAACTTTGGATCCAAAAAAGTTAGCATTCCCGAAAATTTTAAAATGCTCATATCTCGGTAAATATTGCCGACACAACAAAAAGTCCAAAAGAATAATCAAAAACTATAACGATTTTTAAGGAACCCAACTAGGTCTAGGCCCATCGGGGTCTGGACCTATTGGGTCCGAACCCAATGGGGTCCTCAAATAAGTTCAAAAAAAAAATTCAGTTAACTAATTATTGGCAAAACATTTTTGCTAACTTTAGCAAAAAAATTGTGGGTTCAAAATCAGCAAATTTTCTTGTATGTTTACAAGCTTTTTTTGCTAACATTACAGTTTTTTTTTTTTGAGTGTGCAATTCGAAAAAGATCAATTGTAATTCGATTAGATCCATTGAAATTCGAAAAAGATCTATTGCAATTCGAAGATTCCAAATGTAATTCTAAAAAGATCAAATGTAATTCGAAAAAGATCATAATTCCACAAAGATCAACTGTGATTCGAAAAAGATCAATTGTAATTCGAAAAAGATCAGTAGTAATTCGGATTTCGAATTACAGTTGGCCTTTTTCGATTTACAAATGATATTTTTCGAATTACAATTGATTTTTTCGGATAACAATTAATCTTTTTGGAATTACAATTGAAATCTTGGAATTATAATTGAAATCTTCGAATTACAATTGATCTTTTTCGAATTACAATTATTTTTTTTTCGAATTACAATTAATCTTTTTCAAATTACTTTTGATCTTTTCGAATAACAATTGGAATTTTTGAATTACAAACGAAATCTTCGAATAACAACTAGAATATTCTAATTACAAATGTAATTTTCGAATTAAAAATGGAATCTTTGAATTACAAATAGAATTTTTGAATTACAATTGACCTTTTTTGAATTACATATGTAAATGGTGTAGAGGCATAATTAGACAGAAAATTTTTTTAAAAGTTTTTTATTTATTATTTCTGAACTTTTTAGATTTTTCTTAATTTTTCTAAAGTTTTCAGAAATTTTCTGAATTATTTTTATTTTTTTTTAGTTTACTAAATTTTAACTAATTTTTCGGAAAATTCTGAATTTTTTCAGATTTTTGTTAAAATAATCTATTTTTTTTAATTTTATTTTGGGTAAAAAACTTTTTTTAGTAATTTTTGAAAAAAAAAAAAATAAAAATAATTTACTAAATTTTTTTGAGTGTATTTTTTTGAGTGTATTTTTTTGTTTTAGTGTAAAAATATTTTTGAGTGAGAAAAATACGTTGAAAAATATTTTCGTGACATACCAATTTTTTTAAAACATGTTTAACAGGTTTTCAACACATTAATTTACGGTGAAACTAATTTAAAACTCACGGTTTTGCCAATAACTTTTGAACCACTAGACCTATTTGGCTGAAATTCAAAACGAGCAAGACCAAGGGAACGAAAAATGTATATGCCAAGCTTCAGTATCCTCAGAATGTTAGCGTGTTTTTTATCTTGTAAATTCTCGAAAAACCGTTGCCGGTTTTCGGTCTTTTACTCATAACTTTTGAGCTACTGGACTGATTTCGCTGGATTGCAATACCAACCTGACGAGACAAATTCTTAACATATATGCCGAACTTCAGGAGCCTCCGTAAAGTCGTTCAAAAGTTAGCGTGTTTTCAACAGACAGACAGACGGACGGACGGACATCGCTAGATCGTCTTAATATCGATCGAGGATCATAAATATATATACTTTATGGGATCCTAGACCAATATTTCGAGGTGTTACAAATGGAATGACAAACTCTATCACTAGAGTGGAGGGTAGAAAAAAAAGTTTGGGCCTTAAATTATGAGAAAAACCGAGAACTTCCATTGATTTCACGTGTTAAACAAACGATAAACACACTTCACTCAAAACACACTTTTACACCCAAAAAAATGTTTACACTCGAGAAAAAATATTTACTAAAAAAAAAAAAATTCAATAAAAAATTTTTTTCCTCAAAATTAAATGTTTCTAGTCAAAATTGTTAAAGATTTTTTACGTTTGAAAAATTACTATCTCTCTAAAAGAGGATTTTGGAGGGTATTCATGGATAAAGCAAAGTTGAATTTATCTATTCTACTTTTATTTTTAATTTTAACATTCTATGAACAAATATCCGTGTGTATAGGGAAATCGGGTTTTTGCCAAAACATAGATATCGGGCTCTAAGTTTTGACAAAACCCCGATTTCCACTTACAGACGGACAGACTCACATCGCTTAGTTGGCTACGTTCGAGGATCATAAATATACTTAATGGAGTCATAACCCAGTACTTCGATGTGTTACAATGGTAATGAAAAATTTGAATATCTCTATCTCAAACTGGAGGGCATAAAAACAAGATTAAAAAAACTGCAAAAATAAAATAAAATGTTATAAAAAACGGAAATTGTTATTCCCTTTTAACGCCTACTCTTCTATATACCTACCTCTACATAATATATATTTAAAACAAGTAAGAAAATTATAGTCGGTCAAGACCGACCATATAATACCCTACACCAGAGTTTCCCGGAAAATGGGTCCCAAGTTCAAACATGGACTGATTAGATCTATATTTTGTCAAATCTTTAATAAGTGTAAAAAGCACTCACTAATCAAACTTGAGTGGAATAGGCTTCTTTTTGTTGACAATAAATCGCTTCAACTGAATATCGGGGGAAATTTCCACATGGGACCTAAGTCCAAAAATGGTCCGATGATAATCAGATTTGAACAAACAGAATTTTAATTAAATATTTTCTATTTTCATGAAATTTGAGAGATTTATGTGAAAATCGGGAAGGTGGTTTGTATGGGGGCTACAAGAAGAACTGGTCCGATTTCTTTAAAATTCGGAATGTTGATTTGTGTGGATAAAACATGATTACCTGGCAAATTTCGAAAAGATACCTATTAAACTGCGGCTATTAGAGTCATTTGAGCCAAAACTAAAGAGGACCTTTGTATGGGGGCTAGGTCTAAATATGGACCGATTTTTTCCAATTTCAATAGGCTTCGTCCTTGGGCCAAATGAGGCTTAAGTTTCAAATTTCAAGTCAATTGATTAAGAATTGCGACCTGTATCGTGTTTACACCGTTTACATGGACAGACAGACGGACGGACGGACGGACGGACGGACATCGCTAAATCGACTCAAAAAGTGATTCTAAGTCGATCGGTATACTTAAAAGTGGGTCTAGGACCAATATTTCGGGTAGTTACAAACATCAGCACAAACTCATTATACCCTGTACCACAGTGTGGTGTAGGGTATAAAAATACCCTCTCATATATTTGTTTTTTTATTGTTGGGGATATTCTGACTACTGCTACTTGAGGTTCTTTAAGAGGAACAAGAGTATTCTGGGTATCTAAATGGTTTTTCATGAATTGTTCTTAAGGCGGCTAACATATTCATATTTAACATAATTTTAAGTATTCCACACTTGTATGTAAAAACGAATTTGCATAAGTTAACCATTTAGCAAAAATGAGCAAAAAAATCCAAGCACACAATGAACAACTTCTTTTTATTTTTTGTATCTAACATGCACAGGAAATTTAAAAAATAACGGAACAAGAAGAGGAGGTTTGTTAACAGAATAATAAAAATTAAAGAAAACAAAATTTTAAAAATTTTATAAATATTAAAAGAAAATTTTAAAATGAGAAAAAAATTTATTTTTGTATACAGTTAAGTCGCGTTTAAGATTGGCGGAGGACTTTTAAGTTTTGAAGATTTAATTGCTTTCTATTTTTACACCTAACTTTTTTTTGTTATCATGGTAAAAATTTCAATTATTAACCATATCAGGAATTAATTTTGGTGGACATATGGGTAATGTGAAATGTGATTAGTCTATTAATAACTTTAATATGGGAGCAGGAAAGTGTTGAGTACAATACTGATTGTGAGTCGAGGTGCACAAAAACTCACCTCGACATTCTCCTTTCCTTTCTATGTATGAATTTATTTTTTGCAATTATGTTTTTTATCTCCCCAGGTTTATATGATTTTTTTATGTTGCCCAGACTTAACGGAAATTGTTGTCTACAATGCAAATGAATTTATTATTTCATTTATGTAATTTATGTACAATTTATATTTCTGATCCTTTTTGCAAGGGGAGACCATAAAAGTTTTATCTTGAGTTTTAATTATAACATACTACAGTACTTTTAGGGAGTTAAAAAGAAACTTGATTTGTTAAAAATGCACGACACTTAGAATAAATACGCATAATTGTCAATTATTCAATAAATGAAGTACTGGCGACTCGTAGGTTGACTGGGATACCAAAAAAAAAATTTTTTCTGACAAAGCAAACATTTGGGATATTTTGATGATATACGCAAAAGCTGTTTTTCCAGTCTTAAAAAAATCTTAACTAATTAAAAACAAGAAAAAAATTTGAATTCGGCTTACCCAATGCCCAAAACATTTTAAACACAAATGCATTTGAGTGAAATTTAAATTAATTGTAGTTTTTTCACGCTAACAACAAAAACTAATAATTTTTTTTTTAAATCTTCCTTAAACAAGAAACAATTTTTTTAGTAGTTTTTGTAAAAAAAATTAAAAATTTTTTGAGACGAAATTTTTGTATGAGTGTAAAAATTTTCACTCATAGTGGAAATTTTTTTAATTAACAATGATTGTGAGTGGAATTTTTTTTCAATTAACACTGTGTCAAATACACTGTGCTACATTGAAAAAATACCTCCGATGCGACATGGTATAAGTTGTTGGTTTTGTCGAGAAGATCACAAAAATGCCCATTAAACTTGCCAGACACCCTCAAATTTAAGAGTTATTGTCAAAAAACGTTTTTTCGGGAGTTTGCTCACTAAACCTTGTGGAATTCAGAAAATTTTCAACCGCTTTTAAATTTTTCAACTGTTTGGGATAGAAGTAGGTTAAGGCTTTCCATGTGTGTGAATTGTTCTACACATATAAGACATATAAGATATCTATTGTTTTTTTCTATAAAATCTAATTTTTTTGTTATTTTTTGAAAATTTTTCAAGTTTATCGATTTTTTTTTTTGCTATAGTTCGTTTGACAACCTTTATATTTATGAACGTATTTTTAAAGAAAATTTAATTCTGAATACGATGAGTTTTATCCTGAAAAAATTAGATAACAATTGGCAGAGTTGTGACAAATTTTCTAAAAAAGAAAATTACGATTTTGCAGGAAATCGCCGTTCAAACAACCCAGGAAAAAAGAAAAAATTATCATAAGTGGTCATATGCGATATTTTTCAAAGTTTTTGGGTCGCTGAATCCGAATCTGGCCTTTAAATTGCTCTATCACGTCAGGTTTTTGAGATATTTAACATAAATTGATATATCAAAAACTTAATAAGATAGCGCAATTTGAAGGTCAAATTCGAATTCAGGGGACAAAAACCTTTAAAATAATGATACGTGACCTCTCAGTATGTTCGTTTACTTTTTTGACTTTTTTTGCCTGGGTTGTCCGAACGCCAATTTCATGCAAAATCTTAATTTTCTTTTTTGAAAAATTATCGCAACTCTGTCAATTGTTATCCGACTTTATCGGCGTAGTACTCATCGTATTCACAATTAAATTTTCTTCAAGAATACGTTTATAAATATAAATATTGTTGAACAAACTATAGCAGAAAAAAATCGATAAACTCAAAAAATAATCAAAAAATAACAAAAAAAATAGATATCATTAGATCAATACATATCTTTCTTATATGTATAGACCAATTAACACACATAAAAAGCCCTATCCTTCTTCTATCCAAAACAGTTAAAAAATTGAAAATCGGTTGAAAACTTTTTAAGTTACACGTGGTTTAGTGAGAATGGTCCAAGTTTGATGGACATTTTTGTGATCTTTTCAACCTTAACTACCTCATGCCAAAGTATATTCGATTTTGTGTTTTTTGTAGCACAGTGACACAGACTAAATGCAGACTCGACAGTTTTACGCTAACATAACAACACTTTCTACGACTTAGGAGTGAGTGAAACAACAAAAACCGATCTGGCATCCATTTTTATAATGGCGCGTTATATCAATTTTCTCTTTCTAACCTAATTTGTAGAATAATTAGAAAATATTAACCATATGGTTAAAGAATACTTTTTGACACCTGTCAGTTATGTCGAGTCTGTATTAGTCTGTGACAGTGATATATTTGTTGGTTTTTTTGTCGAAACATTTTACAGAGTTGTATGCACTAAAAATTTTTTTTTTACTATAGTGATGGAAATATTCATACATTCTATAAAGAATTCATTAAAGGAGAGCATTTGATTGTTTTTATTGGATGAGTGAAAATTTAATTGATAAAATTTACGAAAAATGTCCTTGCAATTAAGAAAATGGACAACCATTTTATTGACCAAGTTTCATATGAAGAAAATTCATAATATGAAAGATTATTTTTATTAATGCAATGAAATTTTTCATAAATTTTATGACAAAAAGTCATTTCGATTAAAAAAAATATTTAGCACTTGTTTTACATAATTATTTAATTTTATATTTATATTTAACATTAAAGTCAACTACAACTGACTATTGTTTACTTGACTGTAAGTACTTTATTGAAATGTTTATTTCTCTTTTCTTCTAAAAATCTATTTATAGCATTTATATTTGTTTTGTATGTTTAATAATTGAAATATTTATATTCTTTTTTATATTTTAAAATCATTTAAATATAAATTCCTGAAGTCATGATTTTCTATTTGATATATGTAATTATTATACATAAAAATATATCTTAACTAGTATATGGATTTAATTGAATTTTACGATTTATATTTAAAATAAAGAAATAAAAATAATAAACTAATGTGGTTTTTCATCTTCAATCAATTCAAAAACTGACAAATGCAATTATTTTTTTTAGAAACGGAAATGATTGTTGATAAAACAAATAAAAAAATATTTATTTTTGAAAATAAATTTACTATATACTTATGTACATAGATTCCACATACATAAGAACTAACTTCATAAGGAGAACAACTTAACTAACCTGACCAACTGCTTTTGATTGAAAAGCGGAATGAAAGGTTGAAAAGGCAGGATTTTGTTCTAAAAAGCTGGATTTAGTCATTCTGTATCATTCCACACACTCAAAAGTAAAACTATTTCAAAAAATCTGTTAAACAACTATAAAATTTCATTTACTAAACTTTTAGCAGATTTTCCTGCAGAAATTGACATTTTAACAAAATTCACTGCTATTTAGTTTTAAAAAATAACAGAATATTTTAGAATCAATAAGATTCTATTTGCTAAACATATTTTTGTTCGAATTTCAGCAGATTATTTTGTAATTTTACAGAAAATGTTTGTGGGCATTTTTTTTAAGTTTGTTTTGTGAAATTTAAATGATGAAAATTAAAAAATTGCAAAAACGTATAAAAAATCAAGGGATTATTTTGCTTATTTTACAAAAATATTTAGTTATTCTGTTTACAAGAAAAAAAATTCTAAAAACCAAAAATTTCCGTCTAAAAATAGATTAGATATGTTGACTGATATGTTGAATAGATCATATCTAATTGCATATAGTTATATCTGAAAACAAGATCACATTAGATTTTCCCTCATATTGGAAATGGTGAGACGGTACACGCTACTTTTTTCTATTTGACTTGAATATAACAAATGTGTCAAATTCGCCCCAACGACCATGCCTTCTTAAAGCGATTGGCCATAAAGAGTGGGACCTTAGAGAGCATTTTTTCTATACAAACCAAGAATTTTTTTCGATTTTTTTTAAATTATTTTTTACTGTATATTTTATAACTGAATTTTCATTTAGTTCGGTTTAAGTCCATATTAATTATTTCTGAGAAATAATAATTGTTGTACAATGAGAAAATCTGAAAAAAATCAAGTGACAACACAGGCTAAGTGGAGATGTCGACAGCTTTCGGAAGATGCCACCCTTCCATCATCAGCACTCCTTCGATTGCCACACACTTAATGTGTGTCAGATTAAAATTAGCCATTTAAATGAAACTTTTGAAGAAATTAAGAATTGGAATTACTCCTCTTTGTGTTGAATAACCCCTATTCACCATTAATTCGTGTTGTATTCATTTGGCAGAAACTTAATCCATCTTAACTTTTAACAGAGTTGTATTTTTCCCATTGTTAACCCTTAGTAGGACTTTTCAAATCTTGAAAAATGTCCGTTAGGTTTGAATTTTTGTTTCATATTTCTAATTCTTAGAAATATTACTAAATTGCAATGTACCTTATGAGTTGTGTATTAATTGTGTTTATATATTGTTGGACTGTATATTTTATAACTGAATTTTCATTTAGTTCGGTTTAAGTCCATATTAATTATTTCTGAGAAATAATAATTGTTGTACAATGAGAAAATCTGAAAAAAATCAAGTGACAACACAGGCTAAGTGGAGATGTCGACAGCTTTCGGAAGATGCCACCCTTCCATCATCAGCACTCCTTCGATTGCCACACACTTAATGTGTGTCAGATTAAAATTAGCCATTTAAATGAAACTTTTGAAGAAATTAAGAATTGGAATTACTCCTCTTTGTGTTGAATAACCCCTATTCACCATTAATTCGTGTTGTATTCATTTGGCAGAAACTTAATCCATCTTAACTTTTAACAGAGTTGTATTTTTCCCATTGTTAACCCTTAGTAGGACTTTTCAAATCTTGAAAAATGTCCGTTAGGTTTGAATTTTTGTTTCATATTTCTAATTCTTAGAAATATTACTAAATTGCAATGTACCTTATGAGTTGTGTATTAATTGTGTTTATATATTGTTGGACTGTATATTTTATAACTGAATTTTCATTTAGTTCGGTTTAAGTCCATATTAATTATTTCTGAGAAATAATAATTGTTGTACAATGAGAAAATCTGAAAAAAATCAAGTGACAACACAGGCTAAGTGGAGATGTCGACAGCTTTCGGAAGATGCCACCCTTCCATCATCAGCACTCCTTCGATTGCCACACACTTAATGTGTGTCAGATTAAAATTAGCCATTTAAATGAAACTTTTGAAGAAATTAAGAATTGGAATTACTCCTCTTTGTGTTGAATAACCCCTATTCACCATTAATTCGTGTTGTATTCATTTGGCAGAAACTTAATCCATCTTAACTTTTAACAGAGTTGTATTTTTCCCATTGTTAACCCTTAGTAGGACTTTTCAAATCTTGAAAAATGTCCGTTAGGTTTGAATTTTTGTTTCATATTTCTAATTCTTAGAAATATTACTAAATTGCAATGTACCTTATGAGTTGTGTATTAATTGTGTTTATATATTGTTGGACTGTATATTTTATAACTGAATTTTCATTTAGTTCGGTTTAAGTCCATATTAATTATTTCTGAGAAATAATAATTGTTGTACAATGAGAAAATCTGAAAAAAATCAAGTGACAACACAGGCTAAGTGGAGATGTCGACAGCTTTCGGAAGATGCCACCCTTCCATCATCAGCACTCCTTCGATTGCCACACACTTAATGTGTGTCAGATTAAAATTAGCCATTTAAATGAAACTTTTGAAGAAATTAAGAATTGGAATTACTCCTCTTTGTGTTGAATAACCCCTATTCACCATTAATTCGTGTTGTATTCATTTGGCAGAAACTTAATCCATCTTAACTTTTAACAGAGTTGTATTTTTCCCATTGTTAACCCTTAGTAGGACTTTTCAAATCTTGAAAAATGTCCGTTAGGTTTGAATTTTTGTTTCATATTTCTAATTCTTAGAAATATTACTAAATTGCAATGTACCTTATGAGTTGTGTATTAATTGTGTTTATATATTGTTGGACTGTATATTTTATAACTGAATTTTCATTTAGTTCGGTTTAAGTCCATATTAATTATTTCTGAGAAATAATAATTGTTGTACAATGAGAAAATCTGAAAAAAATCAAGTGACAACACAGGCTAAGTGGAGATGTCGACAGCTTTCGGAAGATGCCACCCTTCCATCATCAGCACTCCTTCGATTGCCACACACTTAATGTGTGTCAGATTAAAATTAGCCATTTAAATGAAACTTTTGAAGAAATTAAGAATTGGAATTACTCCTCTTTGTGTTGAATAACCCCTATTCACCATTAATTCTTAATTTCTTCAAAAGTTTCATTTAAATGGCTAATTTTAATCTGACACACATTAAGTGTGTGGCAATCGAAGGAGTGCTGATGATGGAAGGGTGGCATCTTCCGAAAGCTGTCGACATCTCCACTTAGCCTGTGTTGTCACTTGATTTTTTTCAGATTTTCTCATTGTACAACAATTATTATTTCTCAGAAATAATTAATATGGACTTAAACCGAACTAAATGAAAATTCAGTTATAAAATATACAGTCCAACAATATATAAACACAATTAATACACAACTCATAAGGTACATTGCAATTTAGTAATATTTCTAAGAATTAGAAATATGAAACAAAAATTCAAACCTAACGGACATTTTTCAAGATTTGAAAAGTCCTACTAAGGGTTAACAATGGGAAAAATACAACTCTGTTAAAAGTTAAGATGGATTAAGTTTCTGCCAAATGAATACAACACGAATTAATGGTGAATAGGGGTTATTCAACACAAAGAGGAGTAATTCCAATTCTTAATTTCTTCAAAAGTTTCATTTAAATGGCTAATTTTAATCTGACACACATTAAGTGTGTGGCAATCGAAGGAGTGCTGATGATGGAAGGGTGGCATCTTCCGAAAGCTGTCGACATCTCCACTTAGCCTGTGTTGTCACTTGATTTTTTTCAGATTTTCTCATTGTACAACAATTATTATTTCTCAGAAATAATTAATATGGACTTAAACCGAACTAAATGAAAATTCAGTTATAAAATATACAGTCCAACAATATATAAACACAATTAATACACAACTCATAAGGTACATTGCAATTTAGTAATATTTCTAAGAATTAGAAATATGAAACAAAAATTCAAACCTAACGGACATTTTTCAAGATTTGAAAAGTCCTACTAAGGGTTAACAATGGGAAAAATACAACTCTGTTAAAAGTTAAGATGGATTAAGTTTCTGCCAAATGAATACAACACGAATTAATGGTGAATAGGGGTTATTCAACACAAAGAGGAGTAATTCCAATTCTTAATTTCTTCAAAAGTTTCATTTAAATGGCTAATTTTAATCTGACACACATTAAGTGTGTGGCAATCGAAGGAGTGCTGATGATGGAAGGGTGGCATCTTCCGAAAGCTGTCGACATCTCCACTTAGCCTGTGTTGTCACTTGATTTTTTTCAGATTTTCTCATTGTACAACAATTATTATTTCTCAGAAATAATTAATATGGACTTAAACCGAACTAAATGAAAATTCAGTTATTATTTTTTACTTAATGAGCTTATAACATAAGAACTAAAATATTTGCTTGCCAAAATTAGAAAAAAAAAATTAAAAAATTTTTAGAATGGACGCCATGGTTCTAAATTTTTTTTTAACATGATAATTTTTTTAGGCTGTCTATATATATAACCTGCTGGTGAATAAGCCCGTTTCACCAGCTTGTAAATAAAACGTAACAAAATTATTTTACAACAAAAAATTTTTTTTTATCAAAAAAAATTTCTTTAATCAATTTTTTCCCCATTTTTTTTTAATCAATTTTTTTCATAATTTTATTTTTAAATTTTTTTTTTTTCATCAATTTTTTTTTGATAAATTTTTGTTTTAAATAAATTTGTTATTTGCATCAAAAGTTTTTTTTTTATAATTTTTTTTTTTAATTTTTTTCATAATTTTTCTTTATTTCATCAAAAAAAATTTTTTTATCAAATTTTTTCATCGTTTCTTTTTGCATAAAAAATTTTTTTTATTAAAAATTTTTTTAAATTTTTTTGTTTGAATTTTTTTTACAATTTTTTTTTTTTTAATCAAATTTTTTTTTCTTCGTCATCGTACACAAAAAAAATAAAAAAAAAAAATATTTGAGTAAATTTTTAATACTATTGAGTAAAAAATTACTCAATAATATTAAATCGTTTACTGGTACAAAATTGAGTAATTTTTTACTCAATAGTATTAAAAATTTATTCAAATATTTTTTTTTTTAATTTTTTCTGTGTACGATGATGAAAAAAAAAAAATTATAAAAAAAAAATTTTTGATGAAAAAAATATAAAAATTTATTATATGTTTGAAAAA
This sequence comes from Pegoplata infirma, assembly GCA_963921195.1. Lineage (NCBI taxonomy): Eukaryota > Metazoa > Arthropoda > Insecta > Diptera > Anthomyiidae > Pegoplata > Pegoplata infirma. The sequence goes on from OY992536.1 coordinate 11,172,991, forward strand.
AATTCGAGTAAATTTTTAATTGACACAATTAAAAATTTACTCAAAATTTATCTATTTATTTTTTTAAAAAGTTTAAATTCAAAAAACTATCAGATTAATTAACATTAAATTTTTATTAAATTACTAGCTGGCCCGGTCCGCGTTGCTGGACCAAATATTGGATCAGTGTTATATTTCGTCCCGCTGCAAATATATAGCCCTGCAAAAAATGTAATGAATTTCTTGGCTTAGAAACATTTGTGGGCGTGGTTTTAAAGACCCGATTAGGCAGATAATCATCTTCAAATTATATTTAAAGAACAAAAAAAAAAAATACCATGTCCTTGACTTTGCGAATTGTACAACTTATTAAAACTTATTTAGTGTCATTATGAACAACACAAAAATGAATTACGCATATCTTTCGTTCTTAGGGCCTCTATAGACGATTCAATATTATGCACAATCTGCATGTATTTTTTTCAGTACAATATTTTATACAGTATTTTTATGTATGCCATTTGTGAGGAAACGTTGTTCATAATATTGCGTCGTCTGTAGGTACTTTTACTGTGAGCTATTGCCTTGAGTTCAAACAACCCTTTACAGTTTTCCTGAATTTTCCATTTTTTTAGGACGCTTTTCTCATTTATATTTCCTTAATAACCTAATTAGAACTAGAGTTTGCAAATAATCGAGATATCTCATAATCGCGATTACGATTAAAAAAGTCGCCGTTAATCGCGATTATCGATTAATCGATTTTTTAAATAAATTGAATTGCAATAGATTTATTAAAAAAATCTTTTAAAATTTAGATTTGCAAACGTATGAAAATACAAAAATTAATAATTTGAACATATAAAGTGCTCGATTTGGTAGTACTTTTCATCATTCACCTAATTTTTAAAAATTTGTTATTCTTTCGACTTTTAATATTTTCAATAATTACACGATAAAAATTTAAAAATCTTAAAATTCAAAGGGATATAAAATTTTTAAAAATTAGGTGAATGGTGAAGGTGTGCTCTCAAATCGAGCACAATATATTTATGTATGGGGTACAAATTTGAGTTCAATTAAGTTAACCTGTAGCGGCGATCAAAGTTTTAGATTTTTGAAAAATAAAAAAAACGTCTTGCCATGCTTATAAGAAACAAGTAGAAAAGTTAAATTCGACTTTGCCGAATCTATGAATACCCCCCACAATGCATTTTTTTTTAAAGGGTAGTACATTTTTTAACGTGAAAAAATTAACAATTTTGATTAGAAATATTTTATTTTGAGTAAAACACTCTTTTTTTGTCATTTAAAAAAAAAAAAAATTACTATTTTTTTTTTTTTTTTTTGAATGCAAATTGTTTTTCGAGTGTAATGTTTTTTTTACTGTAAAAATATTTCTGAGTGAATGCACGTACGTATGTACACAAAATATTGTAATTTTTGTAAAAAAAAAAACAAATTTTTTTTTTGTGTACATTTTTTTTGAGTGTAAAATTTTTTTTTGAGTGTAAAATTTTTTTCGAGTGTGGTTTTTAAGTTACCCATCGTAATAATTTTTTTAATTTTTTTGATGATACGTTCAACATACATCAAATTTTCTAAAAATTTGGAACTTGTTCCTTTAGTTAACTTTTAGTAACTTGGATAATAATTCACCTCGTAGTAAATAAAAACAAGTAAAAAAGTTAAATTCGGCCTTGCCGAATGTAGTGATACGCTCCACAATTTCAAAAAGAATATTGCAAACAACTTTAATTAAAAGGAAATAACTTTTAAAAAAAACAAGTAAGAAAGTTATATTCGGCTGTGCCGAATCTTTAAATACCCTCCACCAATGTAATGATTTAAAAAACAAAAAAGTTTGTTTTATTTATACCTCAGGAAATAAAAAAGTACCAAAAAGTGTACTTTCGGTACTTTTAATAAAAGGTACTTTTTATAAAAGGTACTTTTTATAAAAGGTACTTTTAATGAAAGGTACTTTTTATAAAAGGTACTTTTTATAAAAGGTACTTTTTATAAAAGGTACTTTTTATAAAAGGTACTTTTTATAAAAGGTACTTTTTATAAAAGGTACTTTTTATAAAAGGTACTTTTTATAAAAGGTACTTTTTATAAAAGGTACTTTTTATAAAAGGTACTTTTTATAAAAGTTACTTTTTATAAAAGGTACTTTTTATAAAAGGTACTTTTTATAAAAGGTACTTTTTATAAAAGGTACTTTTTATAAAATGTACTTTTTATAAAAGGTACTTTTTATAAAAGGTACTTTTTATAAAAGGTACTTTTTATAAAAGGTACTTTTTATAAAAGGTACTTTTTATAAAAGGTGCTTTTTATAAAAGGTACTTTTTATAAAAGGTACTTTTTATAAAAGGTACTTTTTATAAAAGGTACTTTTTTCCCGGAAGGTGAACCGACATTGCAAATTTAATTTTCTAGTATCATTATTTAAGGAAATATAAAATGTAACAAAAGTACATATTTTTACCCTTTTTACCCTATTAGAAACATCATTGGCAAAAATGCAGCCTTAAGGAATCTATATTCCGGGAGGTGAGCATACAGTCCAAATTTCAAGTCTATGTGACAATTTTTTAAGGAAATATGAAAGGTACCAAAAGTACATATTTTTTCCATTTTTACCCCCTTAGAATCAACATTGGCAATAATCCAACCGTACTGGATCTATATTCTAGGATGTGAACATACGTCCAAATTTCAAGTTTCTATGTCCATTATTTCAGGAGATATAAAAAGCATCAAAAGTACAGTTTTTTACCCTTTTGACCCCCTTAGAATCAACACTGGCAAAAATCCAGCCTTAATGGATCTATATTCCGGGAGGTGAACATACAGTTCAAATTTCAAGTCTCTATGATCATTATATCAGGAGATTTAAAAAGTACCAAAAGTAAAATTTTTTTACCCTTTTTACCCCCTTAGAATCAACATTGGCAAAACTCCAGCCATAGTGAATCTATTTTGCGGGAGGGTAACATACAGTCCAAATTTCAAGTCTCTATGACCATTATATCGGGAGTTATAAAAAGTTCCAAAAGTACAGTTTTTTACCCTTTTTACCCCCTTAGAATCAACATTGGCAAAAATCCAGCCTTAGTGGATCTTTATTCCGAGAGGTCAACCTACAGTCCAAATTTCAAGTCTCTAACTTCAGCGGTTTGAGCTGGGCGATGATGAATGAGTATGTCAGTCAGTCACATTACTCTTTTATATATTTAGATTTTCCGGATTTGGGCGATTTTTGCCATAAAGTTTATTTCTGTCTTTTATTATTTAACAAAATTTATTTTTTTAAATGAAAATATTTTTTTTTTTTTAAGAAATCTGAACAAAGTTGAATTTTGGCGATATTTTACATCCGATTTGGCGACAAAGCCAAAAAAAAAGTCTGGCAACCCCGTTAATATGACGAAGCAAAAAAATGAACACACACACACATGCTATATAAAAATAACTATTAATTTTTTTATTATTACTTAACGAACTTTTTTTTAATTAAATTTAGATTTTGTTTTACATATTTTAAAGTTTTTTGTAAAGATTTTTTTCTTTTTTTTCCTTTTTGTTATTTTTTTTCATTTCCGTTTTCTTTGTTATGTATCTACACAAAATATGAGTTAAATTAGGGTTATGTTGAAAAAAAAATTGTGTTTTTTAGTAATTCGCTCATAACTTTTAAAATACTTAACCGATTTAAAAAAAAAATACAGGAGTTTTTTCCTGGGAAAATTACGCAACTTTTGGTACCCCATGCGTTTAAATCGGTTTCGGAGTATTGCCAAAAACGTGATTTCAACAGACAGACAGACAGACGGACGGACAGACAGACAGACAGACAGACAGACGGACATCGCTAGATCGACTTAAAATCGATCAAGGATCATGAATATATATACTTTATGGGGTCCTAAACCAATATTTCAATGTGTTACATACGGAATGACAAACTTATATATACCCTCTATCACCAGAGTGGAGGGTATAAAAATTGAAAAAAAAATTTCCGCGAAAAAAAAATTTTGGTAAAAAAAAATCCGCGATTTTTTTCTTTTTTTTTGTCAAAAAATATGTTCGTACTTGTTTAAATACCATTTGGTGTTCAATTATGTTAACGTATGTCAACCAGAAGCCGAATTAAAGCATTTTGTATTTTTAGGTTATGTTGAATGTACTGAAATTTTTGAGGTGTGCTTACATTTTCGTTCATAACTTTTGAACCGCTGAACCGATATCGCTCAAATGCAATACCAAACTTCTCGGGAGAACTTCCAATATATATGTTAAGTTTCAGTCATCTCTGTGCAATATTTTGTCCGCGAGAGCATTTTCAACAGACAGACAGACGGACAGACGGACAGACGGACAGACGGACAGACGGACAGACGGACAGACGGACAGACGGACATCGCTAGAATGTCTTAAAATCGATCGGGCATCATGAATATATATACTTTATGGGGTCCCAGACCGATATTTCGATGAGTTACAAACGGAATGACAAACTTATATATACCCTCTATCACTAAGTGGAGGGTATAAAAATATGAACATAAAAAAAAAATTTGGTCAAGCGGGTTTCGAGATATAATTCGCAATTTGCAAAAAATGTCGGCTTTCCAAAGTCCAATTTTTTTTTAAATCTCAACATTTTTTCCCCTTAAACTTGTGACAAACTTTCATATTAATTTAAATTGAATCCGATCATTTGAACCTATTCGCCTTTCGATCAAACCTTAAAATTTTTTGGAAAACTTTTGAAAAATTAAAAAAAAAATCGGTCGAAAAGCTGCACGGTTTTAAATAATCCGATTTGGCTCAAATCAAGTTTAAAAACAGTTTTTTCAAGTTTTATAAAAGGACAAATGAAAAAAATAAAATTTCTTGAATGTAACTTTTGGATATTTTTTCACAACTTTTAAATTTTTTTTTTTTTTTTATATCCAAGTTATTTGTATTTTTAAACTTTATTCAAAATTCAAAATTTTTTTCGTTATCAAAACAATAAATTTGATAGAAAATGATTAATCGTAATCGCATGATTTTTTTGCCGATTACGATTACGATTAATTGGAGCGATTAATCGCGATTACGATTACGATTTTAATCGTTTTGCAAACTCTAATTAGAACTATAATTAACATAAAAAAATCGGTCCGGTCATTTGTAGTCGACATATTTAGACAAAATCGGGCTTTAAAATTTGTGTGGTAAGTTAAACTTGACTTTTGTACCAAGTTTATGATGAATCTATTAAGCAATATTTATTTTTTAATAGATCGAATTAGAGTAAAAACTAATTTTAGATATATCGAAAAAAGTGGGCGAAGACTATTTTTCTTTCCGACCAATTATATGGACTATTACGAACATTTAAAACAAAAACAAGTAGAAAAATTAAATTCGACTTGGCCGAATCTATGAATACCCTCCACAATGCCCTTTTTAAGTTATGAAAAATTTTCTAGAGTGAAAAAATAACATTTTTGATTAGAAATATTTTATTTTGTGTAAAAAAACTTTTTATTTTAACTAATTTTTGAAAAAAAAAAATAATTTACTAAATTTTTTTTTGAGTGTAAAATTTTTTTTGAGTGTAAAATTTTTTTCGAGTGTATTTTTTTTTTCTTTTAGTGTAAAAATATTTTTGAGTGACAAAAATGCGATGTAAAATATTTTTGTGACTTACCAATGTTTTTAAAACATGTTTAACGGGTTTTCAACACGTGAATTTAAGGTGAGGCGAATCTGAAATTTACGGTTTTGCTAATAACTTTTGAACCACTGGACCGATTTGGCTGAAATTTAAAACAAACTGGACCTGAAGAAATATAAATATATATGCCACACTTCAGCACCCTCAGAATTGCTGTTCGAAAGTTAACGTGTGTTTTATCTCGTAAATTCCAAAAAAACCCTTGCCGAAATTCACTCATTTGCTTATAACTTTTGAACCACTGGACCGATTTCGCTGGATTGCAATACCAACCTGACCAGGTAAATGTCCAACATATATGCAAAACTTCAGGAGCCTCCGTAAAGTCTTTCAAAAGTTAACGTGTTTTCAACAGACAGACAGACAGACGGACAGACGGACGGACGGACGGACGGACGGACGGACATCGCTAGATCGTCTTAAAATCGATCGAGGATCATGAATATATATACTTTATGGGGTCCTAGACCAATATTTCGAGGTGTTACAAACGGAATGACAAACTTATATATACCCTCTATCACTAGAGTGGAGGGTATAAACATAGAACGAATTGTGATCACCAGGGCAAGGAAGTTCATGCACTAAAAATCGCGTTTTTAGCGCTAAAAATATGTATCAAAAATTGAAAAATATGCAGTAAAAACTAAAAAAATATGCATTAAAAATTGATTTATTTTAATATTTATTCATAAAAAATCGTAAAACATAAAATTCAGTAGAGCAACTATAGCTTTACTCGAATTTCGAAATCGTCGGGATCGGGAAAGTTGCCTTTTAGAGTCGATATTAACATACAAAAATATTGGGCACATAGGACAATGGATTTGGGTTCCTTTTTTGACTTGAAAATCGGAAAGCTCCGAATAAAGTGAAAAAAATTTTAACTTTTTTTGTTTGTAATTTTTTTTTTTTTTTTAAATATAATTTTGTTTTTTATTAATTTCAAAATGCATTAAAGGCCAAATTAAATAATACGATATTTAAAAAAATACATCTTCACCACACTGAGTTAATGTTACATTCTATTTTCAGCAAAAAACTAATTAAAAATATTTTTTTGTAAAGCAAGATACAAAAAATAAAAAATAAATTACTGACAAAAAATTTTTTTTTTCCATAAAAACACTTTTCAAGTAATGTCCGAATATAAACTAATATTTAATGCAAAAAAAAAGTTTTTATACCCTCCACTCTAGTGATAGAGGGTATATATAAGTTTGTCATTCCGTTTGTAACACATCGAAATATTGGTCTAGGACCCCATAAAGTATATATATTCATGATCCTTGATCGATTTTAAGTCGATCTAGCGATGTCCGTCCGTCCGTCCGTCCGTCCGTCTGTCTGTCTGTCCGTTGAAAACACGCTAACTTTTGAAAGACTTTACGGAGGCTCCTGAAGTTTGACATATATGTTCTCCATTTACCGGGTCAAGTTGGTATTGCAATCCAGCGAAATCGGTCCAGTGGTTCAAAAGTTATGAGCAAAAGAGTAAATTTCGGCAAGGGTATTTTTCAAATTTACAAGATTAAAACCACTATAACTTTCGAAAGACAATTCTGAGGAAGCTGAAGCTGAGCATATATATTTGTCGTTCCCCAAGGCTATTTGGTTTTGAATTTCAGCAAAATCGGTTCAGTGGTTCAAAAGTTATAAGCAAAGCACTGAATTTCAGATTTGTTTCACCTTAAACTGTTGAAAACTCGTTAAACAAGTTTTTAAAGCATGGTGAAATACCAGTTTTGTAAAACTTGTTGTTGTTTGTTTTCTTGTCGTGGGGTGCAGTTTAGTTGTTAGACAAGTAAATATTTGTTATTGTTTTGTTATTGTTAGTGTAACTGTATGTAACGGGAAAAAATCAAATAAAGTATGTGTATGATTGAATGTTAATTTGTTTTTGGTTTTTAAAGAAGAGGATGGTAATATAAAAAAAAGAGGAAAATATGTGAAATAGTTTTTTTTTGTATTACATATAGGTATAAAACAACAAAAATATTTTACAAAGTAATTTGTTACTCAAAGAAATTGTACATTAAAAAATATTTACACTCAAAAAAAAATGCTACACTCAAAAAAAAATGTACACATTATTATTTTTTTTTTGAATGAAATGGCAGACTCAAAAAAATGTTTACAGTCAAAAAAATTTTACACTCAAAAAAATTTGATTGATTAAAAGAAAGTTTGACCCAAAATAATATACATATTTCTAATAAAAAATTTTTAATGCAATTTATTGAAATTTTTTTTTAGAAAATTACTATCAGATAACATTGTGGAGGGTATTCATAGATTCGACCAAGCCGAATTTAATTTTTCTACATGTTTTTGTTTCACTTTGTTCAAAACAGGTCCAATATTTTTGTGTTAATATCGACCCGAAAAGCAACTTTCCCGACCCGATGTTTTTGAAATTCAAAAAAAACTAAGTTTGCTCCACCATAGTGTAAACATCCGAATTCGGAATTTTTCTAATTTGAAAACGCTTTCCCCAAAACGATTGGCAATTAGGACGTTTTTACGGAAAAAATAAAAAAATAAAAATTCCATAAATTCAGTTTTTTTTTTATCTCATTGTCAGTGCAGTTTAATAAAACCAATTAGGAACACTCCTTTCCGTCTTTTAGATGCAGCCCTTGGCCGAAATTACTAAATGAAAATTGTTTTTATATTTTTCTCACTATATTGCTCAATTTTTGCTTAAATTTTTTGACAAAAAAATATTTATTTTATTTATTTTTTTTTTATCAAAATGCATTAATTTTACAAAATTAATAAAACAAAATATTTTTTTTAATAAATATTAAAAAATATGCAAGAAAATATATAGTTTCAGCAAAATATGTAAAAACATGCATTTTCATCAAAATATGCAAAAATATGCACTAACATATCAATGCCATTTTTAAGCAATTTCCATGATTCGCGAAGATAAATACTTTAAGTTGTGCTCAGGCTAACGACAACAAACATGTATTTACATGAACCCCCTTGCCCTGGTGATCACATATCCAATTATGGCTTAAAAGTTGCGTAATTTAGAGTAGAATTTTTAGGCTTAAAAAATCGATTGTTTCGGACTTTTTCAAAAAGTCGATTTTAATTTTTAAACGTTAAAAAATAAGTGATAATTACTTCGTAAAATTTTTTAATATTTTTTCTTAAACTACATTTAAAAACCAACAAAATGCTGTCCAACTATTTATAAGATATCTATATTTTTAACTGGTCAAAATTAATTGAAAATTAAAATTTTTTTTTTTTTTAAATCGCAATTTTAAAAAATTGATTCAACATCAACATGGTATAAAAACCTGAAATTTTGAGAGCAAGTTGCATTTAAAACGTACTAAAACATATAAAAAAAAACCCCGACCCCCGGGTCTAAAAGTGAGTGATTTGGCCTGGATGTCCCTATATCTACATATGTATGATCCGATGTATTCATATAATATCAGATCAAAGCAGATGAGATAAAATCAAAACGATTTTTATATGGATTAAACAACTTAATTGAAAAACAACTTAACTAAAAAATTAGAAATTTTAAAATTAAAAAAAAAAAATTGTGTAAAATAATCAGCTTTCTATACCCTCCAACTACAGTATGGGGTTATACTCACTTTGTCATTCCGTGTGTAACGCATCAAAAAATTGGTCTAGGACCCCATAAAGTATATCTATTTATAATCAATGATCGATTCTAAGACATTCTACCGATGTCCGTCCTTCCGTCCGTTCATCTGTCCGTCCGTCCGTCTGTAGTTAACACGATGCAGTTTAAAAAAAAGAGCTAGAATCACGAATATGTCTTATGTTCCTAGGCAGGTTAAGTTCGTAAATGAGCAAAATCGGACAAGGGGGAAAAAGTTCCCCCTTGAAGAACTAACCCAACCTCTGAAAAGTATCATTTTTTTATATGATTTTTTGTGTTTTTATTTAACAAATGCAGCATTTTTATACTACAAGAAGTTCAAAGTCCTACACTTTGACACAGGGGACAAAGGGGTCCCCTGTAGGCTAGTTGGTAGCGTGCTAGCCTATGAAACAGGGGGTCGTGGGTTCGATTCCCACCAAAGCCCTTGGTCGATTTCGCTACAACGAGACGACGGTCATTGTTAGCAGTTCTCGGTAAGGGTAAAATTATTTAAAATGAGTTGTAAATAAAAATTGGAAAAATAAATAAAAACTGATCATTGGATCAAATTATTATTATTAAGTCCTACACTTGGACCCAGAGAATTAGAAAATGTAATTTTTTTCGATCCGCCCCCATTTTATGGGCGTGAAATAATTTTTTTTTTTAAATAATTATAAACTTGTATTTCTTTAGTGCAAAAAGTATAATAATGAATTTTTAAACACATATTATAGAGGAAATTTGCCCCCCCCCAATAACCACTACCGAGCCCCCCCAAAAAGAAAACGCCCCTGCAAATTTTTTTATTTTTTTTCCATGTTGGAGGGTATAAAAGATTCGGCAAAGCCGAATTTAACACTCTAACTTGTTCCGTTTAAATTTGTCAATTTTTTGTTTTTATCGGTTTTTATATTAGTCTTTTTTCTTAATAAAAATAATAAATTTTTAATGTTTAGAATTTTTGTCTGAAATCAGCAGATTTTTTTTGCTGAAAAACTAATGTTTTAATAATGACCTTTGACCTTTAAACAAATATCGTATCGATTGATACGATATTTTATATACGATATACTATCTTGAGTACTTTTTGATATAATGACATTTATATCCGAAAACTTTTATCAAATTTAAACAATTTTCCCAATTTTCAAGACATATATCTCGAATATTAGAATGACCAGAATCAATCTGTTAGTAAAAGTTATCTCCAATACAAATTTATAACAAAGTCACACTGGTGGTGAGGTCAAAAATTAAATCTTTTTTGGTTGAATTGACATGTTTTTCTCAGAATTTTAATTGGAAAGGGTGAAGTAAGCCATACTTCCACAAAAAAATTCTATGTTTTCAATACACATTGATTTTCTTTTGTAAAATTTTGTAGTTAAAACTTTCACCAACAAAACAAATTCAATTAATTGTTTAGTACCTTTGGTTAACTCACAATTTTAGAAACACTTTCAAAAACAAGACAAGTACCCAATGGTTTTTGGTACTTTATTTTACTTTTGTATACGATTTATTATATACCCTATACTTAGTGATAGAAGAGATTAACATAAATTTGTTCTGTCGTTTATAACACGTTGAAATATTGGTCTGAAAACAAATGAAATATTCATGGTACCCGATCGATTTTAAGACGATGCTTATCAGTAGGACAACAGAAAACTAGCAGTTATGAATTTATTTTGAGGCCTAAAACTATGCTATACAAAACAAGTCTATCGTAAAAATAAACAAATGAAAGCAAATGTGTTTAGTTGAAGTAACACATCCCAAAACCTTCAAGAAAAGGAAATCATGACAATCTTTTTTAATTATTTATTGTTTTAAATCATATTTCAATAAAAATATGCTTGTCTATGATATTAAGAAATCTGGATAATAATCATGAATTTATTCACCTACGACTCTTCCTATTTTTAAGACATTTTTTGATAGCTTATATTTAAAGCATACCCTAAGGTGTGAAAAATAACTAACACCATCACACCATACTGGCATTAATAGTGCCATCTTGTGTGTATTATTTGAAACACTTGTTTTTAATAATTTTTAGAATTTTAAAAGCAACCATTAGGGATAGTACGAGTATTTGAAAATGTATTTTATTATTTAAAAAAATTTAATTACACTGCAAATAAGTTTTTGTCACTCAAAATGTTTTAATCCCAAATTTTTTTCAGTGTAAAAAAAAATTGATTCATTTATTATCCCTTTTTTATTAAAAAAAGCGAATAAATGCTTAAATTTAAGTTTTACTCAAAATGTTTAGGACATTTGTGTAAGGTATTCAGGAATTCCGCAAAGCTAAACTTATCAGTTTTACTTGTTTATTAAAAAAAGTGTTCTTAATTACAAGTAAATAAAAAAAAAAGTTTTTTTCTTAATTTAATTTTATCCTTTTTTATTTATTTATTGTTTTCTTTTTCCTTTCAGGACATTTGAAAACATGAAATTGAGGGTGATCTCACTGAAAAATAGAACATTTTTGTACAAAATAAAAAGGGCTACTAATTACTTTGTTTATAGTAAAAATATTTATAAACATACAACACAATCTAAATTAACATAAAGTTTTAGGCGCCACAAAATATGCTACAAAAAACTCTTATAAAAGAAAAAAAGGAATTTAAAAGTTTTTTAACAACAAGTTTTCTTTTTTTCTTTTCCGTTATTTCTTCTGGGTTTTTGTTTGTATTTATTTATAAAAAGTATTTAAGCCTTCAGACAAACAGCTGGTAAATTTTTGTGGGTTCATAAAGTACAAAAAACTTAAAAAAGCGAGAAAAAAAACTTACAAAATTTTAGCAAAATTTCGAGGGTGTTCTCATATTTACGGCTTAAATTGCCAAATAAATCGATAACTTTCAAAGGAAAAAAACATCTAAAAGTAAAAAAATTATATATAATGAAAGGAAAAAATACAAAAAATATTACAGAAAATAACAGCAAAAGAAATAAAAATGATTAATTTGCTTTAGTTGAGCAGAGTAAGTAAGTTAGTATCGTCATAGGTTTATGTAGGAGTTTTCATACAATATTTCTATAAACGTACATAGAGTTTCCCTTAAGGTTTTAATGCTTATTTATAGATTTTAAGCTCTAGATATTGTATAATCCCTCTTACCAATATCAATATTTAATAAGGCGTTACATATGTAAACAGAAAATTTTGTATTATGATAAAAGTGGCTTTAGTAAGCTTTACTTAATATTATTAAGATTTTGGTAATATTTTGTAAAGATTTGTATACACTAAAACAAAAATTCGTAATTTAAATGAAACAAGTTCATTATTTTGTTCTTATTTATCCAATGAAAGAATTCGAAAGCTTATTAAAATATTAAGCAATTAGAAACACATTTCATAAAAATTTTCTTAAAACTAGTTGTAGTTTGACACCTGTCTATTCGCGTCCTTTTAATTTGTGGCGATTTAAAAACAGCCAATCGAGTGGTACAAATTTATTTTTATAGAATTTTTATAGTTACTAAAATTCGCGTTGTTTTATACTATTTCGTGGTTTTACTTATGTATCAAAATTTAAGGGCATAGTATAATTTTGTGTCAGAAACAGAGTGAAACTTATGAATTAAAAAAATGTGAAAGTGTATTTTTCTAACTTGTTTTTGTGTTTTTTTCAGATTTGGTCTAGGACTTTACTGAGGCTGCTAAAGTTTGGCATGAACATTTTTAATTTACATACACTCAAAATAATTCTGCAGTAAAAATATTAGTAAGTGATTTGGTACCAAAATCTACTAATAAGTTACTAATTACCAGTAGTACGGTAGTTTTTTTAGTATCTTCAAAGTACTAAAATTAGTAATTTTTACTGGTTTTGAATAATATTAGTAAAAAATTTTAGTATTGATTACCAACGCCTGCACTAGATCATATTGGACTAAAAAATTAGTTCATTAGTAAAATTTTTAGTATTGAATACCCACGTTTTTTTTTTTTTTGGTGTAGGCAGGTTGGTACACCTAGAAAAGTTTTACAGTAACTTTTTACGGTTATTCAAAAAGTTTTTAGTTAAAGTTGTTTTAAACGTTTTATCGTTTGTTTTTCAAAAAAAAAACTAAAATATTGAAGGATTTATACAGTCGTTAAAACAATAAACTACAAAATTTACGGAAAAATATTTTTATCAGTTAAAATATTTGTGACTGATTATACCGTATAATTTTACAGAAGTACGGTTTTTGTAGTTTGTTATTCAAAAAAAAATATTTTACTCCACAAAATAAAAAATTGTAAACAGTTAAAATAACTGAAATATCATTTGTTTTTACTAGTTTTGTCTAGTCATTTATTAACGTTTAAAAATAACTGAAAAAGTATGTTGTTTCAAATGAAGTACAAGAAGTCCGTTTTTTAAAAGGAAAAAACGATTGTTTTAAACGATTTTTCAGTTGAATTTACTTACAAAATATTTTGAGTGTATTGTATTTCAGCGATAGCGTAAAATTGGTTCAAAAGTCGTAAGCAAAAGAGTGAATTTCGGTAAGGATTTTTCGAAGAATTTACGAATTTAAAAACACGCTTACTTTCTAAAGGCAACTCTAAGGCTGCTGAAGCTTGACATATATATGAGGCATTCCACACCAAATGTCCCGCTACAGAAAAACATGTGTCCCTTGAATTTCTGAATAGTTTGTATGAATAGCCCTATATGTAACTAAGAAATTTGCGTTTTTGGTTTTACAATTTTCCAAAAACTGGGCTTAGGAGGCGTGGTCAAATATCGGAAAAATTGTCAAATTTGTGTCGAGTTGCCTTGTTTAAATATTTATCAAATTAAAGCGGAATGCATGACAAATTTCAAAAATTTACATTCTTGTATAGTTTTGTATGGGCTATCGATTAAATTTTTTTTTGTGGAAAATTTTCAGAACCCGTTCTTAAATATTTAATTTTTTAAAAAAGTCAATTTATCAAAAATCCGGCCACTTTTTTTTTAAGTTTAGATGTTTGTATATCCACACACAAAAATTCAGACATGTGTTTTTTCGTTTTTTTCGAGAAAATTGCAAATAAATTTTGAATTCCATAACAATTTTGTACTTTGCTTGTATTTTCTTGTTTCAATATAGCGTATGAGTAACATTTATGCAAATATTTAATACTCATTCGCTACGTTCAAACAAGAAAATACAAGCAAATTACAAAATTGTTATGAAAATTAACATTCAAATGCGATTTTCTCGAAAAAAAACGAAAAATTCATGTTTGATTTTTTTTTGTAAAAAAAAAAACAAAAGTGGCCGGATTTTTTATAAATATGGAAGGTGTCCCTTCACGAATATGGAACGTGTCCCCTAACGTAACCTACCAAACCCTTTCCTCAAAAAAAAAAACGCCCCTGAATTTTGTGTACATGTTGAAGGGTATAAAAGATTCGGCACAGCTGAATACAACACTCTCACTTGTTTTTTTTTTTCAAAATGATTACAACATTTTTTACTCAAAATAAAATATTTTTGATCAAAATTGGAAATTGGAAATTCATTGATGCGGCCTAGTAGATTTTGATTTTTTAACTTTTCCGTTGTTTTGATATCAAAAGAATTTTTTTCTTAAGTTATTTACACCATAGCACTGAGTCGTAGGATTTTTATGAAAAAGCAAGACTTTTTAAAGCATAATTTTAGGCATGTAGTAAATATATGATTGTTATTTAAAGTGACAAAAAAATATACATATTGCAAAAAGTCGTAAATGTCATTTTCAGATCATATATTAACAAAATGCCTAAAATTGTGCTACAGAAAAATCTTACTTTTTTATAAAAATCGTCAAAAATCAAACTACTTAATGGTATGGTGTAACACAGCTTTATACTACTGATTATGTGTCGGATGATTTTTAAAATTATTAGAAACATTTATAAAAATATATATAATATAAATTTTCTCTTTCATCCTTAAAGTGTGCACTCCTATTTTACACATAACATCGAAAATCTTTTTTTTTTCAGTCTTATCGTGACATTTGACTGTAAAGCTGTGTTTACACCATACCACTAATTGTAAGTCGTTTTATTTTCAAAGATTTTTATAAAAAAGTAAGATTTAAATCGTTTTATTTTCGACGAGTTTAAAAACAAAAAATAATTCATAAACAAATATAACATTTAACTTAATCTTAAGTCGATTTATTAAAAAAAAAAAATCATAAATGTCATTGTTTTGCTGGGATTTAATTTTCGGATCATATATTTACAAAATGCCAAAATTATGCTACAGCAAACTTAAAATTTATAAAGATTTGAAAATTATACGTGATATCATATTTTTTTTAATCCTAAAGGTATGCACTATTTTTTCCCATAAAATGTCGATAATCGTTTGACTCATTGGTAGGCTGACATCTGGGGGCTAATTCTACTTAAACCTGCAATTTTTTAAATTTTTCTGTGTGCCTAAGATTATGCTATGATACAAAGCTTTTTTTATTTTTTCTTACTACACTGCCACATAAAAAATTATAAAAAGCCTGTATTTATCAAAACATAGTTCAAGGCAAACAGAAAAATTTACAAATTGCACGTTCGAGTAAAATCGCTATCGACTCGGATAATTAGTCTTCTGGTGTCAAAGACCAGCTGTTATTAAATTGTTCGTTAGATTTTTTTAATAACATATTTGTTAAAACTATGTTTTTTAATTCATATATTTAGGTAGTGAAAAAAAGCTTAGGACTTTTTTAACTTATTTGGCAATCGAAAGAAAATTGTTTTCTATTCAATATTTTTAAAAATGTCGAAAATCATACGTGATATTAATTTTTTCTTCACGCCCGAAAGTATGGATTTCTTTATCGGTTATTTCGATTATCGGTTGACTCAGTCTTGTTAAGAAAACAAGAGGTGTTACCAAGGTTTCTATATATTTGAGACATGCTGATTCGAATGGCGTACTCCATTTTTCGATGTATGGTACAGTTTTCTTGCAAAATGTCGATAAAGATTTGCTGATTTTGAGCTAGTTTTTCAACAAAAGAATTTGCAAAGTTAATGATTTTTAAATTGTATGTCATGGAAAATTAAGATATGACTTGTAGCAATATTTCTTATGCCAATTCGGTTTAAAGATTAACCGAATTGTCGAATTTATTCATTTTTTGAGGTTTTCGCGAAATTAACCGACAAGTTGGTCTTTGATTAAAAACTTGCGTTTAGGGAATTAAAAAGGCATCCCTAACAATACGAATATTGGACAAAAAACTGCTATGTTATATGGACCATCATGATGAAAATCGCGAAAAACCGTTTTTTGGAATATGGCAGCATCACTTTACGAGGTGATTTAAGGCTCCATCTTTTAGTATATAATGAGGGAACCTTAAACAATTAACTGACCAAAAATTTGGCGAAAAAAGTTTTCATTTGCAAAAGTTATCTTAACAAAAACTATATTTATTGTAGGGTTAACATTGAAATAATAGTTTTTGTTAAGATAACTTTTGCAAATTAAAAGTTTTTTGTCCAAACTTTTGGTCAGTTAATTGTATAAGAATCCCACATTATACACTAAAAGATGGAGTCTTAAATCATCTCGTTAGGTGATGCTGGCATATACAAAAAAACGGTTTTTCGCGCTTTTCATCATGATGGTCCATATAACATAGCTGTTTTTTGTCCACTATTCGTATTGTTAGGTATGCCTTTTTGATTCACTAAAAGCAAGTTTTTTATCAAAGACCAACTTGGCAATTAATTTCGCGAAAACCTCAAAAAAAGAAGAAATTCGCGAATTTAAGGGCGTAAGATGAAAAGCTTTAAACCAAATTTGCATAAGAAATATTGCTGCAAGTCATATCTTTGTTTTCCATGCCATACAGTTTAAAAATCATTAAGTTTGCAAATGTTTTTGTTGAAAAACTGGCTCAAAATCAGCAAATCTTTAACGACATTTTGCAAGATAACTGTACCATACATCGAAAAACGGAGTACGCCATTCGAATCAGCATGTCCGAAATATATAGAAATGATGGTCGTAACTCTTGTTTATTTTTTTGTGTTCCGGAGTGTAATCAGTTAAAGTTTCAATATTCATAATAATTTTCTCACTTTAGAAAAAATATATTATATTAGCAGAAATTAACAAAGCGATTATAAGACTTTCGAAATTATACAGAAAATCCCTTTTAATAGCTGCCACCCTAATATACATGTAAATGTTATACGACACGTACTTTTTTTTTTGTTCAGTTTGCAGTAAAATGAAACAAAAATTTCCTTAGCTATAATTCAAAAGGTTTATTGAAAAAAATCTAATAATAATGATTTTAACAAGCACCTGATCTTTTATTTTCTATTTAACAATAGAGTAGAGTGGACTGAAATTCTTTGGAAATGAATTTAAAAAAAATTATAGGGAGGAGAATAAATATAGGTTATTACAGGTCATTTTTAAGGTCATTCTTTTGATAAGATAATTTAAACATTTCCGTCACCGATAAATTTTGATAATTGAATCCATTTTCAATCCGACTTATTGTGCATATAATACTTATAAGAAAGTACATAAAAAAGTTTTATATGTAGTTATAATTTTTATACAATACATGGTTTATATACGGTTTATGGTCTATCAAATTTGTATATCTATTGTAGCATCTCTATAACAATACAAATTTTGCACGTTCTTGTTAACATGTTAGTTAACTGAAAACTATTCAAAAAGAACCGAAAAACTTTTAACAGTTTTAATTAGTTCAACATACATCTAAAGAATTTCAACGATATTTTTTTTTGTTTTTTTGGTTATCCCCTCTTTGTAGTTAACTTGGTTAAGACAAAAGAACTTAAAAGGATTTTGTTTCAGTCGTATATAATTCCATTAAAAGGGAACGAAATTATTGATTGATTGAAGTCTCTACCCACAAAATGATTAATTAAAGTAAATATGTAAAGCTTTACAAACGGATTATAGAAAATATATATAAAGTTTCTAGGGGCATGTGTATGTGTGTTTTTGAACTACAGTAATGCGGAAGTATATAAATATGTATTTCTAAATATATATTAGATTGTCCCGAAAAATATATTTTTTTGATTTAAAATTGGTCGAGACTCTGCCATAACGGAAAAATTAAAAAATAACTATTTACATCCTAAAGATATGCAACAACAAAATTTAAAAGTCTGAAAAAATAACCTGATCGGCTAAAAATGAATGACTAGGATTTATGAATTTATTTTGAGGCCTAAAACTATGCTATACAAAATAATTGTATCGTTAAATTAAATAAATGAATGGATGTGTTTTTAGTTGAAGTTACACATCCTAACACCTTCGAGAGGAGGAATTCAGGACAATCCTTCATACTTCTTAATTGTTTAAATAAAATTTCAATAAAAATATGTTTGTTTCTGACAAAAATAAAACAAAAGATTTCATTATTAATAATCTTCTTGGCCTCTAGATTACAATATGATTTTTCGGGACTGGCTAAGAAAAACCTTTTTATACATACATTTGAAAATATGATGGGGTAACTGTAGATATGCTCATTTTTTAGATACTTTTTTTTTAAATTAAAAATTTAACTCCCAGTTGGTGTATATATTTTTTTTTTGCCTAAAATAATGCAAAGATATTTATTCTGCTTTACTTCCTAAAGGTATGCAATAAATATTATATTAGTTTGGTATAAGAGTAAAAAAATGGTATATAGGCTCAAAAACAATTCATATCAGTATAAAAATATCATAATATTTTTTTATTAAAAGAAGGTTGAAGCACTAGGTCTAACATAAAATTTGCAAGTTCTTAGGGCTGTTAACAACATAAGTGCACTGTCATATAGTGTGGTGTCATGTTTGGTAGTCATTTTAAATTTTGGTTTGAAAAGTAAATTGGGGTTTTCAAAGTGTTGGCTTACTTTAAATATCTACTTGAACATTTGCAAAAAGTATACTTTATTTAAGTAAGCTTTAAAAAACTAGCTCAGTAGTCTAGTTAATTTAATTAATAATCGAGATAGTGTGGTGGGAATCGATTCTAAGTTTAGATTCCCACCACACCATTTGATAGTTATAATTAAATCGATCAAAACACTTGATATAAATACAGTTTCGAAATCGCTGATATGCAAAATGTACACTGATAGAAATTTGTACATGTCAATAATGAAAATCTACATTAATGTTATGAAAAATGACGTTAAAAAGGAACCTATGTAGGGTTTCATTGAATTAATGAAATATGTATCATGAAATGTAATTGCAAGAACAAGTTTCATCAAATTAATGAAAATTGTTCATACAAAATATAAATAGTATTTTATGAAAATTGTTTCCCAGCAAAAATAAATCGAGATTTCGGCGACACAGCATCCTTTTATAGCATACCGAAGCGCATCCAAAGAGCGCTCTTGAGGATGCAGTAAAAGTAAAAGGGGAAAAAATTTAAATTTTTTGCTAAGATTTTTTATATAAAACTTAAAATATAAATTTATATATTGATAAAATTTCACACTTGCTTTCCTTTTTAATATATTTAACACTTTTTGAATAAAAAAACCATGAGTTTTGGACAAAGACACATGATTTCACTGCATCATTATTGCGCATTAATCAGCGCTGCAAAGAGTGCTTCAATCATAACACCTTTAACACATTTTGAATGAAAAAAAAAAAAATTGAGTACACCATTTCCACTTTAGTTTCAGAATACAAATTATATTACAAAAAAATGTTCAATCATATTTTAGACTCTCCAATTATATTTAAAAATGTCCAATTATATTTCAAAAGTTTCTAATATAATTGAATTTTTGAAAATATAATTGAAAATTTTTGAAATTTTTTGGTTATAAATAGTAATATCTGAAATATAAATGGAAGTTTCTGAAATATAATTTGAAATTTTCGAAATATAATTAAAAATTTTGTTAATGTAATTGGACCTCTTAGGCGATATTTCTTCCAAATGCTTGCAGGGAGTCAACTGATTTTCACAATTAGTCAATCGTATTTAAGATTTTCAAGTTGTATTCAGAAATAGTCAAATGTGTTTCATATTTATTCTGCTTAAATAGCTCCAAAAAGATACATGAATTCACTGCATCTTTATAGCGATTTTTCCAGCGCTCTAAAGAGATATGAATTCAGAGCATCTTAAGAGCGCTTTTTCGGTGTATCCAACAATTTTACTCCAACTTTTAATTGTAATACATTCTTTAAACAGCGCGAATTATGTAAATAATTTATTTTTTATTTCAAATTTAATAAAAAAGTCTGAAAAAAAAATCACAAAATAACCAAGTAAAAAACACTTTCACATATTTTTTATTTTATCTATAGATTTCACTCAGTTTTCTCACACAAAATTTTACTATAACATTTACTTTTAAAATATAAGTAAAACCACGAAATAATATAAAACAACGCGAAATTAAAAAATACTTATAATTAATCAATAACATTTCATTTTTAATTTCGTATAAAAATTCTAAAAAAAATTACAAATTATTTCATGCCGCTCTGATCAGCTGCTTTTTGCGTTCGTAATCTAACAGACTAATAAACAGACGCGTCACGACAGGTGTCAAAAAACAGCTAATTTTATAAACAAAACTTAATGAAATTTTTTAATGAAACTACGAAATCTAATGAATCAAAATTAATGAAAATTTTGCACAATATATATGGGTGAAATCAAAAAATGTCAGTGTTTTTGAGCCAAAATTGTACAAACAAAAAATTTTAATTTGTGGTAAATTTTTTTATTAAAATCGATATGTTACATCACTACTAATATAACTATAAAAGATCTCTTCTACAAACTGCTTCAAACAAATTTTATCGACATTTTTATGATTTTTTTGGTGACGGAGTTTACATTCACCTTAGAAAAATACATTAAATTTTTTGAATTTTCTTTGAAAACATTTTATTGTAATTTAAAACACTTATTTATGTAATTGCTAACAATTTTTGTAATTAGGATTTTTTTCTGGTTTTTGTTATTAAAGATTTTACAATTATTTTTTATTTTAATAGGATTTTTCTAAGGAAATGTAAAATAAATTTATTATTATTTCTGTTAAAATAAGTTTTTTTACTTTTTGAATGACTAGTGTTAATATTTGCGTCGGTTTTAACAACTTCATAAGGTTTTTTAATGCAATCTGCAAAAAAAAAAAAAAAAAGTTGACGGAGTTTACAGAGACGGAGTTTACATTTCGTCACTTTTTGCCCTTTTTTTCGAAAACTATTTGTCGGAAATTGGTTTCCGAAAAAAAATCATTAGATGTCAACTAGATACGTCAAAATATGACGATATTTCAGATGCACGCTAAGTAGTTTTGTTGTAAACGTGGAGACGGAGTTTACAGCATTTTTCGATTTTTCATTTATGATTTAGCTTTTCATACAGGGAAATTAATATGCAGGGAGCAAACTTAAAACCAATGATGCAAAATTATACTTTATAGCCTCGCGTTTAATAAATGGGGCAATAACCTATTATTTTTCTAAACACAGTACGGAAAAAACAAAAAAATTGTCAGGTTCCATAATGTCTAAAAAAAGTGTCGAAAAATCGTTACACAATTGAAGCCGTGTTTTTATGGGTAAAAGAGATAGTTATGACTATACAAAAATATTTTTTAAGAACGTCAACATGCCCTCTTTAAAAATGTAGTCAATTATTAAGAGTTTGGGTTATTGGTTTTTAAGATATAACCGGTTAAAGTTTAAAAATTGAAAATGTTACTGGCGACGGAGTTTACATTTGGCCTACAAAAATGAAAATAACTTGTTTAAAATAGCTTACTAGTATCCGGATTGTTGTTAGTTATGTAGAACGCCAATCTATGTGACGTTGTACATTAAAAATTATGCGAATACTTTAACCCATGTATGAGATATTACACGATTACATGGTTTGGTTGACATTCTTTGATTTCACCCATATGAAATTTCATTAAGCATATGAAATATTTCATTGCTGTAATAAAACAACGTTAATGAATTCCATTCATTAGTGATATGAAGCGTTTTTCTATCAGTGTAGGTATCGCTGCACCTATAAAGTTGTTTTTACACCATCATTTTATTATCGACGATTTTTATAAAAAAAGTAAGATTTTTCTATAGCATAATTTTAGGCATTTTTTAAAAATATGATCCAAAAATTAAATCCCAGCAAAACAATTGTATTTATGATTTTTTTTAATGAATCGACTTAAGATTAAATAAATTGCTATATTTGTTTATGAATTTAGCAATATGTAGAGTTTTTTGTCGCTTTTAAATAACAATCATATATTCATACATGTCTAAAATTATGCTTTAAAAAATTTAGTATTTTCATAAAATTCATACGACTTACAGGGAAGGTCTTTCACAGAGCACCCACCGATTGTCCTGAAACTTGCATATAGGAAAGAGGGGGGGGGGGGGGAGAGCAAAATAAGAGTTACCTGTGTTTTTTTGCTGCCCAATCTCACATTTAGCGGGTCAAAGGCGAGGAGGAAAACGGGATCTTTTTAGTTTTTTGATGAGTTTTCCCATTTTTTCAAAAGAAACTATATGAACATTTAATACAGGTCGAAAGGTTTTTTGAGGGCTTATCCAATGGTGTATGGGTCGTGTACAAATTCGTATTCGTTATTGTCAAAAATGAGTAATCGTTGGGGTAGTTTATATGGATTTGTATATTGGTCATTCCAGGCCAAATCACTCACTTTTAGACCCGACCCCTTTCGATTTATTTTATTTTTGGATATGCTTTAGTACTTACTAAATTCAACTTGGACACCAATTTTCAGCCTTTTATTCCAAGATGGTGTTGAGTAATCAATTTTTCAAAATGGCGATTTTTTTAAAAAAATTAAAAAATTTAAATTTTCATTTAATTTTGACCAGCTAAAAATATAGATATCTTAAACAAAGTTGAACAACATTTTGTTGGTATTTTAATTTAGTTTTAGAAAAAAAATATTAAAAAATTATTCAAAGTAATTATCACTTATTTTTTAACGTTTAAAAATTAAAATCGATTTTTAGAAAAAGTCCGAAACCTTCGATTTTTTTTAGAAAAAGTTTGAAAGTTCTACTCTAAATTACGCAACTTTTAAGCTATAACTCAAGATGGGATCGCCATTCGTTCTATTTTTTTCAAATTTTGAAAATTGCACCTTTTATTTTTTGACTCTGATTTATTTTTATGGTGCTCCAAAAAAGTAAAATTGGTAGATACTGACCCTAACTTACCCTAGATATATTCATTTCGAGGTAAAAATATGTCTCACAAAAGTTAAGAACGATCGGACATGGGTAAGGCGTTCCGCATGGGCCTTGAAATTTAGAAAACGGATTACAAGGAAAAATATGAATTTTTTCTGTTTTCTCAATTTTTTTGGTATTTAAAGTTGAGTTTAAATTTAAATTGATTACTCAACACCATTTTAGAATAAAAGGCTGAAAATTGGTGTCAATTGGTTGCATTTAATAAGTACTAAAACATATCCAAAAATAAAATAAATCGAAGGGGGTCGGGTGTAAAAGTGAGGGATTTGGCCTGGAATGCCCCATATACGTACGACCGCCAAAATGATATATAATAATTTCTCTCATTTCCAAATTCAAGTTTCAGGACAATCAGTGGGTGCCCTGTAAAAGACCTTTCTTGTTAGTGATGAAGAATTGTTCGCTCCTTAAAGTATGCTTAAAAAATATTACAAAAGTACTGTGTAAAAAATACACAATAACAGGAAGAGTCTTAAAAGCATAAAACCTTAATAAGATTAATATTTGATAAGTCCACATTTTGTATGATAAATCCTAATCCAAGTGGTTGCAAAACACTGCACAGAAAAAAATATTGAGAAAAACAATTTGAGTAATCACTTGTTTAAATTTTTAAATAAAATTTGAGTAACTATTTAATTGACGCAATTAAAAATTTACTCAAAAACTAAAAAAAAAATTTGAGTAAATAATTTAATACAAAATTTAATTTTTTTTTTATTTTTTTTATTTTTTTTATTCTCTTCGTGTTTTGAATTCTCGTTTAGTTTATAGTTTTTTGTGTATGTATATGAAAGTTTGAAATCATCTTTATGGAATTTTCCAATGTCTTCAAGACATAAATATATTTGGTAGAGTTTGAAAAAACATTTTTTTCGAAAAAAAATTTGAAACTTTTTTAAACTTTTTAAAAAAATAAATTGGTAAATTTTGAGTAAATTTTTACTTGACACAATTAAAAAGTTACTTAAAAAATTTAAAAATTTTTAATTAAATTTTTAATAGTATCTATTAAAAATTTTTTAGTAAGCATTTAATAATTTTTTATTAAAAATTTACTCAATACTATTAAATCGTTTACTGGTGAAAAATTAAGTAATTTTTTACTCAATAGTATTAAAAATTTACTCAAATTTATTTATTTTTTTTTCTGTGTGCTTTGGTACAGTAAATTTTAATCCAAGAATTTGAAAAATACTTTTTAAACACATTTTATATTTTAATTCAAACAAAAAATCCTTAAGTACAAGAAGATAAATTAAAATATCGTCTGTTTTGTACCTTTTTTTTGCTTAAGTAAAATGCCTAAAGTAAGTAACGTTTTCTTTTGTTAGAAACCTACAAATATTAAAATTAAAGGGAACGCGAGACTGTTTTTGTTGAATTTTTCAGTATATATGCCAACTCGATGTCTTTGTAGTGCTTTTGTATGTTAAAAAGCAGTAAAAGTGAATAAAATTTTTTTAGGTGATCCAAAAGAAGTGTTATGTTTAGGTGATTCTAACAGTTATAATTAATATTTTTTTTAACAATATTACTAAAAACAATTGTTTTTAAAATAATATTTCAGTTAAAAACTAAGTTGATAGATGACAACTAATTTTGTAAACACATTTCTATCGACAACATTTTTTCGAAAATATTGCAGATACCAAGTTTTGAATATTCGCCCCTCGATATGGCTTATTTCTGTTCCTAAAAATATACCTTAATTTTTTTTTTTTTTAAAAACACCATAAAAACTATTTCTAAACTATTTATGAAAAACTTTGTTAAAAAAGTTTAGAGTTGATTGATCATTTAGACCTTTTTTTTCTAACATATAAATGTATCATTGAAATTCCACAAATAGTGTTTTTTTTTTTTGGTAAATTTCCTTTTTGTTCGTATCAAATAAATAGCGGTTAAAAACTATGTTTACAGTTTCCTTTTTTTTCGATTATAATTTTTTTGTTTGAGGTTTTTCTATGCTATTTAATCTAATAGGATTCCTTTTATTTCATGACCCATATATAAATACTTATAATTCTATGGTTTATTCCCCTTTTTTTTTTGTTGCCTGTTTGAAATATTCTACATTTACACCCAATTAAATCACGACATTTTAACATTAAAACCGACATCGACATGAAAATCAAAGTGATTGCATTACTAAAACATTAGACAAAAATCGAAATAAAAATAGAAAAAAAAATATATTGGTCTTCAAGGGAGGTGAAACACTGGGGAGAGTGTTTGTAAGAGTAAATGGAAAATAAAATGAATTGTATACAAATCAAATTAAATGAAATCAAGTAAAAAGAGCCAGAACAAATTTTAACAAAAAAAGAAAAAACGAAATTCCTTGGATACATTTAATGGAAAATGAAACAAAACTAGACATATACAACTCCATTGCCTAACAATTTTTGGCAGTTGAACATTTTTTTAGATATTAGGGTGACTTAGATGTTTGCATTATTAAATCTTGAAAATCTTAAGGAAATACTTTTTATTTAAATGGTCAATTGCCTTGAAAATATTAATTTTGAAATTAAATAAGTTTGTTGTTATTCGACCTTTTTATTAATATAAATAATAGTAAATAATCAAGCTCGTGGTCTTTCGTTTATTTAAAAATCTTCTTTATTTTGAAGGTTATTTCATTCCTTCAAGAAGATTTTTAAATAAAAGTAAGACGTCGAACTTGATTATTTACTATTAATTAATTTTGAAATTATTTGTGAGAATTATATATATATCATACATTTAGGAAAATCGTATATTTAACTTAATTTTGTTTGCTGCAATCAAAAGACAATTGTTTTCTTTTACCGGTGAGCCGAATGATTTTCAATTTTTTTTAAAGTTTCTAAAACTGTAAAAAATCATACATTATATCAAGTTTTCTGTGAGCCTAAGAGTATGCACTATTTTTTTACACACAACATCAAACACAGTTTGATTCAGTAGTTTCGTCAAAATAGCCTTTGTTGGTTACACACTTATAATCAGGTCAAGTTTTTTTAGCTTAGATGCAAATATTTTAAATCCCTAAAAAATGCCTAAACAAAAATTTGTGAAATAAAATGATTTAAAAATAAACGTTTTTATATAAAACATATTGATAGATGCATTGCCGTTTGAACCATTAAAGCACAAGGGGCACGTGCCGAGGGGCCCGAACTCGAGGGGGCCACAAAAGATCAAAAAACTAAAAAATATCTCAGATACTAAGACACATTCCTCTCAAAATAATCTCATATTCTAATATACAAACATTTTCCTATAACAAAAGTCTTGCATTCTGTCTCAGATTTTTTTTAACCATTAAAAATAAAAAGTAACTTAAAAAAAAAAGCTTTTTCTTGTCATGCGATTTTTTATTTTCCATTTTCTTTGAGACGGACCGGGATAGAGAGAGGTGTTTAAAATGGCGTAATAACATCATAACACTGACAAGGATAATACCTCAACCTTTATGAACCGATTTGCCTGAAACTTAAAATAAACATTAAAAGCATGTGGAAACACGCAGAAATTCCATAAACTTCCGAACAAACTAGAATATCGTCAAGAGCATATATATTAGGGCGTCCCGTCAAATTTAAATTTTCGAATTTCATGTCGTAATACCTGCCAAATAATGGCCACGTTAAAGTTGATTGTTTGAAAATTTATGGAGAAATTTCGCAAAGTCATCTTCAGTCGGCAACCTGCGGTCAAAGTTGAAAAAAAAAATACATATTTCGACCAAAATTCATGTCCGAATTTTTTAACCAAATCTGGCTCAAAGGTTCGGAAGTTTGGCGTATTTTATTGGAAAAATATTAAAAAAAATCCAAAACCGCGATTTTGGTCCACAAAAAAAAAAATTATACAAATTGGCCTCAAAAGTTGGAAAATGTTAATTATGTATATTATCTTAAAAATATTAAAAAATACATAAAAACGCGATTTTGGTACAAAAATGCTTATCTACGATTTTGGTCCACAGATGCTGATCAGCATTTTCGGACCAAAATTGATTTTCTATATTTTTTTTTAGATACCACACTAAACATTTTTCAACTTTTGAGACAAATTTGAATAAAAAATAGTTTTTATGTTTAAAAATCAGCATCTTTGGACCAAAATCGCGGTTTTGGAATTTTTAAAATATTTTTTCAATAAAGTGAACCAAAATTTTGAGCAAAATTTTTGGTCAAAAAATTCGGACATAAATTTTGGTCGAAATACGTCATTTTTTTTAACTTTGATCGCTGGTTGCCGACTGAAAATAACCTTCCAAAATTTTTTCCTAAATTATCCCACAATCAGCTGTAACGTGCCCATTGTGTGGCAGGTATTACGACATGAAATTCGAAAATTTAAATTTGACCGGAACCCTTTTATATATAGTCCGGTATATAGATATTAAAAAC
This sequence comes from Pegoplata infirma, assembly GCA_963921195.1. Taxonomy (NCBI): domain Eukaryota; kingdom Metazoa; phylum Arthropoda; class Insecta; order Diptera; family Anthomyiidae; genus Pegoplata; species Pegoplata infirma. Next base: position 11,201,029 of record OY992536.1, read on the forward strand.
CCTTTCTTCCGATGTGAAAACATCCTACAGTTCCTTAAGAAGAGATGGATCAAAAATCCAAAAAACGTATTTTATCACAATTTTTTAACCAATTTTTTGAACCCCTTAATCCTCGATATGACCGAAAAGCTGAGACACCCCAACCCAGTGCTGCCAGGCTTTTTTTGTGAAAAATCGTCAACATTTTAAAAAAGACATCGTCAAAATCGTCGAAAGTTTTAAAAAAGTCGTCAAAAATCGTCACTTTAAAAAATGTTAAAAAAGACATTTTTTGATATATTAAAATTTTAAAACACACAATAAAATTTTTTCTATCCGCTTTTGTTTAATGATTTTTTTAAATTTACGCACACAAAATATTTTTTAGCTAAATAAAAAGGAATTTTCTTTAAAAACAAGTAACAAAATAGTTGAAGGTCATTCGATTTTTCATTTGTTTCAACAGACAGCATCATTCAATTTTGACTGCTGATAAAATTAATATCATTAAATCTTAAACAAATAAAATTTTCTTACATTAACCCCTAGTTTCTGTAATATGGACTCCAATCGTTCGTGACGAATTTGTGTGTATTTTGTTATTGTAACAAAAACAAAATGCATGCAAATTCGTCGCAGACGAATGGCGTTCGTATTACAGAAACTGGGGGTTATTTTTACTATAGATAATAAACTACAAAGTCATTCAAAGCAAGTGTTATTTGTTTTAGAACTTTGGAAAGCTTCAAAATAAGACACCGTTAAGACCCATGGAAAAATAATGTATTTTCGGGCACTTTTTTCAGATTTTAAAAGGCTATTCACTTTAAAAAATTATTTTTAATATCAAAATGAGCCTTCCAAAACACACAAAAAAACTGACTCAAAAGAGCTTAAAATGAACGTATCAAGTATTTTGTTTGAAATTTATCGATAAGGGTCCAATTATTCTTTCAAAACTAAATTTGAGTATAAAAAGAGAGCTCTTTTGGATGAATCTTTTTCATACAAAAATTTTAAAGTATTTGCTCCATTTTTGGAGTCACTATGTTTGTTCACTGGGAATTCAGATATTAAAAAAAAATTTCAGATGTAAAGATATCAACAATTTAAATTAAATTAAAAGAATAACACCGCTCTACAAATCAGAGGTTTGTCGCTGCGTTTTGGATGAAACCAAAAAAGTTGATAGGGTTTGGTTCCCCGATTCCAAAACGGTCACTCAAATTTTTTTATCACGTCACAATTTTGAGAAAATCGCGGTTAAAGTGTCAAAAATGCCTATTTTGACCATTTTTGAACGACTATAACATAAGATCCTGACATGCAAATGACTTGGTATCTAGCTCATTCGAAAGTGTGGAATTTTCTCTTTTAGACAAGATCAAATCTTCTTGGAATTTAATTTCTAAAATGGTAAAAAAATCATTAACCACAAGTGCTTTAAATCTAAAATTTACGTATGAATTTGTATGGAAATTTGTTAAAAAACACTGTGTAAATAAACTAAATATTGAAAAAATGGAAGGTTTTTTGCTAATGATTTTTTTACTATTTTAGAAAATTAAATTTTTAGAAAATTTTATCTTATCTTTAAGAGAAAATTACAGGCTTTCGAATGAGCTTGATACTAAATCATTTGAATGTCAGGATATTATTTTATAAGCTTTTAAAAAGGGTCAAAAATGAGCTTTTTCGGCCCTTTAACCGCGAATTACTCAAAATCCTGATGTGATAGACAAATTTGGGTTCCGGATTTGGAATCAGCGCAACAGACACCATCCAAATCACTAACCAGAATCCAATACGCATTTTCTTATTGAGCTGTGTAATCATTTATTTTTCAAGAATAAATAAAAATGAATGACTTTAAAACGACATAATTTTTTAAGGGCAGTTATATTTCCAAAAGTGAATGAAATGTTGTAAATTTGTGTCTTTCTTCTGTATTTTTTTAATCGAATTTTATTTAACCATTGTAAAATAAAAAAATTAGCAAATTTTGATTTTTGTGAATAAAAGTGTAGTTACAAAAAATCGTAAAAGTGTATGGTAATGAAATCAGAAAATCGTCAGTCGTCATTTTGCAAAATTTCATGAAAAAATCGTCAAAATGACGAAAAATCGTCACTTCTGGCAGCACTGCCCCAATGCCAGCAAAACAATGATTTTTGTGATTTTTTTTAATAAATCGACTTAAGTTTAAATATTTTGTTATATTTGTTTTTAAATTTAACGACATTCTAATTTTTTTCACTTTTTAAATAACAATACATATTTACTAAATGCCTAAAATTATGCTACAACAAAATCTTCTAAGTAAAAGGACTTATTAAGCTTAAAAAGTGGTATGATTTTTATGAAAAAGCTAGATTTTTTATAGCATAATTTTAGGCATGTAGTAAAATATTATAATTGTTATTGAAGCTATGTTTACATCATGCCACTGACAATGAGTATTTTTTTTACGAAAAAGCTAAATTTTTTTATAGCATAATTTTAGACATGTAGTAAATATATGACTGTTATTTAAAAGCGACAAAAAAGTCTACTAACTATTTAGTTAATCTTAAGTCGATTTATTTCAACAAATATCATAAATGTTATTGTTTTGCTGGGATTTAACTTTTGGATCATATATTTAAAAAATACCTAAAATAATGCTACAGTAAAATCTCACTTTTTCTTTGGAATCGTCGAAAATAAAACGACAAAAAACTCTACTAAATTTATAAACAAATATAATAATTTATTTAATCTTAAGTCGATTTATTGGAAAAAAAAACATAAATGTCATTGTTTTGCTGGGATTTAATTTTCGGATCATATATTTACAAAATGCATACAATTATGCTACAGCAAAATCTTACTTTTTGTTATAAAAATCGTCGAAAATAAACGACGACCATACCACTGAGTCGTAAGATTTTTATGAAAAAGTAAGATTTTTATAGCTTAATTTTAGGCATGTAGTAAATATATGATTGTTATTTCAAAGCGACAGCAAACTCTACATGATGTCAAATTTATAAACAAATATAACAATTTATTTAATCTTAAGTCGATTTATTAAAAAAAATCATAAATGTTATTGTTGTGCTGGGATTTAACTGTTGCATCATAACAGCAAAATCTTACTTTTTTAATAAAAATCGTCGAAAATAAAAGGACTCACAATCAGTAGTATAAACACGGCTTTAGAAACATTTTGAAAAATGTCGAAAATCATACCTAATATAAAGTTTTCTTTAATCCTAAAAGTACGTACAACTGTTTTACAAAAAAAACATCGTAATCGTTTTATTCAGTCTTATCATGTTAATTGGCCATTAAAAAGACTTTAAAGGCCAATTGTCACGATAACATAGTTCGGTTTAATCTTTGAAATTATTTTAATAAACTAATTGCATATATTTAGTTAGAGAAAAAAATTGAATGCAGCTTTTTCCATTTATTTTTTGTGCAACCAAAGGATAATTGATTTCTTATTCAACTGAGTAAAATGATTTTTGGCAGTTTTGAAAAAATTTCTCAAAATGTCGAAAATCTTACGCAAATCACGTCTAACGCACATTTTTTTTTGTAATACACATTAACTAAATGCCTGAAGTTATGCTACAACAAAATCTTACTAATTCATAAGAATCGTCGATGTTAAACGATTCAGTGGAATAATGTAAACACACCTTAAATATTTTTTTAGACTTATTTGACAAATAAAAATTCTCAAATTCAAAGTAGTTTTTTAATTAAAAAATAATTTTCAGAAATATCTCAGATTTGAGCACATGTATTTTTCGAAAAGTTTAAAATGATAATAATTTTTTCTATAGATAAATTCAGATATTTCCAGAATTATCCCACAAATTTTATTTTAATCCAAAAAGTGGATTCTAAACACAAGCAATTAAATTCCCACCCTAATGTCCCTTAACACATTTTGCTATTCTGCTAGTTTGGTTCCCATTCTTAAAAGTAAAAGTGACTTTAGTTTTATTTTATTGACAACTTAAGCTGAGTTTTATGTTTCTTGTTGATTTACCTTAATATTGGATTTTCTATTTGTATTCCTTTTTTTGTTGTTTTGTAGCTGCTACCATACAAAATGATTATGTTGCTTGTTGAGGTTGACACTTGGACACTTGTATACACTTTCCTCTATACATGCGAGTATGAGTGTTGATGTAAAGAAAGATCCTTTTTTTGAGAAATGTGAAAATCTGTGATTTCCTTCTTATTATATATCACTATGTTTCTAGGAATTTCTTATATGTTTTACTAGAATATTTTTATATTTTTTTGTATTTTATATTTTTTATATTTTGTGTGGTCAGCACAAGTTTTATGTTATACATTTGTTTGTTTTTATTGTTTGTTGTTCTATTCACATTTTGTTTTTTTTATAGATTTTATTTTTATATTTTTGCTTTAAAAAAAAATGCTGTAAAGAAAATTGTAGAATAAAATAAAGATTTCATTTCATATTTCTTTGTATTGCTGTTGTAATCCGCCTGATTCTTGTATTTGTTGTTGTTGTAGTTGTTGTTTTTGTCGTTAACATTGTATGGAATGTTGAGTATGCTTAACGCTTAGTTAGGTTTTAGGGATGCGTAGCATTTGACATTACATTTGATCCCAAACTCAAATTCAACAATCCAACATAAATGCAAGAAATTATTTTGTCTTTTTTTATCTTTGATGAGTTTATAAGGATTTTTCTAAACATAACGAGGTTAACAATGTGTTTGGGGTATTAGTTTTTTGTGATTTTTTTTTTTTCAAGTATTTTTGCTTTAAATTATTATTTTAGTTTTATAGTTGTTAGTGACACTTTTTTTATATCTCACTCATTTTTATTTTTAATATGGGATTTTTTAAATTATTTTTTTGTTAGTTTTCTTAAAGTAGGCTGTTAAATTGAAATAAAAATTAATACCTAGAGAATAGACTTTAGATTTGTTTTTAAATTAAATTTTTTTGACCTCCCAAAAGTAGGCTGTAATATATTTGGTAACATGTTAATATGAAATACTAATTTTAAACTGTAAGAAAAAAATGTTTTACGTATTTGACTAATCGCTAAAGCTACATTTACACCATACCATTGAGTCGTATGATTTCTAAGAAAAAGTAGGATTTTTTATAGCATAATTTTAGGCATGAAATGGATATATGATTATTTTTATAAAAAAAATCCACATATTGCTAAATTTATAAACAAATATAACAACTTATTATACCCTCCACTCTAGTGATAGAGGGTATATATAAGTTTGTCATTCCGTTTGTAACACCTCGAAATATTGGTCTAGGACCCCATAAAGTATATATATTCGTGATCCTCGATCGATTTTAAGACGATCTAGCGATGTCCGTCCGTCCGTCTGTCCGTCTGTCCGTCTGTCTGTTGAAAACACGCTAACTTTTGAAAGACTTTACGGAGGCTCCTGAAGTTTGGCATATATGTTGGGCATTTACCTGGTCAGGTTGGTATTGCAATCCAGCAAAATCGGTCGAGTGGTTCAAAAGTTATAAGCAAATGAGTGAATTTCGGCAAGGGTTTTTCGAGAATTTACGAGATAAAACACACGGTAACTTTCGAACGGCAATTCTGAGGGTGCTGAAGTGTGGCATATATATTTTCCGTTCCTCTGGTCCGGTTCGTTTTAAATTTCAGCCAAATCGGTCCAGTGGTTCAAAAGTTATTAGCAAAACCGTAAATTTCAGATTAGTTTCACCGTAAATTCACGTGTCGAAAACCTGTTAAACATGTTTTAAAAACATTTGTAAGTCACAAAAATATTTTACAAGATATTTTTGTCACTCAAAAATATTTTTACATTAAAACAAAAAAATACACTCAAAAAAAATTTTACACCCAAAAAAAATTTTACACTCAAAAAAAAAATTAGTAAATTATTTTTTTTTTTTTGTTCAAAAATTACTAAAAAAAGTTTTTTTAAACAAAATAAAATATTTCTAACCAAAAATGTTATTTTTTCACGTTAGAAAATTTACTATCACTTAAATAGGGCATTGTGGAGGGTATTCATAGATTCGGCCAAGTCGAATTTAACTTTTCTACTTGTTTAATCTTAAGTCGATTTATTCCAAAAAAATCATAAATGTCATTGGTTTAGTGTGATTTAATTTTTGGAACATATATTTACAAAATGCCTAAAATTGTGCTACATCAAAATCTTACCTTTTATAAAAATCATCGAAAATAAAACGACTCATTGTCAGTGGTATGATGTAAACACAAATTAATTGTCACCATATGATTTTTTGTATTATTTTTAATATTATTCGACTAAAAATAAGTATTTATTAAAGTATAAATTTAGGCAGATGTTTATTTTACTTTCAAAAGTTTATAATTTGTTTTCATTTAAAAGTTATGTAATTGTTAAAGCGGTGTTTACAGCATACCACTGAGTCATTTGATTTTCGACGATTCTTATAGAATAGTAAAATTTTTCTGTAGCATAATTTTAGGCATTTTGTAAATATATAATCCCAAAAAACTCTAAATATTGCTAAACTCTACTTATTGCTAAAGTTATAAACAAATATAACAATTTATTTAATCTTAAGTCGATACATATAAAAAAAAATCATAGATGTCATTGTTTCGCTGAATTTAATTTTGGGATCATAGCATAATTTTAATCATTTTGTAAATGACATTTATGATTTTTTTTTAGTAAATCGATTAAATAAATTGTTATATTTGTTTACCAATTTAGCAACATGTAGAGTTTCTTGAAGCTTTTAAATAATAATTATACACTTTTCTTTTCAAATTTCGATTATAGTGTTATTCTAGCTCGAGGCCCAAAAATTATATTTATGATTGGCCTTCAGGTGTTTAACATTATACCACTGACAAGGGAAGTCTCCCTAGTGTTACCCGCGGATCTTTATGGAATTGGTTTTATTTTGTAGAGCAGAAAAAATAAAGGGACACGTATTTGTTTTAGCTGCCCAAATTCATATTTAGGGGGTAAAAAGGAGGGGGGAAAACAAGGCCATTTTTCAGTTTTTTTCGTTTATCTCCTATATTATGTAAAGAAAGCTAGTCATGTTACATACCAAATGAAAGGTCTTTGGAAAACCTATCTACGTGTGCTAAGAAAGTATCCAAACATGCAGATTTTTTCGTCATATTGAGTAAAATACCAAAATTTTAGGACATTTTTGTTAATAAATCGAAAAATGTTAACTTCTTTGGCCCGTTGTCAGCACCTCGAGATAGGTATTTTTAATACCTTTAATTTGATAGCACACGTGCCTATATTAATTTTGCTTAAATAGGCGTAAATCGTAAAAAACGGAAAAAGGTCAATTTCCCCCCATACAAATCGACCCCCCCTAAAAATAAATTTGGGACGCAAAAAAAAATACGTGTCGAATTAATTTTCGTTCTTAACAACATATCCAAATTTCATGAAGATCGGAGGGTGACACCAGGGAGACATTCCTTGTGAGTCATTTAACTTTAGGCGTTTTTATACCCTCCACTCTAGTGATAGAGGGTATATATAAGTTTGTCATTCCGTTTGTAACACCTCGAAATATTGGTCTAGGACCCCATAAAGTATATATATTTATGGTCCTCGATCGATTTTAAGTCGATCTAGCGATGTCCGTCCGTCCGTCCGTCTGTCTGTCCGTCCGTAGAAAACACGCTAACTTTTGAAAGACTTTACAGAGGCTACTGAAGTTTGGCATATATGTTTGTCATTTACCTGGTCAGGTTGGTATTGCAATCCAGCCAAATCGGTCCAGTGGTTCAAAAGTTATGAGCAAAAGAGTAAATTTCGGCAAGGGTATTTCGCGAATTTACGAGATAAAAAACACGATAATTTTCGAAAAACAATAATGAGACTACTGAAGCTTGGCACGTATCTTTGCCGTTCCCCGGGTCTGTTTGGTTTTAAATTTCAGCTCAATCAGTCCAGTGGTTCAAAAGTTATAAGCAAAACCTTGAATTTCAGATTAGTTTCATCTAAAATGCCACTTGTTTTAACAAGTTTTAAAAGCATTGGTGGTAACAAAACAATGCTTTTCAAACTTGTTTAATTTTAAAGCAATGCTTTTTAAACTTGTTTAGTTTTAAAAGCATTGGTAACTTAAAAATTGCACTCGAAAAAAATTTCACACTCAAAAAAAATTTTGCACTCAAAAAAAATTTTACACTCACTTGTGTACATACGTACGTGCATTCACTCAGAAATATTTTTACAGTAAAAAAACATTGCAATCGAAAAAAATTTTACACTAAAAAAAAAAAAATTTTGTAATTTTTCTTTAAAAAAAAAAAAATTACAAAAAAAGAGTTTTTTACTCAAAATAAAATATTTCTAATCAAAATTGTTAAATTTTTCACGATAAAAAATGTACTACCATTTAAAAAAATGCATTGTGGAGGGTATTCTTAGATTCGGCAAAGTCGAATTTAACTTTTCTACTTGTTTAGTCCTAATTTTCAAAAATGTAAAAAGTATACTGTAGTTTTTATGTACGACCGCCAAATCATATATAATAATCTCTATTAAAATTAAGCTGACCCGTATTTTTGAGATTGGCAAAATTCCTCCAAGTTCGGATTTTATTCGGATTTTCCCGAAAGACCACATTTTTCCATAAAGTGGCAACCCTTTTTTTCAATTTGAGATTGGGCAGCTATAAAAAACCGCTAACTCTTATTTTTCTCCCCTTATTCCCATATGCAAGTTTCAGGACAATCGGTGGGGGAATTTTCATATTCTTGTAAGTGAAGAATATGAAAAAACACAGAAAATATATTAAATCGTCTCTTTATTAAATATCTATTTTTTCAAAGATAAATTTTGTCTTCATTTTATCTTATTATTCTCCTACCTTTTAAGATTTTTTATATGAATTTATAAACAATGTAACTTTTTTAGGTTTAAGTTGTTTGTGACACATTTTCTCTTTTTCATTTTCTTTAATAATGAATTATAAATTTTGTTTTCTTTTTTACTCCTTAAAGTATGTTAAGAAAATTAAAAAAAAAACTGCCTAAGGGTTACAACAAAAAAAAATATTTGTTTTAAACCTCCATAAAGTAGGCTGCATAGATTTTTAATTTAATGCCTTAAGGGTATGTTTAAAATTATTCATTAAATTAACATAATAAGGTCATTGTAACAACAAAGATTTCGCATATTTAAGTAATACTGTAAATAGACTGTCTGGAACTAATAATTTAATCCAGCTTAGTTTTAATTTTTCCCTGCTTACAACAATTTCTAATTATTTTCTAAATTTAGAATTACGGTTAAATTATTACAACGATTAAGAACATAAAGCTTTATAAATTCTAATGCTCTAAGTAAAAGTTAAGACAACAAAGATATATTTTATACTTCTTAAAGTAGGCAATGTTATTTTATTTACTGTTTTTGCTTCATGGGCTTTCCATAGCTTATATATTTTCTTTTAAATATGCACGTATGCAGAATTTTGTTTTCTTTAGTTGCTTTTATTTTCTTTGGTGAATTATATTTTATCTCTTTCTAACACATAGAATACAAAAATGTGAAAGTGTCAATAATTTCTGTGTCACTGCCTTAAGGTAGGCTTTGACAAAAATTTTCTTTAATCTCTTAAATGTAGGCTATGGTTCTTGCAAAGATATAATTTTGTGCCTTTAAAAACAATAAAAAAATAATATATAGTATATGAAACACAAAATATCTTGATAATCTTTGAAAAAAAAACATTTTCTTCGTCATATCTGTTAAGTAACGAGATTTTAGTAAAAGTTATCCAATGTCTAGACAAAGAAAAATAAAAAAACCTTGAATTGAGACAAATTATTTAAATAAATAAACTAAAGAAAAACTTATAAGTGCATAAAAGCAGGGTTGGCCGGAGGGCAGGGTCCAAATAAACAAAATTTCTAGATTGCACACATCAGAAAAGCAATGCACAAAAAGGATACAAAGGAAAGCAAAAGTTTTATTTTAAATCACAAGAAACAACACAGAGCATCATATAAGTATTATGATTCAAAAAATACCTGGGAGGGAACTTCATCAGATTCAAAAAAAAAAAAAAAAATGTACCACTTACAACATTTCGGCATTAATCGTCTGATAAGATTAAAAATGCTTTTTATTATATCATCCTCCATAAAATGTTCTTAGTAGTAATAATTTCCTCAATCCATTCAGGTTATGCTGTAGAATTTTTTTGTTTTTATATAACCCAAAAGTAGGCCATACAATTTTAAAAATCAATTTCTTAAGGATATGCTCTATAAATTTTAAAGAACATTTGTTTGACATCATTAATCAAATAATTTTTCTTTTATTAAATATCTGAATTAATTGAAAATATCATTTATTATACTTTAAATGTTGTTGATGTTTTAGCTGCCTTTTAAAAATAACAAAGAATGTTAAGGAAACTTTGATTTTAATATAAAATAAATGTTAATATTTTGTTTTATTTTTATCGATTAAAATTTTTTTTTGAAAATTTTCAGAACCCGTTCTGAAATTTTCCATTTTTTAAAAATGTCAATTTATTAAAAATCATGCCACTTTTTTATTTCATTTTTATTTTTTTTTAACGTTGCGAATGAGTAATATTTATGCAATTAACAATACTCATTCGCAACGTTAAATCAAGAAAATACAAGCAAATTACAAAATTGTTATGAAATTTAAAGTTCAAATGCGATTTTCTCGAAAAAAACGAAGAACGTGTTTCTGAATTTTTTTGTGTGGATGGACAAACATCTAAACTTTAAAAAAAAAATTAAAAAAGAAAAAAAAAGTGTCCAGATTTTTAATAAATTGACATTTTTAAAAACTGGAAACGGATTCGGAAAATTTTCAAAAAAAAAAAAAAAAATTATTTCGGTCGTGCCCAAATTTGACTTCGCTAAGTCCTTATCTTCAAAAATGTAAAACTTTGGGGTAGTTTATATGGAAAGGTATATACGCGCGACCGCCAAAATCGCATATAATAATCGCTATTAAAATTAAGCTGACCCGTATTTTGCGTATGCCGATACTATTGCCTGTTCGGATTTAATACGATTTTTTCCGAAAAACCACATTTTTCCATAAGGTGGCAACCCTTTTTATACCCTCCAATTACAATTAGTGATAGAGGGTATATTTAGGTTTGTCATTCCGTTTGTAACTTATCAAAATATCGGTCTTGGACCCCATAAAGTACCCTCTATCTCTAATTGTCCTAGGGGTCATTAGTGAGACCGACTCCTATTTATTTTTACCCTACAACATTTTTTTAAAATATACCTACGCCCTATCTCCACTCCCTAAGAAGGCTTCCATTCAAAATTACATATTTATAAAATTTGCCCCAACTGTTATTTGTATGGAGCCTACTTAGGGAGTGGAGATAGGGCGTAGGTATGTTTTAAAAAAATGTTGGAGGGTAAAAATAAATAGGAGTCGGTCTCACTAATGACCCCTAGCCAAGCACCATTGAAACGGTAGAATCTGATTCAAAAAAAAAAAAAACAAATTTACAAAAAAATAAAAAAAAAATGTATGGGACCGCCTTAATAGTTAAATATAGGGGGTAGGTGTGTTCAGAGAAAATGTTTGGACTAAAAAAATATTGTGGATCGGTCATACATATGATTGCTCTAAGTGCACTCTTAGGGCAGTTAGAGTGGTTGGAGCAAATTTTAAAAAATCTCATTTTGTGTGGGAGCCCCCTTAGAAATGGCGATAGGGTATTAGTTTGTTCCGAAGAAATGTTTAGAAGTAAAAATTAATGGGGGTCGGTCTTGGAAATGACGCACCATTGGAGCAGTAGAAATGATTTTAAGTTTGGAAAATTACAATATAATTTTTCAAAAAATTTTAAAAAATAGTAATAATCGTTATCCTACGATCCTACTAGGCAAAAGATTTATAGAATCGATAGAAGTTTTATGCAAACAAATTTCAAAAAAATCAAAGAGTACATACATTTCAAAAATAAGATTTAAATTTTAAAATTTAAAAATCGCACACTAGAGCACTTTTAATGCCAATTCTTTTTTCAAAAGTACGTAAAAAAACAAAAATTTTGAAGAAAAAAATTTTGCAAATTGGACGATTATTGAAGAAGTTATGAGTAAAAGAATTTTTAGTAAAGGAACAAACTACCAATTTTAAAAAATTCGATATCTTTTGAACGGGTCATCAAAAAAATCTGAAAAAATCTTACTACGAAGGAGTTTTCGAAGGGAACTAAAAACTGTTAACAAATTGGAAAATCTAAAAAAAAATATTCAAAGTGTCCGATTTGACATGGTATGCCCCATTAGACTGGCACTTTTTCTCAACTTTCGATTTTCCCAAGTGTCCGGGCAAATTTTTATTGTCCAAGGTCTAAAACTTATGTGGTACAAATTTGAGGTCAATTGGATTAAATTAACCCGTGGCGCCCGGCGGTCAAAGTTTTGGATTTTTGGAAAATTAAAAAAAAAAAAAAAAAAAATTAAAATTTCTTTCGACACATCATATTTGTTAATTTTGATGCAGTGAGCAGAATATCAAAAAAAATTAAAATCGGTCGAACGGTTTTCGAGATATCGCCATTTGAAATTTGCAAAAAATGGCGGTTTTGTCCTACGTTCAAGAAATTTTTTAAAAATCATCACAATTTTTTTCCCCTCGGCCATTTCATAGAGCTTAAGACAATCTTTCATTTAAATCAAATTTGAGCCAAATCCGATCAAAGTTTAGGATTTTTGAAAAATTTCCACCAAAAAAAATTTGATTTTTTAAAAATTTAAAAAAATTCCGATCAAAGTTTAGGATTTTTGAAAAATTTCCACCAAAAAAAATTTGATTTTTTAAAAATTAAAAAAAAAAAAAAAATGTTTTTGATACATTATTTTAATTAATTTTGGCATGCAGAAAACGAATGTCATAAAATTTCTTGAATCGGTCTAACGGTTTGCGAGATATCCCCATTTGAAATTTTCCAAAAAATGCCCAAAATGGTGGTTTTTTCCTACGTTCAATAAATTTTTTAAAAAACATCACAATTTTATTTTCCTCGGCCATTTCATAGAGCTTAAGACAATCTTTCATTTAAATCTAATTTGAGCCAAATCAAAACAATTTATTTAATCTTAAGTCGATTTATTAAAAAAAAAAATTAAAAATGTCATTGGTTTGCTGAAATTTAATTTTCGGATCATATATTTACAAAATGCTTAAAATTATGCTGCAGCAAAATCTTACTTTTTTATAAAAATCATCGAAAATAAAACAACTCAGTTTTATGGTGTAAACACAGCTTTATTAACACGAACAATCTGAGTGTAAGCTATAGAATACAGTCCCTGATTGTTGTTTTATTTTGTTTTATTTATATAAAAATAATAGATTTTGTGGAATACATAATTTAAGGCATTTTTTTAATATTTGATTGTTATATTCAATCAAATAAAACTATCAAAAATATAATTTTTAACTTTTTTGTAGCATATCTTAAGGATGTATTATTTAACAAATAAGTTTAAATTAAGAAATAAACTAACGCGTTATTAAATAAATTTTACCCTGGACTTATTACACTGTTTAACATCAAAAGAATCCTCTTAAGAAAGAGATCATTTAAAAATGTTGATTCATTTTTAATCATCTAAAAATTTTTGTCTCCGGATTTGTAATCAGCAATCTAAATATTTACCAATTTCTTTTACTTTAATTTCGAGGAAATCAAATTTTGTCTAATTTTGAAAAATTCTTTTATTTGTTTGAATAACCAATAAATTTTTTAATCAGATTCTTATAAAACTCTGCATTCTTCTTTGTTTTAAGTTAATCCAAACATGTTAATCTATTAGCATAGCAATTGCAAACTGATGACCCATATGTACTATATGTGTATTTTCCGTTTATAAATATTTGTTTAAATGTGTTGTTCTTTTTTCCATAATCTGCCTATCTATGGCGTTAGAAAAATATTATTGGATAATAGTTGGCAATTTTAATGTAAATATTTGTGGATTTAAAGCAGGCAATTTATTTATACTGCACATAATTATTTAGTGTTGCAGGAAATAATAGAAAATTTTAATTTTTAGAAAATAAATTGCATTTAAATTTTCTAAAAATATTATGAAATTTTATTTTATTTAATTATGATTATAATCATTATCATGGAAACGAAAAATACAGTAATAAATTAAATGACAACCAAAAAACTACATATTTAAAATATTTTTTATACCTAAAGGAGACTTTTGTAGGGTAATATATGAATTTGCAATAATTTGTGGATATAATTTGAAAATTTTTGAAAAACACAGCATATATTACAAAAGGAGTGTTTATATCAATGGTATGAAGGTCCTTTTAATTTCTATAATTTTTATAAAAAAGTTAGATATTGTTGTAGCATTATTTTAGGCATTTCGTAAAGCGAGCAAAGCAATGGCGGTCATGATTTTGTTAAAGTAATCATAATTAAATATAAATAATTTGTAATATTTGCTTTCTAAATTTAACGACATGCAGAGTTTAATTCGTTTTTCAAACAACAATCGAATATTTACTAAATGCCTTAAATTATGCTGCAACAAAATCCAACTTTTTCATAAAAATTGAAGACTGACAATCAGTGATATCATGTAAACACATATTTAAGCTGTGTTTACACCATACCACTGAGTCGTTTGATTTCACCGCTCAACAGTCATTTTCCGGTTTGAATTCTGGTGATCAATTTTAGTAGACTTTGATCTCCTGAATCCAAATCTGTACTCCAAATTTTTCCATCACGTCCAGATTTTTAGTTATTCACGGTTAAAAATGCGAAAATTGACGATTTTTGCATTATTTGAAAGCCTGCACAGTAGCCATTGAGTCAAATACAAATCTGGTATAAAGCGCAAAAGTATAATTTGTCTTTGGTCTCCAACATAGAAAACTATTTTTTTTACCCAGCAAAAAATAAACGAAGTGGTTCAAAGAGAATTAGTGGTTTCACTACAAACAAAGTAGCGACAGGTGCCGAACTTCATATTCCGTAGGAAGTACTTTTAAAATCACTTCCAAAAATGCTACAAAATAACAATAAAAAGATCTTTCACCAGTTCTTTGCTTAATGATTTTGAAGTACCTTTTTCATATGTTCTTTGGAATCAAATCAAATCACCACAACATATGAACTTCTTTTTCAACTGAAACAATTAGAATGCGGGTGATACACGAAGTATGCAATTTTTTCTACGTCCAGCTTCAAATAGATTTAGGTTTTTTCAAAAATGGTGACAAAATTTGGTAATGGCATTTCATTTCTCTTTATTTAGAGCTTAAAAAATCGAAAAGACGAAAATCGATTATTGATAAATTTTTCAAATTTCATATCTTATAACAAAAAAAATTGGTCCTAAATTAAATAAATACATTTACGAACTAAAGCGGATGTTGCTGCATCACATTATTAAAGACTGTTTAAGCTTTTTAGAAAATTGAGGTATAGGCTTGTGGTCAAAACAAACTTGTGAATCAATTCGCCGTGAATTTTTATAGTTTTGTGATCTCTATAATTACTCCTATTTTAATTCGAAGTATATACGTTAGATTATCAATAAAATTAATTTTTCTATCACGTAAGGTTTTTAAGATATTCGCGTTTTAATATTGAAATATTTGGGTCTCCTCTTAACGTATTCTTAAGTTACTCAAACACAATAGAACTCGATTTAGTAAAAATAAGGCATCTTTATTCCAAATCTGGTATCCAAATTTTTCTATCGCGTACTGTTTTTGAAATATTGGCGTTTGAAAAACTCAAACTCTACTGTTACGCACTTATATTCTTTATAAATCATACTTAAATTTTCAAACGCGAATATCTCATAAACAGAACATGCTTGAAAATTGTGGATTGCAGTTTTGGAATCAGGAAGTCCATTTTATATGAAATCAAGTCCCATTTCGTAGAAGCAACGTAAGAATACGTACGGTAGATTTGTAAGCAGGAGACCAAAATCTATATGGAGCAGTTAGTGTAAATATTACAAAAAAATACTCTTTTAATCAGTCTTACAAAAAGAAGTGAAAAAATCACTTCAAAATTCGAAGTTCTAAATCACCAAATAAAAACAACATAATCACACCAAAAATGCCAAGAAATATGTACATCTAAAGAAGTGATAAGAAAGCGCTTCCAAAAGGTCAAGTTATAATAACATCCGGATCACTACTTCAGAAGTTGTGATTAAAATGTTAATATATACATATGTACATAATAAACACTAGTGATATATGTTATACATAAGTTTCAATCTTTCGCCACTGAAAAGTGGCGAAAAAAAGAACATACTTTGTGTGTCACGCCCATATTAAATTCATCAATGTTTCAGTTGAAGAAGAAGTACATCTGGTTCATAAGTTGTGGTGAATTTTGTAGTGAAAGGTAAGCCCCTTTTTTTGCTGGTTAATTATTGAGTTTGGTTGGGTTACAATTGCATTTTAAAATGACTCTGTTAAAATTATCATTTTTGTAAAAAAGATAAGGTAGTTGCATTAGATTTTTTTTGATATTTTTCAAAGAAAAACTAAAAAAAATAAATATTTTACAAATTTAAGTTTTCTGTGTTATTTTTCGTACAAACCGGAAGATATCTTTAATGGGTTTAAAAGTCTATAAGAAAGAATGAACTTTTGCCTAAATTTTGAGCTCATCACAGTAAAGATTGATCATCTGGTTTTTGTTTTAGAGCCTTTTAAAAATGGTCCTTCTTTTAATTTTTTTCACAGTGTTTTTTTAAAATACAATAGTAGTGCAACAACTTCAATTTTTTTGATCAAATATTTGAGATCATAGTTCAATTCTACTCTAACGCTTTATACCAGATTTTTATTCCACCCAGTGGCTGCTGTGCAGGCTTTCAAAAAATGCAAAAATCGCGTTTTTTTTCGCATTTTCAACAACGAATAATAAAAATTCTAGACGTGATGGAAAAATTTAGAGCACAGATTCGGAATCAGCGAGTCAAAATCTTTAAAAATTTTGTATCAAACTTCAAACCAGAGTCAAAAACCTTTGATTTGTTGAGCGGTGTTTTCGACGATTTTTATATAAAGCAAGATTTTGCTGTAGCATAATTTTAGGAATTTTTAAATATATGATCCTAAAATTAAATCTCAGCAAAACAAGTTTTTTTTAATGAATCGACTTTAGTTTAAATAAATTATTATATTCGTTTATATATTTAGCAACATGAAGAGTTTTTTAAATAACAAAAATATATTTTATAAATGCCTAAAATTAGGCTATAAAAAATATTATTTTTCAAACAAATCAACTAAAAAAACCTAAAAAAAAGAAATTTACATCCAAAAATAATTTTATACTAAAAAAAATTTAGCTCAATTTTTTTTTTTTTTCAAAAATTACTAAAAAAGACTTTTTACTTAAAATAATATGTTCTTTATTTTTTTAATAAAAAGTCGTTTAAAGTTTTAGTTTCAATTTTTGTTAGTTTAGGAAATTTATAATTTTTCTAGTAAGTCATGAATTTTTTTTAAGGAATTTTCTGAGTCTCTCCACACTTCATTTGATGGTTGTTTTCTTTGAATATCTTAATATATAAAAACGTTTGTGCGGGGTACGTGTTACTAAAACTTAAGAAGTCCTGGACCGATTGATACCAAAATGGAAAATATATTAGATTAGTCTGGAGCCAGGTTTCTCTTAAGTTTAATCTCGATAGGTGGCGCTGTTGAAGCAATATTTAAATTTTTGGTATTCATGGCACGTTTTAATTAAAATAATAATTAATTTTTTAATTTTTATGGTTTTTTTTTACTTCGAATAAAAAAAAATCATAAGATAACCTTTGTCGGACTAGCAAAAACAGGGATACGTTTTTTTGCAAAAAAAAGTGATGGTAAAGCTATAAAAACCAATAAATTTATTTGTTTTTGCCGAAGGAGGTTTGTTTTTCATGATCATATTTCGTTTAGATCAATTTTTTTTAATTTGTTTTAAAAGAAAATTGTACATTTTCGTATAAATGAAAAAAGTATAAGATTCTTACACATTTGACGTATAGAAAAGTCTAAATCTGAGAATTTTTCAAAAGAAGAAATTCTTCCTACATAGAAACTATCAGATGTTGAGACATTTTTCGTGAAGAAATGATTTTTTATAGGGAAAATGTCTCAGAATCTAAGACTTCTTCTTTACGAAAAATAAAGAAGAATCAATTTTTCGTATAGAAAAATTTTCAGATTCTAAGAACTTTTTTTTTCACCGAAAAAGTCTCAGATTCTGAGAAAAATCTCATATTACTATAGAAAGTCTCATATTTTAAAGCATTTTTAAGATATTTTTCCTATAGAAATGGTCTCAGATTATTGGATTTGTTTGGTACTGAAAAAACTTTAGATTCTGAGACCTTTTTTCTATAGAAAAGATTCTGATAATTTTTTTCATTTATTAAAAGTCTCAGATTGTGAGACCTTTTTTCTTCAGAAAAGGTATCCGATTCTAAAACCTTTTTCTATAGAAAATACTTAGATTTTAAGACCCTTTTCTTTAGAAAATGTCTGAGATTCTGAGACCCTTTCCCAAAGAAAAAGTCTCAGACTCTGATACCTTTTTCTTATATAAAAAAGTCTAAGATTCTGGAATAAAAAAAACGTCTCAGATTTTGAGACCTTTTCCTATAGAAAAAGTCATAGATTCTGAGATTTGTTTCCTAAAGAAAAAGTCTCAGATTCTGAGATATTTTTCCTCAAGAAAAATTCTAAAATTCTGAGACCTTATTCCTATAGAAAAAGTCTTACATTCTAAAACATTTTCCCATAGAAAAAGTTTCAGATTCTGCGACTTTCTTTTAATTGAGTAAGTTTCTACTTCGGAGACTTTTTTTCAACAATAAAGAGTCTCAGACTTAGAGACTTTTTTCTTTTTTAAAAATACTCAGATTCTCAGGAAATTTAGTCTGGGGGGGGGGGGTGGCAATTTCTCCTCCCCCCCCCCCACCACCCTTGTACCCGCGCATGTTAAAAGAAACATCTCAACTAAAATCCTTGCTTGTAGGAACTAAACACACTAAAAACGGTCAGTTTTTATTTGCTGTATTTTTTTAATAATTAAGTCTTTTTATATGTTTTAGGGGCCTCTGACTCCGAATTTGACAAAACCAAAAAAAAAAAAAAAAAAAAAAATCAAAAATGGCGATTTTTTCTTCTTGCAATTTTGCAACATTCCCGTTCATTTAAAGCATGCCTTTATAATTTTCTTTTATTACAGCTTCGAATCCAAAAGTTGAACCCAAAAAAACTTTATATCAATACAAATATGTAATAAAAATTCTACACTGAAAAAAACTAAATTTTTAGGTTAGGAAAAAAAAAAATTGCCCAAGTTCTTTCAAAAAAGTATGAACAGGAAACTAAAGTATTTTACGTCCTCTTTTAATCCAATATTGGTTTTTTACCCATTTTCTTCAACCCCGCCGAAATAGTTGACGGTCAAAATTTCAGAGTAATTTTTCTCAGTGTATTATTTGCCAAATTTGTAAAAAGTCTTAGTCAGATTATTAAGACTGATGATATTTATATTAAGCGGTATAACCTTTCATTTATATTTTTCGCGGTTTATCGCGTTTTGTGACTTTTGATAACCAAGCAATTTTTTGCAAACCAAGCATGCAATGTTTAAAAATAAGTCTCTTTTATCATATTAGCACAAAAAAATTAAAATAAATTACACATCTTCTATGAAAAATTATATAAAAACTGAAAAAATCCAAAAAATAAATGAGTTTGGATCCCAATATCTCATAAACCTTTCGTAAACTCTTAAAATTTTGAAATTTTAAGAGCACATTTGAATTCAGCGACCTTAAATCCATATGGGACACAAATTTCAATGAGTTTGGATGATTAATTCTACCCTTTGACCGGGACTTTTGATTTTCGATCCACTGTGCAACGGCCCTATTTTTTTTTTTTTTTTCGAAGTCTATTTTAAAGCAGAATGGTTTATTCCACCAAAATCAAATTTTTAGTCGTTAATCAAGTAAAATAATAATTCAAAAAAAAAAATTAAAATAGAAAAGGAAAGTTGGTTTGTTGGGAAAAAATTTGTTTAGTGTAAAACTTTAACCCCTCAAAAACACGGGTAAACTTTGTCCGATTTGGCTAAAAATATAACAATAAAGTTTTTAGACCAAAACGAACGATAATTTGATAAGCGATCGACGAAATTCGAAAAATCATTGTTCATGCCACCCTTATATGTATCATAGATGGGAATTTTTCATTACCATTGAAATTTAATTACCATTGGTGGATATCAATGGTAATGAAAAAATTTTCATTACCATTTAATGGTAATTAAATTTTTTTAATTGAAAAAATAATTACTAATGGTAATGAAATGCACCAATTGTTGAAAAACACCAATTATAATTGGTTTCAAAACCATTGGTTTGCACATTTTTGTTTTTTTTTGAAAAGTTAAAAATTTAAACATCAAAGTATGTTTTTACAAAAAAAAATATGAAAATGTTAAAGACGAAAAAACAAAACGCAAATAAAAATTTCAAATATTGTGATATACAAAGGCAATCAAAGTGTTTTTTGTTTATAAAATGTAAAAAACTAAAACACCATATAACAAAAAACAACAGATATTTCCAAATATTAACGATTTTGACAATACTGTGACGACTTTTACTAATGGTAATTATTTTTTTTAAGTGATGCCATACCAATGGCAATTATATTTTTTTTGATTTTCATTAGTAATTAAATTGATAAGTTATTTAATTAGTACAATTGATACAACCAATGGTAATGAAAAAAATTTCATTACCATTGACATCAATTAAATGGTAATTAAACTATCAATTAATTGGTCCCTTTAATTAATTAGTCCCAGCTATGACACCATACCACTGACTCATATGATTTTTATGAAAAAGCAAGATATTTGTATAGCATAATTTTAGGCATGTAATAAATATATGATAGTTATTTAAAAGCGACGAAAAACTTTACATATTTCAAAATTTAAAAACTTAAGATTAAATAAATTGTTATATTTTTTTATAAATTTAGCAATATGTAGAGTTTTTTTGTCGCATTTTAATAACAATCATATATTTACTACATGCCTAAAACTATGCTATAAAAAACGTTGCTTTTTCATAAAAATCATACGACTCACAAGGGAAGTCTCCCTAGTGTCACCCGCAGATCTTTATGGAACTGGTTTTATTTTGTAGATAGAAAAAAATAAAGGGACACGTATTTTTTTTTAGCGGCCAAAATTCATATTTAGAGGGTAAAAAGGAGGGGAAGACAAAGCCATTTTTCATTTTTTTTCGTTTATCTCCTATGTTATGCAAAGACACCTAGTCATGTTACATACCAAATGAAAGGTCTTTGGAAAACCTATCTACGTGTCCAAACATGCACAACTTTTCGTCATATTGAGTAAAATACCAAAATTTTAGGACATTTTTATTAATAAATCGGAAAACCTTAACTTCTTTGGCCCGCTGTTAGCACCACGAGATAGGTATAATACCTTAATCTGATACCACACATGCCCATATTAATTTTGTTTAAATGGGCGTAAATCGTAAAAAACTGAAAAAGGTCAATTGTCCCCCATACAAATCGATCCCCCCTAAAAATGAGCTTGGGCCGCTAAAAAAAATATGTGTCGAATTAATTTTCGTTCTGAACAACATATCCAAATTTCATGAAGATCGGAGGGTGACACCAGGGAGACTTCCCAAGCAGAAATTGACGACGGTTCTAAAAAAAGCGTTCTGAAAGCACTGTAACAAAAATAAAGCGTTCTCAAAACGCTATTTTCAAACGCTTTGCGAGCGTTTTTGAAAAGTGTTCTGAAAGCACTATAACTGAAAACAAGCAATCTCAAAGCGTTTTTTTGTAACGCTTTGCGAGCGTATTCGAAATGCGTTTTAAGAGTTCTTTTTATTTATATTTTTTTTTAATTTCTAAGTTCCGAAACTATTTTTGAATAACAATTTTTTGTCAATTTTTTTTTTTTGTTTTTTAAGTAAAAAAAAAATCATAAAAAATGTTTTTAGAATTTTTTTTTAAATTTTCTAAGTTTCGAAAATTTTTTTGAAAAATTTTCTAAGTTTTTTGGAGTACAAAATTTTTTCTTTTCGGATTTCACTTTGTATGAAACAAATTATTATATCCGAACTAAAACAGAAATTCTTTATTTGGGTTTTTAAAGCTTTGATGACTTTAAAAAAACGTTCTTAAAGCACTATTTTACTTCGCTTTTAAAACGCTTTAAACCTAGCATAGATCAGTGTTATCATTCGGATCATCTGAAAGCGCTTTGAAGTTGGTATACAGAACGCTCGTGCAACTGTCCACAACGCTTTCACAACGCTTTTGCGATTGTATTTTTCTGACTGGGTTGCCTTGTCAGAGGTATGGTGTAAACATAGCTTAAGTGGTTTCTGATGCTTTATGTCAGCACTAATATTAAAAAAAATATGTTGCATATGTTTTAGCGATTCATTTTAATTAAAAAAATATATGTTTTTGATTTCCTTGACACACGTTTTTTACAATATCTTATATCAGCCTGAAAGTATGCAATATTATATGTATGTTTTTATTGCATACAATTTTATATTTTTTTGATTTATGATAATATTTTTAATTAGTTTAATTTTATATGATTTATTTTCCTCAATATAATAATTTTTTTAGTTTAATTTATGACGGCCTCAGAGTATGCTAGGATTTTTAGTTTTAATTTTCAAAGCATAGTTTTTAAATATTTTTGTATTCTATATATTATATTTTCTTTTCATATTATTATTACACTAAAATATTTTTATGGTAACTCACACTCATGGTTTAATTTAATGGAAAAATATTGTTGTTTTAAACACAAAAGGCGCCTAAATGTATGCACTTGTTTTTTGTTTTATTATTATTTTATAAGGGTATAATAAAACATTCCTTTACAACTATGGTCATTTGTTTTTTTATGATACATTTGCTCTCATTTGTTTTAGATTTTTTTTTTTATAATTTCATTATTGTTGTTGTTTTGCTACACACACTTCTATACACTCATTTACACAAACACTTGTGTGTGTTTGTATATTTTTTTCACTGTTTTATCATTTAGCCACTATTTAGATTTTTTTTCTATAATTTTTTTTTTATTTTTTTGTTAAGTGGCAATGTACTCTAAGTGGAGTACGACATATAAAACTTTAGTTTGAAGTATTTTAATTTATGCACGACCACTAGTCGTATTTTACAACGAGCGCCTAATGCTAGGCATCAACAACAAAACAAACGCGTTTTGGCCTTAAAGTTAGACAAGCCTAAAAAACCCAACATTTTATGCCACGCACATTTACTATCTACAATATATTTTATTTTTTTTTTATTGTTGTTGATGGGGTTTTTCATTTCTTTTGATTTCCATAGATATTTTTTCGGTATTTAAACACGATACAACCGTAAAATATATTTAACGCTAGTTATACAATAGCGATATATTAAGTAGAAATATTTTTTAAGGATTTTAGCTTTAAATATTTAATATTTTTTTTTAAACTTAATTTATTTATTTTTTAAAATTAGTAAATTTTTATTTTTTTACATTTTATATATTTATTAAACTTCACTACCGTTCAAAGATTTTTAATTTTTTCTTTGAAATTCCCAAAAAAAAATCTACCGTTTAACTTTCGGATTTATAAATTTTTGAGTTGCGTTTTAAACGAGCGTATTCCAACGACTGAGGCTGTCATCGTTTTCAAGTACACCACCATATCCTAAGAAATATATTTTTTTTTCAAACACAATATGAAAAAAAAAAACTTCTTGGTAGTAACATCTACTTCAGTTATACATATAGTGGAATTTATTTTATCTCTCTACTAGCAACTCGCTCTTTTTTTTGTTCAGGATAAACTTTAACGGCGCAAGCTTTTTTTTACTGGCATTTTCCATAATAATCAACATACAATTTGTTGAGCCATTGGAATATTTATGGGAATAAAAGAGTGGGATTTTTCCTAAACAATCAGCTGTTTTTGACGTTTAAATGTTTCTTTTTTTAATATTTTTATTATTTTTATTCATGTGGTTTAGTGTGGAATAATGTGTGTATATAAGTTAGTAGGAATACTTTGTTTTTGTCTTAATGTCGTTTAAATTTTCCAGTAAAAAAATGTTGTTGGCTGAGAAGAAAAAAAAATGTACATACATATAAAAAAATCAAGTTGACATGTTGTGGAAGGTAATGGTTTTAAAACACGTTATGGTTGTGTTGTTTTTTTTTTTCCATGAGGCCAATAAAATGTAAAGGAATAAATATTTAATAAATAAGGAAACCAAAAATATGCATTTATGAATTAAAATCAAACCCTTAACATATGCAATAAAAAAATTAATCGGCCAAGTCAATGGATTTTCGGGGCTTTGTTTACAACAGTTAAGGATTTTAAAAGCATAATTTTAGGCATTAAGAAAAAAAAAATAAATTTACAGTTTTCTTAAAGCTGTGTTTGCACAATACCATTGAGTAGTTTTATTTTCGAAGATTTTTATAAAAAAGTAAGATTTTACTGAAGCATAATTTTAGGTTTTTTGTTAATATATGATCCCAAAATTAGATCCCAGCAAAACAATGACATTTATGATTGGGTTTTAATAAATCGACTTAGGATAATATAAATTTTTATATTTGTTTATAAATTGAGCAGTATGTAGAGTTTTTGTCGCTTTTAAATAACAATCCTATATTTACTAAATGCCTAAAATTATGCTGTAAAAAATTTTGCTTTTCATCAAATTCACATGCTCAGTATTTTGATTTGTATATTATTAAATTCGCTAGTAATTAAGCTATGTTTACACCATACCACTGACAAGGGAAGTCTCCCTGGTGTCACCTTCCGATCTTTATGAAATATGGATATGTTGTTAAGAACGAAAATTAATTCGACACGTATTTTTTTTTTAGTGGCCCAAACTCATTTTTAGGGGGGGGGGGTCGATTTGTATGGGGGGAAATTGATCTTTTTCAGTTTTTGCACTCAAAATAATTCTACAGTAAAAGGCTTAGTAAGTGATTTTGTACCAAAATCTACTTATAATTTACTAATTTTAGTATCTTCAAAGTACTAAAATTGGTAATTTTTACTGGTTTTCAATAATTTTAGTAAGAAATTTTAGTATTGGTTACAAATTTCTGCACTAGGTCCTTGTTTGGACAAGTTCTTAGCACACGTAGATAGGTTTTCCAAATACCTTTCGTTTGGTATATAACATGACTAGGTTTCTTTGCATAATATACTTAGGAGATAAACGAAAAAAACTGAAAAATGGCATTGTCTTCCCCTTTCCTTTTTACCCCCTAAATATGAATTTGGGCCGCTAAAAAAATATGTGTGCCTTTATTTTTTCTGCTCTTTAAAATAAAACCAATTCCATAAAGATCCGCGGGTGACACTAGGGAAACTTCCTTAGTCGGCAAAAAAATCCCACCTGACATATTGCTGACTCGCCCTTTATAAAATTGCTGACATCTTCATACAATTTTTCAAAATGTCATCAATGACATGTCAGCAGTTGGTCAGCGGTTGTTTAAACAAATCGTTAGTGGCCACCGATACTGGTGGACACAGCTGACCAACTGCTGACATGTCAGTGATGACATTTTGAAAAATTGTATGAAGATGTCAGCGATTTCATAAAGGGAGTGTCAGCAGTATGTCAGGTGTGACTTTATTTTGCCAACTGGGTCCCTTGTGTGTCGTATGATTTTTATGAAAAAGTAAGATTTTTTATAGCATAATTTTAAGCATGTAGTAAATATATGATTGTTAATTAAAAGCGACTAAAAACTCTACATATGGCTAAATTTATAAACTTAAGATAAAATAAATTTTTATATTTGTTTATAAATTAAGCAATATGTATTATTTGTCGCTTTTAAATAACAATCATATATTTACTACATGCCTAAAATTGTGCTATAAAAAATCTTGCTTTTTTCATAAAAATCATACGACTTACAAGGGAAGTCTCCCAGGTGTCACCCTCCGATCTTCGTAAAATTTGGATATGTTGTTAAGAACGAAAATTAATTCGACACGTATTTTTTTTCCGGCCCAAACTCATTTTTAGGGGGTTTGATTTGTATGGGGGAAAATTGACCTGTTTCAGTTTTTTACGATTTTCGCCTATTTAAACAAAATTAATATAGGCATGTGTGGCATCAGATTAAATGTATTAAAAATACCTATCTCGTGGTGCTAACAACGGGCAAAATAACTTAATAATTTTCGACTTATTAACAAAAATGTCCTAAAATTTTAGTATTTTACTCCATATGACGAAAAGTTGTGCATGTTTGGACACGTTCTTAGCACACGTAGATAGGTTTTCCAAAGACCATTCATTTGGTATGTAACATGACTAGGTTTCTTTGCATAATAAAGGAGATAAACGAAAAAAAACTGAAAAATTACCTTGTCTTCCCCCCTCCTTTTTACCCCCTAAATATGAATTTGGCCCATGCCCTTTTAAAGCGACAATAAATTTCCTAACGTGAAAAATATCAATTTCGATGAGAAATATTTTATTTCGTGTAAAAAGTTTTTTTAAAGAAATTTTTGAGAAAAATAAAAAAAATAACTTTATTTTTTTTTTGAGTATAAATTTTTTGATGAGTGTAAAATTTTTTTCGGGTGTAATTTTATTTTAGTGTAAAAATATTTTTGAGTGTACACAAATACGAGGTAAAATATCAATTTCGATTAGAAATATTTTTTTTTTGTCAAAAGCTTTTTTTAAGAAATTTTTGAAAAAAAAAAAATAAAAAAATTTAATTAATTTTTTTGGAGTATAAAATTTTTTTTGAGTGTAAAATTTTTGCAGGTTTAATTTTTTTAGTGTAAAAATATCTTTGAGTGACAAAAATACGATGTAAAATATATTTGTGACTTACCAAGTGAAACCAATCTGAAATTCACGGTTTTGCTCATAAGAGGAACGACAAATATATATGCCACACCTCAGCACCCTCAGAATTGTCGTTCGAAAGTTACCGTGTGTTTTAACTTGTAAATTCCAGAAAAACCCTTGCCGAAATTCACTCTTTTGCTTATAACTTTTGAACCACTGGATTTTGCTGGATTGCCATACCAACCTGACCAGGTAAATGAAATGCATATGTGCCAAGCTTCAGCAGCCTCCGTAAAGCTTTTCAAAAGTTAGCGTGTTTTCAACAGACGGACGTACAGATAGACGGACGGTCATAGATCAATATTTCGAGGTGTTACAAACGGAATGACAAACTTATATGGGGAAAAACGCGTCAACGGTCTATACCAAAAAACCGATTTAAGTATAATTTTGCCAAATTGTCAGGATAACAGTAGGTAGTCTAAAAAGTTCAAATTAAAAAAATGTTTGTGTAAATATTTTTAGATTTTTCATTTTATTGCAAATATCATATTTGGTTGAATTTTTATTAACACTTTGATGCGATAAAAATTTATTTTTAAAAAAACGATTTTTGAAGTATTTTTCACGGCCTTTTCAATGGCATTGGTGGTTTTAAATAAAAATTTCACCTTAAAATTCAAGGTCAAATTATTAAAAAAAAATGTATCTTACAAAGCGCCTATTTTGAGATTATTTTAACTAAGTTTATTAAAAAGATTGACGTTTTTTACATTAAAAAACATTTTTCAAAAAATGGATCGAGAGTTCCTTCCTGGATCGAGAGTTCCTTCCTTTTTGTATAAAATAACACCCAAAAAGTACAAACACCGCGTAAATAAATAAATTAAAAATTATTTTCGCAATTAGAAACTCTCGATCCATTTTTTAAAAAATGTTTTTTAATGTAAAAAACGTCAAGCTTTCTAATAAACTTAGTTAAATTAATCTCAAAATAGGCGCTTTATAAGATAAATTTTTTTTAATAATTTGACCTTGAATTTTAAGGTCAAATTTATATTTTTTAAAAAAACACCAATTCCATTGGAAAGGTCGTCAAAAATACTTTAAAAATCGTTTTTTAAAAATAAATTTTTACCGCATCAAAGTGTCAATAAAAATTCAAACAAATATGATCTTTGCAAAAAAATGAAAATATCCCATCTCTGTAACTATAAAAATATTTCAACAAACATTTTTATACCCTCCACTCTAGTGATAGAGGGTATATATAAGTTTGGCATTCCGTTTGTAACACATAGAAATATTGGTCTAGGACCCCATAAAGTATATATATTCATGACCCTTGATCGATTTTAAGTCGATCTAGCGATGTCCGTCCGTCCGTCCGTCCGTCTGTCTGTCTGTCCGTTGAAAACACGCTAACTTTTGAAAGACTTTACGGAGGCTCCTGAAGTTTGACATATGAGTCATTCCATGTCAGACCGAACACCTTTTTTACACCACCTCTTCCGATTTTCTTTAAATTTGCCAGACGTATTAAACATAAAAAAATATTTTTCACGTGTTTCGGGAAAAAAATTAATTTTTTTTTTCAAAGAGTTATGTGCATTTGAAAATCGTCAAAATCGTGAAAAATCTTCAGACATGACAACATTTAAACTAATGTTTTTATAAAACTAGTGAATGGATTTTGAAGTTCAATACCTTATTTTAAAGGTATTTGAACCTTCTTTTTTAAAAAAATATTATTTTTTATAAATTAATTTTTTTTTATTATTAAAATTTGGTTTTTTTACTTAATTTCTATTTTCCACAATCTTCGAACAAGTCGAAAAATCTGAAAAAAATATTTTCTTAAAGGTTAATATATTCTTAACATTCCCTCAAAATTTCAGAGTGGAGGTCGAATGGATTCTATTTTTTTACGATTTTTTTCCATTGCAGCACCACAAAAAAATTACATTTTGTATATAAACATTTTATTTTCAAGCATGTTAACGAAAATGTGTTGTGTTTTTGCATACATACATGCATTGATATTTTCGTTACGCAAAATGCAATTTTAAAAAAATCTAACGACACATATAAAAAGCAAAACAACAAATAATGCCCAAGAACAACATGAATATGTTGGCTTGTGTTTTTGAATACATACACACATACATACATGCGTTGACATTTTCGTTAACATGCTTGAAAATAAAATGTTTATATACAAAATGTAATTTTTTTGTGGTGCTGCAATGGAAAAAAATCGTAAAAAAATAGAATCCATTCGACCTCCACTCTGAAATTTTGAGGGAATGTTAAGAATATATTAACCTTTAAGAAAATATTTTTTTCAGATTTTTCGACTTGTTCGAAGATTGTGAAAAACAGAAATTAAGTAAAAAAAACAAATTTTAATAATAAAAAAAAAAACAATTTATAAAAAATAATATTTTTTTTTAAAGAAGGTTCAAATACCTTTAAAATAAGGTATTGAACTTCAAAATCCATTCACTAGTTTTATAAAAACATTAGTTTAAATGTTGTCATGTCGGAAGATTTTTCACGATTTTGACGATTTTCAAATGCAAATACCTTTTTAAAAAAAAATTTTTAATTTTTTTCCCGAAACACGTGTAAAATATTTTTTAATGAAGACTTCGTTCTCAAATTCTGAAAGACATCGGAGACATCAAAGTCAATTTTTAGCAAAAATCGTACGGTTTGACATGGAATGACTCATATATGTTCTACATTTACCGGGTCAGGTTGGTATTGCAATCCAGCGAAATCGGTCCAGTGGTTCAAAAGTTATGAGCAAAATAGTAAATTTCGGCAAGGGTATTTTTCGAATTTACAAGATTAAAACCACTATAACTTTCGAAGGACAATTCTGAGGGGGCTGAAGCTTAGCATATATATTTGTCGTTCCTCAAGGCTGTTTGGTTTTGAATTTCAGCAAAATCGGTTCAGTGGTTCAAAAGTTATAAGCAAAGCACTGAATTTCAGATTTGTTTCACCTTAAACTGTTGAAAACTTGATAAACAAGTTTTAAAAGCATGGTGAAATACCAGATTTGTAAAACTTGTTGTTGTTTGTTTTCTTGTCGTGGGGTGCAGTTTAGTTGTTAGACAAGTAGATATTTGATATTGTTTTGTTATTGTTAGTGTAACTGTATGTAACGGGAAAAAATCAAATAAAGTATGTGTATGATTGAATGTTAATTTGTTTTTGGTTTTTAAAGAAGAGGATAGTAATATAAAAAGTGGAAAATATGTGAAATAGTTTTTTTTTTGTATTACATATAGGTATAAAACAACAAAAATATTTTACAAAGTAATTTGTTACTCAAAGAAATTGTACACTAAAAAAATATTTACACTCAAAAAAAATGTTACACTCAAAAAAAATGTACACATTATTATTTTTTTTTTAATGAAATGGCAGACTCAAAAAAATGTTGACAGCCAAAAAAAATTTTACACTCAAAAAAATTTGATTAATTATAAGAAAGTTTGACTCAAAATAATATACATATTTCTAATAAAAAATTTGTAATGCAATTTTTTTGAATTTTTTTAGAAAATTACTATCAGATACATTGTGGAGGGTATTCATAGATTCGATTAAGTCGAATTTAATTTTTCTACTTGTTTTATTTGAGCTTTACCTATTGTTACCTACTGTTATCCTAACATTTTCGCAAAATTATACTCAAATCGGTTTTTTGGTGTGGACCGTTGACGCGTTTTGCCCCATATATACCCTTTATCACTAGAGTGGTGGATATTAAAAATTATGTATCAATGACAGCCTCTTTTAAAATAATTTATACAATAAATTTAGTTTTTAATTTTTAAACTATCCAGAAATAAAATCATATACATATCTCCTCTTAACCCCTTTAAGACTGTGCCTTTTTAAACTTGCTACATTTGGTCACATAAAACTAGGTAGCCTAGTCTAGGTATATTTTTGTCTTTTCCAGCCTGTTTATGCTCTAAATATATAGGTTTTCTTTTGGTATGTTCCGCTATTTTCATTTCTTAAAAAAGTCAACGTTTAACTCTTTTAACAAAATTTTCGCTCTTACTAAAATAATTACAACCAAAACACTTAAACTCTTTTTATTTTGAAGAGTTCTGTTTTCGTATTTTTGAATTTATTATTGTTGAAATACTTAAAGTAGACTTTTAAAAATATGCTGCTCCTTTTTTTGCAAAAATTTCTCTTTTATTTTGTTTCTCTTTATATCAGACTCTTTTTTTGTAATTACTTTTTAAACATAATTTTTAGTGCCTAAACTGCATGCTCATTACTGCATTATAAGGGCAAGTTTTCTATACCCTCCATTTACAGTACAATGGTCTTTATACCCAAAGCGGGAAAAATAAACCACAATTCCGCAAAGGCTTACAAGGGAAGTCTCCCAGGTGTCACCTTCCGATCTTCATGAAATATGGATATGTTGTTAAGAACGAAAATTAATTCGACACGTATTTTTTTTAGCGGCCCAAACTCTTTTTTAGGGGTGTCGATTTGTATGGGGAGAAATTGACCTTTTCAGTTTTTTACGATTTACGCCTATTTAAACAAAATTAATATAGGTGCTAACATCGGGCCAAAGAAGTTAATATTTTTCGACTTATTAACAAAATTGTCCTAAAATTTTGGTATTTTACGCAATATAACGAAAAGTTGTACATGCTTGGACACGTTCTTAACACACGTAGATAGATTTTCCAAGGACCTTTCATTTGGTATGTAACATGACTAGGTTTCTGTGCATAATATAGAAGATAAACGAAAAAAACTGAAAAATGGCCTTGTCTTCCCCCTCCTTTTTACAACCTAAATATGAATTTGGGCCGTTAAAAAAAATACGTGTCCCTTTATTTTCCCTGCTCTACAAATTAAAACCAATTCCATAAAGATCCGTGGGTGACACTAGGGAGACTTCCCTTGTTAGTCTGTCATCGTTTTTTTTGAAAACATATAAAAGAAGTACCCTCCCAACAGACAATTTCAGCATGGCCCATCACGCCTATCTTAAAGGTAAGATATGCCTGATGCTGGGAAATTAACTCGAAGATACGAGGTTTGTGAGTATATCCCAGTATATCCCCTGGTGTCAAAGCTTTTTTGGAAAAGGAAATAATTAGAGCAATACTTACCTATGGTGCCCTTGTGGGGTGGGGACACTCGACCACTTTAAGTACGCTGGGCGGGAGTTTAAATACCAACTTGGAAAGACCAGGCGGAAAACTCTGTTATAACAGAGAATGCGAACTCAATCTTTACGGACGGATCAAAGATTGAGATAGGTTCGAATTCGGGAGTATACACTGAATGCCCAAAAATCAGTTTTTTGAACAACGGCGGTTCAAAAAGAGGGTAAAAATTGTCCGGCGGCGACGCGCCGCCGATTTTGAGCCGGTCGGCTTGATTCACTGATGTATTTCTGTCCAGGCTGAGGTGATCCAATTGATAAAGCCGCGCGGATGATTATGACAAAGGACCACATTTTCGTGAGATAGATAAGATTAAATTAGATAAGACCAGAATGATCTTTTTTGTAGCCTGAAAGGGGTGCTCTAAATGTTCAGGCTCTTAATAAAGTCTAGTATCCTATTTGGTAAGGAGGTCCGTACGTCAGTTGGAGATATCAAATGTCCCCCTAAATGTCGAAGACTTCTGCAAGTCAGTTTTGGGCATGTACTAAGAATATGTTCTCCTGTCTCCTCCTCTATTTCGCAGAATTTGCATGTGTCCGTGCAAGATAGATTTTATTTCCTAAAACGATAACATAAGTCGCAATGTCCAGTTAGGTAGGAAGTTAGAATCCGAAAATCATTTTTGTCCAGGGATAGTAGCAGCTTTGCTGCCGAGCTGGATGGAGTTATGAATCTCTTCGCCTGCCTTTGGCCAGCACATGTCCCATTGGCAGACCTAAGAAGGCCTGCCAAGGCGTAGAGCCTGACATCTCGGTTCCTATAGTAGATTTGATGTACGAAGTTGAAAAGATATATGAGAATAGAATGAAGGATAGGTGGATATCACTGAACACCTGCCAAATCCTAAGAGGACAAAAAGTCTTCTTAATTTTATCAAACGGACGGTCAGTCGATTAGTGGGACTACTTGCAGGACACTGTATAATTGACCAAATGACCGTGCGCATAGGAATTTCTGATAGGGACTGTTGTAGAAGTTGTGGAGAAGTGGAAAAGTTGTGGAAGCACTTGTTATGTAAATGTCCGAGTATGATGAGAAGCCACCATAAGAATTTGGGGCAAAGATTATTCGATTTGGATTGCTCAAACGGTGTCTCATTGACGTCACTAGAAGAATACCAAAGGGGATGGTTTAAGAAGTAGAACTTTGTATCAGAGGGGGAGTAGGGAAATAAAATTAGAGGAATTACAATGGGCCTTATGGCCTCCGAGTGAATTCTCCAAATGGCGATCACCGATCCAACTTAACCTAAAAGTACAGCGTATAATCTATTTTGTTGTGTTTTTTTTTTAATAATTTAGATTTGTTATAGAGATTTTCTAATATTACCCCTAAAGTGTGCTTTTAAAAAAATACATTTATTACGAATGTATTAAATAAGTAGTTAGTGTTCGCTCATAAAGGTATGCTTTAAGAATATTACAAAAGAACTGTATTAAATATACACCAATACCCCGCTTTGCGTCGCTTCGTTTTGCGTCGTTTCGAAGTTGCGTCGTTTGAAAGTTTCTGTGAATTCGAAGTTGCGTCGTATTTGTTTCAGTTAGCGTCGCAGGGCTTTAAAGTTGCGTCTATTATTTTTCAGTTTGCGTCGCATGGCTTCGTAGTTGCGTCGTCAGTGTTTCGATTTGCGTCGATAATATTTATTTTTTAGCAT
Source organism: Pegoplata infirma (assembly GCA_963921195.1). Classification (NCBI taxonomy): domain Eukaryota; kingdom Metazoa; phylum Arthropoda; class Insecta; order Diptera; family Anthomyiidae; genus Pegoplata; species Pegoplata infirma. Next base: position 11,234,859 of record OY992536.1, read on the forward strand.
AAATATAATGGATGTATGTATAGTTGTATTCACAAAGCTTATACCGAAAAATGGGATTCCCCATTTTAGTCTAATATTTGTAAAGGTGGTCTACTGTATACCAGTTTAATTTCATTTTGATTAAAAAAAAGATGTTTTTTGTATTGAAAATTCACTTTTTCAGCTAAAATTATGAGTTTTGGAACCAATTAAATGAAAATCAATAGAAACGTATGGGAAATCGTGCTTCGGTTTGCGTCGATTCGGTTTGCGTCGCGTTTCTCCGGTCCTAATTAGCAACGCAAACCGGGGTATTGGTGTACATTGAAACAGGAAGAGTCGTGTGAGTAAAAACTTACTAGAATTTCACTATGATCTCTAAGATTTTTAGAAATTTTTCAAGCTTTTAATGAAAAAAGAAATCAGTCCTTAATTTTTGTATGATTGCTAATTTGCACATGTTTAATGAAAACATCTAATAGAGATACAGGATTAAGCATAATTAAATAGTTATGAAAACAAAAAAAAAATTTTTTCCATAAGTCAGATTTGTTTTTTCCTATTTTCCTTAGTTGTGTTTTTTTATATTGGCCAAATATGCTATTTTGTTTTGATTGTTAAGCCTGATTATATACTATAATATTCGCATAATAAGGAACCTTCAAAATGCATGTTACACTCATTTTTTTGCAAAAATTTATTGCCTTAATTTATACTACAACCTCTAATAAAACTACAGCAGAGAAGTATGCAAGATATTTTTTCAAGAGAATTGTGGATGCCAAATTTTTATAATTCTCTTTAAAATAAATAGCATCTAAAAATATGATTTACTGTGAAAAAGTAATATAAAATATTGTATCCTGATTTGGTTTCCTGTTGTTATGACTCTCTTTAAATAGCTTAATATTTATATTAGCTTTTCCCTGTGTTGTTTATGTGTAAGTTTAATGCCTAAATGTATGCTTTACTCTTATAGTAAAATTTCATTAAGTGCGTAATTTTAAATATTCTTTTATAATAAATATAATTCTCTTTATAGCTCTTTATTAGATTTACCGTTATTGCTCATGTTTGTTTTTAAAGCCTTACATTGGGCATTATTAAATGCATAATTATGTTTATTTGAGTTATGCTCTTTGTGGAACTTAGTTTTTATTTTACTGACTCTCTTAATTCGAAAGAGTTTTGAAAATAACATGTTCTTTTCTGTATTTGGATTTATTTTCTCTGTTATTGTTTTGTATTTTAAGCCTAAAAGTATGCTTTACTTTTTAAAGAGTCTCTCTTTAAAATTGTTTGAATGGATTATATTACACATTTTTGTTTTTGTGGATTGTTTATATTTTTAATATTCTCTATTTTGTTTTTGTTTTTCTTTTTTTGCTTTATTTAGTAAGGTGGTCTGCATTTAATTTACGGTCGTTGTATTTTTAAATATTTTATGTGGATTTTGTCGTGTGTTGTATTTTGTTGTGAGTTTCATCTTAAATGTTTATCTTACCGCACCCTTTCCTGTTTGTGTATTTTGTTGACGCTTTAGTTTTCTGTATTTTTTCCGTAGTATTATTTGTTTATCCTTGCAAGGCTTTTAAAGCATGTTGAACCTACTTTTTTGTTTTGTTATTGTTGTTGACTGTTCTTACGTTTTTTTTGTTTCTACATTCATATGACCGACCAAAAAAAAAATAGAGTCAATGATTGGCAAGCATTGACTCAACAACATTGATGGTTGAATGGGATTTTGAAAAGGCCTTGTAAGCTGTAGTGTTTATTTTCTCAATGTTTTAACTATGTTGGTCGGTCGGTCGGTTGATCTGTTGGTTTTTTGTTTGGTGTTGTTGTTGTTGTTTTGTTGGTCAGGATTGTGTTTTCTTGTTTTTAATTTTTTTTTTGGGGTTATATTTTGTATGAAACTGTTTGTAATGGCTGCGGTTTTACGCCTCTTGTTATACGTATTGATGTTTTGCAGAATTTTTTTGATGTGTTCACACTAAAGCCACTTAACTGCCACTACTGCTGATTTTAATATGATTGTGATTATCACTTGCTGTATGTATGTAGCCTACTTATGTTTGTAAAGTGTATGGGATTATTTACCCCAAAAAAATAAAAATTACCGCAAGGGGTTTTTTTAAATCAAACAATTAAGACTGAGATTTTAATACATCAGAATTTCGTTATACGACCATAAGTTAGTGCCAATTGTCACGATAAGATTTTTCGTATTATTTTTGAAATGTTTCGAAAAAAAATAAATATTATTTTAAGTTAAAGCTTATAATTTTTTTAATTAATTTGTAGAAACATTTCTAAATATGTCTAAAATCGTAAGTAGGGCAACAGAAAACTAGCAGTTATGAATTTATGTTGAAGTACAAAACTATGCAAAAACATATGTATTTGAAACAGTAGTCAGAAATTAAACATATTTTTATAGAAATTTGATTTAAAACATTAAAAAATAAAGAAGGATTGCCCTTATTTCCTCCTCATGAAGGTTTAAGGATTTATTACTTCAAATTAAAACATTTGCTTTCATTTATTTAATTTTATGATTATTTTGTATAGCATAGTTTAGGCCTCAAAGTAAATTTATAACTGCTAGTTTTCTGTTGCCTTAATCATAATTTAATTTAATTTTTTTATGCCTAAAAAAGATGTCATTACACTAATTCTAAATTGTTGATGTTTTGTTAAAAAATAGTGCATACTTTTAGGGTCAAAGATAAAAATGATACTACTGAGTTAAAACACCTCAATTCAACCGAAAAAAGTAGAATTTTTGACCTTACCCCTTTCGAATTTGATGAAACTTGGAATACTGTTGGGCCCTTACAAAAAAATCCTAGTCCCAAAATTTTGGACTTCTGGTACTTTTTCTTGCCGAGATATGGGGTCTTGAAAATTCGCAAAATCGTATATATTTGACAAAAGTGTTCTGAGATAAATAAAGATAACTCGAAAAGTAATTACAATATACGTCTCAATCAGGTCGCAAATAATATGTAATAAGACACCCTTTAAAATGGCATTCCCCAAGATTTTTTTGAAAAAGGTCAAAGGTCATTGGTTTTAAGCTTAATTTTTGGAGAGCTATATCTCAAAAATCGATATTTTTAAAATTTTGAAAAAAAATATATGTGATTAAGAATCATCTATACTACTTAAGTTTAAATTTTCAGGATGGAGACTTCATTGGAACTTTTTATATTAATGCAAACGTTGTGACACTAAAGAAAAAGCGGTGTAATTTCCTTTAGAAAAAAAATATTTTTTTTTGTCTTTGAAATTCTGGTACCAAAATTTATTTTTCTGAATGTTTTTGACGTGCTGAGTCCAAATATGACCTTTGAACTGGCCTATCGCTATTAGTTTTCGAGATATCTGCACATAAATATGTGAAAATTGGTAAAATGCTATTGCTGTGTTATTTTTGAAAATTTAGGTGCATATATCTTGAAAAGTAATAGCGATATGCCAGTTCCAAGGTCATATTTGGACTCAGCACGTCAAAAGCATTCAGAAAAATGAATTTTGGTAGCAGAATTTAAAAGACAAAAAAAAAAAAATTTTTCTAACAGTGCATTCACATTGGCATCGAAACCCCGTTTAACGAGGTTTCGCCTCAAACCTCATTTGAAAATACGTATTTTCCCATACAAATTGAAAACATTTTTTTTAATGAGCTTTCACGAAAGTACGATCGAAACATTTTAAATTTCATAGTTCTCCGTTTTTTTACAACTGTTAGAAGAATAGAAAATAAATTAAAGAAAGTGTCAAAAATAAAAAATAAAAATATTTTAATATTTTCGTAAAAAAATATTAATTAAACAGTAATTTTCGATTAATTTTTGTAAACAAACGAGTAAATAAACTATGTGTGCATTTTTTATCCCGTAAAACTAAAGATTTTTTTTCGGTAATTTTTAAAAGCTTAATAAATGCCTAAAATTTCGGGTGTGAACGACAAAGCCTCTAAATTGAAATTACGAGGTTTCAACGGGGTTTCGAGGTAAGTGTGAATGTACTATAAGGGAAATTACACCGCTTTTTCTTTCCTGTCACAACGTTTCTATTAATATAAAAAGTTCCAATGAAGTCTCCATCCTGAAAATTTAAACTTAAGTAGTATAGATAATTCTTAATCACATATATTTTTTCCAAAATTTTAAAAATATCGTTTTTTTAGATATAGCTCTCCAAAAATTAAGGTTAAAACCAGTGACCTTTGACCTTTTTAAAAAAAAATCTTGGGGAATGCCATTTTAAAGGCTGTCTTATTACTTATTATTTGCGACCCGACTGAGACGTGTATTGTAATTACTTTTCGAGTTATCTTTATTTATCTCAGAACACTTTTGTCAAATATATACGATTTGGCCAATTTTCAAGACCCCATATCTCGAATACTGGAATGACCAGAAGCCTGAAAAATTGTCAAAATCTCTTTTTTGTTAAAGTAAACATCAGTACTTAATTTCATTAAATTTTAAGGGGGTGCGGTCAACTCCTCGGTTGAATTGAGGTGTTTTAGCTAGCTCTACTGGTTTTCGAACATTTTTAAAATTTTTTCTAAAATATTGAAAATCAATCGACTTACAATCAGTGGTATCAAAAAACAATACTCTTCTGATTGTAAAAAAAATTGAAAAAGTTGTCGTTTTTTTTCGAGAAAATCGCATTTGAATTTTAAATTTCATAGCAATTAAGTAATTTGCTTGTATTTTCTTGTTTTAACAGAGCGTATGAGTAATATTTATGCAATTAATATTACTCATTCGCAACGTTAAAACAAGAAAATACAAGCAAATTACAAAATTGTTATGAAATTTAAAATTCAAATGCGATTTTCTCGAAAAAAAACGACAAACGTGTGTCAAAATTTTGGGGATGGACAAACATCTAAGCTTTAAAAAAAAAAAATTAAAAAAGTGGCCGGCTTAATGATAAATTAACTTTTAAAAAAAATGGAAAATTTCAGAACGGGTTCGGAAAATTTTCCAAAAAAAAAAAATTTGATCGATAGCCCATACAAAACTATATAAGAATGTAAATTTTTGAGATTGTGGTGCATTTCGTTTTAATGTGATAAATATTTATTCAAGGCAACTCGCCACAAATTTGACTATTTTTCCAATATTTGACCACGCCTTCTAAGCGCAGTTTTTGAAAATTATAAAATCCAAAAATGCAATTTTCTTAGTTCCATATAGGGCTATCCAAACAACCTATTCAGAAATTTACGGGACACATGTTTTTCTGTAGCGGGACATTTAGTGTGGAATGCCTCATATATATGATTTTTGTTCTGCCTAAATATATGCAGTAAAAAAAAATGGTTTTTACAAATAATTTAAAAAAAATCAATTAGAAAAGCTAAATTCGACTTTGCTGAATCTATGAATACCCTTTTTAAGTGATAGTAAATTTTCTAATGTAAAACAAAAACATTTTTGATTAGAAATATTTTATTTTGTGTAAAAAAACTTTCTATTTTAAGTAATTTTTGAAAAAAAAAAAATTACTTAATTTTTTTGAGTGTAAAATTTTTTTTTGAGTCTAAAAATTTTTTTTGAGTGTATTTTTTTTTTTTTTTTAATTGTCAAAATATTTTTGATCGACAAAAATACATTGTTAAATATTTTTGGAACTTACCAAAAATTTTAAAACATGTTTAACGAGTTTTCAACACGTGTATTTGAGGTGGAACTAATCGGAAATTCACGGTTTTTCTTATAAGTTTTGAACCATTAGACCGATTTGGCTGAAATTCAATACAAACTATACAAAAATATATACCAAGCTTCAGCATCCTCAGAATTGACTTTCGAAAGTTAGTCGTGATTTTTTATCTCATAAATTCACAAAAAACCCGAGCCGAAATTCAGTCTTTTGGTCATAACTTTTGAACCTCTGGATAGATTTCGCTGGATTGCAAAATTAATCTGACTAGGTAAATGTCCAACATATGTAAATGTCCATATATGCCAAACTTCAGGAGCCTCTGTAAAGTCTTTCAAAAGTTAGCGTGTTTTCAACAGACAGACGGACAGACGAACAGACGAACAGACGGACAGACGGACAGACGGACGGACGGACATCGCTAGATCATCTTAAAATCGATCGCGTATAATGAATATATATACTTTATGGGGTCCTAGACCAATAGTTTGAGGTGCTACAAATGGAATGACAAACTTATATATACCCTCTATCAATAGAGTGGACCCTGCAAACAATAGGGCGATATATCGCCGAAAAGATATTGCGGCGATACGAAAATTTATCATTTTAATAAAAAATCAAAGTTGTATTTTTATTATATCGCCGTTTTCTCATACGAACGATATTTTGGCGATAAACAAAAAAAAATATTGAAAATTTTTATTTCTTTGTCAATTTAAAATAAAATAATTTATCAAGCACAACAAGAAATCTTTGAAAGAAAATAAATTTTGCCAAAAAACACAAATATGCGTTCAAAGATAAAATTCTGCGAATGTTGCGGATATATTTTTCAGATGAATTCAAATGTTTTTAGTCCTGTTAACATGACCAAAATATGAATGAAAAAACCAATGTCTATTTTCAGCTTCATTGAATCGATATAGCTGTATCGCCGGTTTATCATTTTGGTGATATTCCGGCGATACATACAAAACTATTATTTTTCGTTTATACGATTATCTGGCGATATTGCCCTTTTATCGCCAAGACGAATCGTTTTCGTATCGCCGGGATGTATTGCCGTCGGGTAACAGTTTCTCCCGAAAGGTGTATCGCCGGCGATACGAATTCCATAATTGCCGCAATAACATTTATCGTATCGGCAATACAACCGGCTAATCGATGTCGTATCGTTTTGTTTGCAGGGGAGGGTATAAAACGGGGTTGCCACCTTATGAAAAAATAAGGTCTTTTGGTAAAAACCGTATCAAAGCCGAACTAGCAGGAATTTCGTCAAACAAAAAATTCGGGTCAGCTCCCGATATCTCCATATAAACTAACCCAACGATTATACATTTTTGACAATAACGAACTTAACGAAGACTAATTTGGACACGACCGATACACCATTGAATAGGCCTTCAAAAAACCTTTCAATCTGTATAAAGGGTTCATTTAGCTTTTAAAAAACAGGCTACTCTTATTTTGCTCCCATCTTTCTCATATGCAAGTTTCCTTGCATATTTACACCATACCACCTTGTTAGTGGTATAGTGTAAACACAGCTTCGATGGTACAATTTTCTTCTTCTAATTCTCAAAGAGAGCAGAGTCAATAAGGTTTCAATATTATTTTAGTTTGAACAATAGCGATTTGTCATTTAAATTTCTTTTTGCTACTTGAAGTCCATATAGGGTTTTTATATTTGCTTAATAGTCTTGACAATCTAATCTGACAAATTCCGAAACACATGTCGACTAACAGCGGAAGTCTCCTTGTTGTCACCCTCCGATCTTCGTGAAATTTGGATATGTTGGTAGAACAAAAATGAATTTGACAGGTATTTTTTAGCGGCCCAAACTCATTTGGTCGATTTGTACGGGGGGAAGATGATCTTTTTCAATTTTTTACAATTTACACCTATTTAATCAAAATTAATATAGGCATATTTGGTATCAGATTATTTAAAAGACCTATCTCCTGGTAATAACAACGTGCCAAAAAAGTTAATATTTTTTGACTTATTAACAAAAATGTCCTAAAATTGTTTGCTTTAGAAAATTAAATTCGTATATTTTTCCTGCTGCTTGTTTATCTTTAACTAAAATATCCGTATAACCAAGTTTTAGTGTACTTTTTTTAATTTTTTATATTTTTTTGTTATTATCTGTAATTAAATTAAGGTCAAGGAGAAATTTTACTCTCCTCTTATACTTATGTTTAATCAGTGGCTGCTTTTTTTTGTCTGTTTTTCTTGTTGTTGGTTTGTATTTAAATAAGCCTGAAAGTATGCTTTACAATATTATATAAAAAAATTAACATACAAAACTGTTAATCAGCTTGGGGAATACATATCAACTTATATATATTTTTTTGCTTCTGGTTTTAGTCGTGAATTTATATATTACTTTAACGAGGGTAAATTTGTAATTAAAAGTAATAAAATTTATAATGTTATTATTAGGGATGAGATTTCCATGCAAATGCATGTTTTTTGTCGATAGTCTAAACACGATTTTGACCAATTATCTTTCCGAATCAAGAAATTTGCTTTAAAATGGCATCGATTTGTTTTTGCATATTCTTGCATATTTTGGTTAAAATGCATATTTTTGCATATTTTGGTTTTAAATGCATATATTGTGCATATTTTCAACTTTTTAGTGCATATTTTTGCATATTTTGACATATATTAGCAAAAACACAAATTGAAATTTATTTGTTTCAAAAACTATTTTAAATTTTAAAAATTTATTTTGAAAATAAAAAAAATTATTTTTTTTTCTTTTTAATTTTTTTATAGACTGTCCTAATTTCTAAAAAAATCCTGCTTATATAAAGTTTTAAATGTTACTATTTAAGCCCGGTGTTATTTTTTGCTTTTTTAAGAAGTTTTTCGAATGAAAACAAGACTTCTATTGCACACATTTTATTTTTTAGTGCATATTTTTAGGTTTTTAAGTGCATATTTTGAATTTTTTAGTGCATATTTTAAGCGCATATTTTCGATTTTTTAGTGCATGAAAATCTCATCCCTAGTTATTATTAAGGCAACTAAAATTAAAACATTTATGGATTACATTCGAGCCCTAAAAGTATGCTATCCCAAATAAAAAAAAAATGAATTTGAATTTTAAATATAGATTATAAATAGGGCAACACAAAAACTAGCATTTACGAATTTATTTTGAGGCCTAAAACTATGCTATACAAAATAAGTGTAATGTTAAATTAAATAAATGAAAACAAATTGTTTTTAGGTAAAGTAACACATCCTTAAACATTCAAGATTCAAATATGTTGTTGCATAGTTTTAGGCCTCAAAATAAATTCATAACTGCTAGTTTTCTTTTGCCTTAATTATAAAACGCCATAAACGTTTTTTGGGTGGTCTTGGTGCTTATGAGGCGTTCCACACCAAATGTCCAGCGAAAAAATAACACGTGTACTGTAAACTTCTGAATAGGTTGCAGCGATAGCCCTATATGAAACTTAGAAAATTGCGTTTTTGGTTTTTCAATTTTTCAAAAACTGGGCTTAGGAGGCGTGGTCAAATATTGGAAAAAGGTAAAATTTGTGGCGAGTTTCCTTGATTAAATATTTATCTCATTAAAACGGAATGCACCACAATCTCAAAAATTTACATTCTTATATAGTTTTGTATGGGCTATCGATTAAATTTTTTTTTTTTGGAAAATTTTCAGAATCCGTTCTGAAATTTTCCATTTTTTTAAAATATCAATTTATTAAAAAACATGCCACTTTTTTTTTTCTTTTTTTTCTTTTTTTTTAAGTTTAAATGTTTGTCCATCCACACAAAAAAATTCAGAAACACGTTCTTTGTTTTTTTCGAGAAAATCGCATTTGAACTTTAAATTTCATAACAATTTTGTAATTTGCTTATATTTCTTTGTTTTACCGTTGCGAATGTGTAATATTTATGCCATTAATAATACCCATTCGCAACGTTAAATCAAGAAAATACAAGCAAATTACAAAATTGCTATGAAATTTAAAGTTCAAATCCGATTTTCTCGAAAAAAACGAAGAAAATGTTTCTGAAGTGTGGATGGACAAACATCTAAACTTTAAAAAAAAATTAAAAAAGAAAAAAAAGTGGCATGTTGTTTAATAAATTGACATTTTTAAAAAATGGAAAATTTTAGAACGGGTTCTGAAAATTTTCAAAAAAAAAATTTTTTTTGATCGATAGCCCATACAAAACTATATAAGAATGTAAATTTTTGAGATTGTGGTGCATTCCGTTTTAATTTGATAAATAATTGATCAAGGCAACTCGCCACAAATTTGACCATTTTTCCAATATTTGACCACGCCTTCTAAGCCCAGTTTTTCAAAATTAGAAAAACCAAAAACGCAATTTTCTTAGTTCCATATAGGGCTATCCAAACAGCCTATTCAGAAATTTATGGGACACATGTTTTTCTGTAGCGGAACATTTTGTGTGAAATGCCTCATATGTTTTTGTGGTCTACTGTTTTTTTAGGATTTGAAATAAGTCGAAAAAATATTGGAAAATTCAAAAAAATTTCCAAAAAATTTTTTTTTGGCAAGTCGATTTGGATTGCGTTATGATTGTTTTTTCAATTTATGCCAAAAAATGGATTTTTGAACATAGTTTATGAGAAAATAACAGGGGAGTTTTTAACGCGGTCAACATTATTTTTTTTTTGAACACAGTTTCAGATTGACCGCAAGCGACTTTCCCTTATTTTGATGCTTAATTTTTTCAAATGTTTCCACTTTTTTTAAAAAAGAATACAAAAAATGCAAATTTTCCGAAAGTACAGACAAAATGTCACATTTTTTGCCAAAAAAGAAAACTCCAATAATTTTTTCTAAAGTAAAATTCTCCAAGAATCTAAAATTTTTTATGGGAAAAATCATGATACTTATTTGATAGTGAAGTTGTGTACTAACTTACATAAATACTCTTTCTACTTACTTTTAAAATACCCCTCGCATCCACATCCTGATATAAGCTTCATCAAGTTAAACCCTTGTAATTTATCAACGTCTCATGTTTTGTTGCGTAAAAATGAAGACGAAAAAGAAATATGGCCATAGACTCTAAACTCAAGGGGATACAAAAGAAAAAAATTATGCTTATTATCCAAAGCAAACTTAAACAAAAATTCTTATTTTTTTTTTGTTTTATAACATATAAATGTAAAAAAAAAAAGATTTTTTTATAACCACGCATAATAAATTAAGAGTTCTTTTTTTTGTTGAATTTTAAGTGACTAAATTTTTATGTTAAAAGTTTAAGAATTTGTGTGGTTATAGTGTCATGCCTAATTTTATTGTGATTTCTTAAGCCTAAAAGTATGCTTTAAATTCTATAGTAAATTTTAGCCTAAATATTAGGCATTTGGGGGTTTTTTAACAAACAGCCAAAAAGTAGGCCATTATTTTTAGAAAAAAAAAATATATATTCAAGTACTCGTAAAACTATTTTTATTTTTCACTCTTTAAATTTAAAAAGACGCCAAAAAAAACGAAAATAATAGAAATTTGTAACAATTTTTCTATTTCTCACTATAGACACTAAAAAAAAGTCTCCTTGTTAAAAACATTATGACGCCAGTCACAGTAAGTACAATTGGAATTTGTCCCCCTCTCTTTTTTTTTGTTCATCATAAATGTTAGTCAATATGTTTTTTTTTAGCATTTTTTTTGTGAAAAAAAAACTGAATTTACTACATAGATTCTATGTTTGTGTCATACATATTTGTAACAATAGCTTGTTCAAAAAGAAAACATATGTATGCAGGCATTATGTGCAATAAGAAATAAAAAAATTCCAACTTTTTCAGGCAACATTTTTTTTGGGAATTCTTTTCTATTTTTTTTTTTGGCAAACACACGCATATAGTTTATTGTGACAGTGGCATGTTAGAAAATTGCAGCTATACACATACATATGCAAAAATACTTTGATTTTTAACAGATTTTTTTTGGAGAAAAAAAAAAAACTACAGCCCTTTAAGGCTGGCTTACTGCAGAATAGTTTTTTTTTTTTTTTTGTTAAATATTTAGACAAACAAAAAATAAAAGTTTTTTAAAGTTAGCTGCATTGAACAAAGAGGAGTTGCTAATATAAGGAATATAATTGGTGACAGGACATAATCCCCAAGGACATGCGGGGACTATGTCCTGAAATGGAAATTATGACCGAATACATCACGGTTGTAATACCCATATTAGTTGTGGGCACTTTTACCCTTTTCAAAACGGCATAATCCCAATGGGGATTATGTCTATTAGACCGGGTCGAAAAAAAAAGTTCCCATTGTGCGGGCTTAATTTTAAAGCTTACCTCGAAAAAGTTCCATAGCCAAAATATAAGATTTTTAGGTCGCGATTTGGTACCGCCGAAATCGTTATTTGTTCATAACTTTGTCATTTGATGTCCGATCGTTTTAAAAAAAAATTTGTTTGAAAGTCCTCCGCGTTCAACTGTTGACGAGTGTGGACGTGTTTTATTTTAACTCCGTGCTATAAATTGAATTACTAAAATTGTTCGTAATAGGTTTGTTCGTAATAGGTATTTTTGTGATATTTTCATTACCACATCAAGGAAAATGAAAATATGGACACAAATGATACCGATTTAGTTCGAGGCTCTGCCTCACCGACTGGTGCTGGTCCTAGCACTGGTCTTAGGGTTGCGACCTTGAAGTCCGGCCTTGATTCTGGTAGGGGTGCTCAGCCTAATATTGGTGGTAAAAAGAAAAAGAAACTTAAGCCATCAAAGGTCAGGCACAACCAGAGAAGGCTTTGTTTGAAAATAATTAACAGACTAAGCCAACTCGATGGAACGAAGCTCTCCGAACGTGAGAAGGCGTCGCTATCATGGGCGAAAGGAGTCATTGAAGAACAGGACAAACTTTCGGCAATGCGCGCATCTGACAAACAGAGCGCTGTTTCGGCCTCGTCATCGAAGTCTGGTAAAAGGTTGCGCTCGCCCGACGAGAAACCTTTACCTAAAAGATCTAAGGTGACCGGCAACGTCTGGACTCAGTCTTTTAGTGAAGTGGTGAAAGGTAACTTCGTTAGGGCTGTGATAAACAGGCAAAATGGGGATTGTAGTATTCCAAGGGACAAGTGGAGTTTAGTTGAAACTAAACTAAATGAAATCTACTATAGGCTTCTTGAGAGTATGCCTGATTTTCTCCCTACTACTGTCAACGCAGGTTGGTATCAGGGGCGAGTAAAACTCGTTGCTTTTGGAAACGAAAGATCCGCAGCCGTGTTTAAGGTTGCCATTAGCCAAGTGGGAGAGTTATGGCCTGGAGCCAGACTGGACGTTGTGGAAAAACATGATATCCCCTCGCAACCCAGAGCTCATGCATGGATCCCAATGGCTACAAGTGACACTGCGGTGATTCTAAAGATGATAAAAGTCTGCAATCCTGACCTTCCAACTCAGAATTGGCAAATTGCCAGATTGGGTGAGATGGAGGGCGCTCGTCGTCAAGCAGTGGTCTTGGTTAATGAGGAATCGCTTCCGCTTTTAGCCAGGACTGACGGCATTATTAGATTTGGCTTTTTTCATATAAGAGTCAATGTCTACAAGGGCGACCAGAAGCCTATTTTGGAAGCAGACAAGCCAGTGGCAGAGTCGGCTGGGGAGGAGAATCTGGAAAAGGTTGATATTCAGCTGACCAATTCTAGGCTGATGGGAGATGCATCTGGCATTTTCGAAACCGAATCTGGCAACGAATGCGACCTCTGTGATGGCACGGAGGATAAAGCTGATGCCACTATGGGTGACATTCAGGACGAGGCCCATGCAGTGAGGAATTCGGAGAGTTCTGTTGCCTCCGATTCAGAACAGATGGGACACATATCTGGCTTATTCGAAACCGAATCTGGGGACGAATGCGACCTCTATGATAACACGGAGGTTGAAGCCAATAACACGGTGGTGGAAAGGATGGTGGAAAAAAAGCAAGATGTTGCGGTTCCTACAAATAAACCTCCATCACTGTAAGGCAGCCTCAGCTGCACTATTGCTGCGCCTGACGACAGGAGCAGTTGACTTGGTTTTTATCCAAGAGCCCTGGGTGCGGGGTGGCAGGGTTTGCGGATTGAAGACCCCTGGGTTTAAGTTGATGGTTGCCAAAGGTGAGGGCTCACCAAGAGCCTGCATCTTGGCGAAAAATGGCTTAAATATATTCTTTTTATCAACTTTTAGTGATATGGATGTTACAGCGGCTAGCTTAGAGCTTCATGGGAAATCTATTTGGCTCGCCTCTGCGTATTTTCCTAATCCGGGGCCAATACCCCCGGAGAAGGTTGGCGGTCTGATTCGGGAGTCTGAATCTAGGGGACACCAGTTACTAGTGTGCTGTGATGCTAATGCACATCATTCGATATGGGGTAGTACAGACACAAATGATAGAGGCGAATCACTTTTGGAGTTTTTGTTAAGCACTAACCTGTATATTTGTAACAAGGGTAGTGAACCAACTTTCGTTACAAGTACGCGGCAAGAGGTTCTTGACGTAACACTTGTATCAGATACATTGTCTGATAGAATTGATGACTGGAGAGTTTTGGAAGAGCATTCTTTCTCAGATCATCGGTACATTGAGTTTTTACTCAGGGAGCGTGCCCCGGTTGAGACAGTCTCTAGAAATCTGAGAAGAACAAACTGGGTGAAATATAGGGAGACTTTTTCTTTGCTTTTGGATGAAGTACCCCTATCTGAACCGCATAGTTTAGCGGAAATTGACTGTCTGGTTGACCATATAACAAATGTTTGTAATAGGTGCCTGGATGCGTCTTGCCCTTCTGCAAAGCCTAGAGGGAAAAAAAAGCCACCTTGGTGGTCAAATGAGTTGCAGACGAGCAGAGATTCCTGCAGAAAGCTCTTTAATAAGGCTAAATTTTCAAGAGCGGACGAGGACTGGTCTGCATACAGGCTGCAACTTAAGAGTTATAAAAAGATGATCAGAAATGCCAAATGTGATTCTTGGAAAAACTTCTGTGGAAACATAGAAGACGTTTCTGAGGCATCCAGGCTGCGCAAGGTTCTGGCTTCTTCTCCTTGCACCCTAGGATACCTGAAAGATCCTAATGGGGTGTGGTCTTCCTCCAGTGGAGAGTCGCTGGATCTCCTTTTAAACACGCATTTTCCGGGCAATTCCATGACGCCGTTTCAAGCTTTGGAACGTTCTGACGCCCAAGCATCTGAAATTGCTTCGGAAATAATAAATATGCCAACATTAATCTGGGCGATAAAAAGCTTCAGGCCCTATAAATCTCCGGGACCTGATGGTATAATCCCGGCTGAGTTGCAGCAAGTGTTGGACTATATAGCCCCGTTGCTGTATAATCTATACACAGCATGCATCAATTGGTCGTATATTCCTTTAAAATGGAGGGATACCAGAGTCGTATTTATCCCGAAGGCTGGGAAAAGTTCCCACACAGCTCCGAAGGATTTCAGACCAATTAGTCTGTCTTCTTTTTTGTTAAAGACAATGGAACGAATGATAGACTCATATTTGCGTAGAGTGATTGACCCGAGGTTGCTTTCGACAAAGCAACATGCATACAGCAAGGGACGATCAACGGAAACAGCTCTTCATGAGCTCGTTGGTACCATCGAGAGATCGCTTTCGGTAAAGGAGTACACTATGGTGGCCTTTCTTGATATTGAGGGGGCTTTTAATAATGTCATTCCAGAATCGATAATATTGGCATTGTCTGGTCTGGGAGTAAAGCGTGAAATCGTTTTAATGGTGGAAAACCTACTTGCCAATAGACGTATAACGTCTGAATTGGGAGCGTCCGTCATATCTCGATTTGTCAATAGGGGCACACCACAAGGAGGTGTTCTTTCGCCGCTTCTTTGGAACCTGGCACTGAATTCAATGCTACTATCTCTAGAAGCACGTGGTTGTCATGTTATCGCATATGCTGACGATGTCGCGATAGCGGTAAAGGGGAAGCATCTGCCAACATTGCGGGACATTCTTCAGGGTTCTCTGAAAGATCTGTCTAAATGGGCAAGAGACTGTGGCCTAGGAGTTAATCCTAGTAAAACAGAGCTTGTTTTGTTTACAAGGAAAAATAAGATTCCTGCTTTTGATCCTATTTCTCTGGACGGTACTGAAATCACCTTCTCAGATGGAGCCAAGTATCTTGGAGTATTTCTAGATAGGAAGCTGAATTTCAGGCGTAATATTGAGGAACGGGTGAGAAAAGCAACGATTGCTTTGTATTCCTGTAAAAGGGCCATTGGAAAACGATGGGGTTTTAGCCCTCAAGTCGTTCATTGGATCTATACAGCAGTGGTGCGTCCAATTTTGCTGTATGGAATCATTGTCTGGTGGCCTGCTTTGGAAACAAAAGCGAACTTTGTCTTTATCACGAAGGTACAGAGAATGGCGTCAATGTGCATCACTGGTGCTCTTCGTACTACACCTACGGCTGCATTAGAAATCCTCCTTCACCTGATACCCTTGGACATATTGGGTAGGCAGTATGCGGCTGCATCGGCAATTCGACTTAATAGCACGCTGCAATGGAGGAGCAGTGATTGTGGCCATAGCGCAATCTTGAAAAAGATAACAATACCACAAAATGTGGAATGTGCTCCCTCTTTGAGCCTCTTTGAGCGCCACTTTACCACTATGATACCATCCAGGGAGTCTTGGATGGGGGATACTCCGGGTAGTGGAGCTACCATAAATTTTTACACAGATGGATCGAGGCTGCACGAACAAGTGGGCTTTGGAGTCTATTCGGAAGAGCTTGGGTTGAGCCTGGCTCGTAGATTGCCAGATCATTGCAGTGTTTACCAGGCAGAGATGCTGGCAATAAAAGAAGTGGCTGACTGGTTGAGCTGCAATGTCTTGTCTACAACCGCAGTCAACATCTATACTGACAGTCAAGCCGCGGTCAAGTCCCTGGATTCAATGTTTCTGAAAACAAGATCTGCCCTTAACTGCCGCACGTCTTTAAATGAGATGGCCAAGCAGTTTAACATACGACTCATATGGGTCCCAGGGCACAGAGACATTCCAGGGAATTGCAAAGCCGATGAGCTTGCAAGACTAGGAACTACCTTACAGGTTCCAACAGAATTGGAATGTGTTGGTACGCCTCTAGAAACTTGCAAGCAAAACCTACGGCTTTGTTCTGCGACGGAGACTAATCAAAGATGGGCAAATGGATGGACGTGTGAGACAACACGACTGATTTGGCCTTCTCTTAATCAGGGGCGCACAAGTGAGCTGATATCGCTTCCAAGAGGAGAGATTTCAACGGTGGTTTCTATAATTACCGGACACTGTCTTATAGGGAAGCACGCAGTGCGGTTAAATGTGCCGTCGAATGACTTTTGCCGAAGTTGCATGGATGAAGAGGAGTTGGAAACTATCGAACACTTTATTTGCCATTGCCCGGCACTTTCTGGTCAGCGACTTGCTTCACTGGGATCTAGGGAGCTGTACGATCTTTCAGATTTGTCGGATGTCAAAATTCAACATCTAAGGAGTTTCATAAGAAGCTCAAACTGGTTTAACGACAGGGACTAGTAGGGAAACCTATTACGATCCCGTGGTATCACAATGGACCTCAGAGTCTACGTGTGTTGACGTAAAACGTCAGCAGCCACTTACAACCTAACCTAACCTAACCTAAGTCCTCCGCGAGTACTAAATTTGACCCATACCTGGTTTTGACCTCTGAGCTCATCTTCGTGTCATGAGTGTTAGTTTCTCAGCTTTCTACCCACCTAAATGATTTTTATTTTTCCATTAAATTATTGCATTAAAAAATTCATGAAATTCTTCCCTTAAAAGTACCCTCTGAAATTAATTAACAAAAAAGTTACATTCAATTTTAAATTTCCATAGAAAAAGATTTAAAACACTTGTTCGTATGTATTTAAATTCAAACTAAAAAAATTAAATATAGTTTAGAGCAGTGGTCGGCAGAAAGAGGCATATGAAAGTATTAGTGTTTTAATAAAAATATGCATGTGTTGGTGTATTTCTTCAACAAAGCGACATCAACCTGCTTTGAAGAAAGTAAGCTTGCTACTGAATAAAATATTTGTTTTTTTATGCTCTTTGTTGATTGTTTGTTGACATTCGTGTTGTGTACATGTGAATAACCGATTGTGTTCGGCTCCAGCGTGCAATGGGTGCCGACCACTGGTTTAGAGGCATAATAACAAGTGTTTTTTCTAATTTTCTTTATATTGTATATGAAAATCTTAAATCAAATGTAACTTTTTTGTTAATAAATTTAACTGGATACTTCCAAGGGAAGAATTTCATGAATTTTTTAGTGCTATAATTTAATGGAAAAATAAAAATCATTTAAGTGGGTAGAAAGATGAGAAACTAACAATCATAACAAGAAGATGACCTCTGACGTTAAAACCAGATATGAGTCAACTTTAGTACTCGCTGAGGACTTTCTAACAATTTTTTTTTTAAACGATCGGACATCAGCTGAGAAAGCTATGAACAAAAAACGATTTCGGCGGTACCAAATCGCGACCTAAAAATCTAATATTTTGGCTATGGAACTTTTTCGAGGTAAGCTTTAAAATTAAGCCCGCACAATGGGAACTTTTTTTTTCTCCTTTATGGTCGACCCAGTCTAATGTCTATTCCCTGTTGGGACTACGACCGAAACATTTTCGGTCATAACCCCCATTCATACTCTGCGGACTTAGTTCAAAATAATTTCGGTCATATTCCCCTTATTTTGCGAAGAGGGTGGGTTTAATGCATGGAGTTTGCAATCCCTAAAAATTACAGTTTATATCTTTAAGTTTTTGGTGTTTAGTAACTTTAAAAGCATTACTATTGCATATTTTGAGGCTGTTAATAAACAGTGGGGTTTCTAGAAACTTTCATTGGAAACATTTTTATATATGGTAACAATATGAATTTCAATTGGATTTAAATATTTTTTTTATACCCTCCACTCTAGTGATAGAAGGGTATATGAGGCATTCCACACAAATGTCCCGCTACAGAAAAACATGAGTCCTGTAAATTTCTGAATAGGTTGTTTGGATAGCCCTAAATGGAACTAAGAAAATTGCGTTTTTGGTTTTTAAAATTTTCAAAAACTGGGCTTAGGAGGCGTGGTCAAATATTGGAAAAATTGTAAAATTTGTGGCGAGTTGCCTTGATTAAATATTTATCACATTAAAACGGAATGCACCACAATCTTAAAAATTTACATTCTTACATAGTTTTGTATGGGCTATCGATTAATTTTTTTTTTTTGGAAAATTTATAGAACCCGTTCTGAAATTTTCCATTTTTTAAAAAAGTAAATTTATCAAAAATCCGACCACTTTCTTTGCATTTTTAATTTTTTATACCCTCCAACTACAGTATGGGGGTATACTCAATTTGTCATTCCGTGTGTAACGCATCGAAATATCAGTCTAGGATCCCATGAAGTAAATATATTATTGATCAGTGATCGATTCTAAGACATTCTAGCGATGTCCGTCTGTCCGTCCGTCTGTCCGTCCGTCTGTGGAAGACACGATACAGTCCAAAATAAAAGGGATAGACTCCTGAAATTTGGCATTAATATGTCTTATGTTCATAGGATGGTTAAGTTCGGAAATGGGCAAAATCGGACCAGGGGGGAAACAGTTCCCCCTTGACGAAGTAAACCAACCAATGAAAAAAGGTAACTTTTTATAGGTTTTCTTGTATTTTTGTCAAACAAATGAAACATTTTTATGCTTAAAAAAGTTAAGAGTCTTGCACTTGAACCCAGGGGATTTAAAAATTACTTTTTTTTGGTCCGCCCCCTTTTGTGGGCTTGGATATTAGCAAATAATTTATATAATGATGAAATTGAATATCTTCTGTACAAAAAGCATAGTAATTAAATTTGTAAACATTTTTGACCAGAGAGAAGGTGTCCCCAAGGACCACCGAAAAGCCCCCCCCCCCCCCACCAAAAAAACGCCACTGCAATTTTTTTTTTTTTTTTGAACGTTGGAGGGTATACAAGATTCGGCACAGCCGAATTTAACACTCTCACTTGTTTTTTTTAAAGTTTAGATGTTTGTCCATCCAAACAAAAAAAATCAGACACGCGTTCTTCTTTTTCTTCGAGAAAATCGCATTTGAATTCTGTTTTAATGTGATAAATATTTATTCAAGGCAACTCGCCACACATTTGACAATTTTTCCAATATTTGACCACGCCTCCTAAGCCCAGTTTTTGAAAAATTGAAAAACCAAAATCGCAATTTTCTAAGGTCAATATAGGACTAAGTATCCATACAACCTATCCAGAAGTTTACGGTACACATGTTTATTTTCGCTGGACATTTGGTGTGGACTGCCTCATATATAAGTTTGTCGTTCTAGGAACCCATAAAGTATACTTATATGGGGCATTCCATGTCAATTATCTTCAATAATAGTCCAAATTGCAATTTTTTTTTTCAAAATTTTTGTTTTTTTACGTACTTTAAAAAAAATCCAAAAAAAAATCTTAAAAGCGCTCTACTAGTATGCAATTTTTAAGTTTTCAAATTTAAATCTAATTTTTTAAAATGTTTGTTCTCTTCGATTTTTTTTTTTATTTTTTTTTTGTTTAAAATTTCTATAAATTCTACAAATTTTTTGCCCAGGAGGATCGTGGGATAACGATTATTACTATTTTTTTACAATTTTTTGAAAAAAAATTATTGTAATTTTCCAATCTTAAAATCAATTCTACTGCTCCAATGGTGCATCATAGAGGGGTCATTTATAAGATTGATCCCCATTAATTTTTACGTCTTAACATTTCTTTGGAACAAACTAATATCCTATCTCCAATTTCTAAGGGGGCTCCCACACAAAACGACATTTTTTTAAAATTTGCTCCAACCGCTCTAACTGCCCTAATAGTGCCCTTAGAGCAACAAAATGTATGACCGTATATTTTTTAGTCCAAACATTTTCTCTGAACACACCTACCCTCTATCTCTAATTTTTAAGGCGGTCCCAATACAATTTTTTTTATTTTTTGTATATTTGTTTTTTGTAATGAGACATATCCACAAAAAAGTATTACCCGACTAAAAAAAAATAATACGGTGCCATATAACATTTGATCCCAAAAATGGAGGATCCAAAAGTATACGATTATATCTTATTAGATCAAAATTTAGATAATAAGATATAATAAGATCCCAAAAATGGAACGGTAAATATTATCTTATTTGATATTATAAAAAATTAGATTTAAATAGATCTAATAATATATAATTATATCTTATTAAATCTAATATGATCTTTAATATCAAATCAGATGAAATTTACCGTTCCATTTTTGGTATCCAATTATATCAAATTATATCAAATTTGATCTAATAAAATATAATCATACATTTTTAGATCCTCCATTTTTGGGATCAAATGATGGATCTATTTATATACAATTATATAAAAAACTATATGATTATATCAAAACTTTTTTACTCGGGTAGTCCTATCCTTGACATCTATATCGTGTACTGAAATGTATCACAAAAACAGCAGAAAAGTGCGTTTTTTACACTTTTTTAAAATTTTATGTTTTATCACAAAAAATTACTTTTGTTATCGGCTATTTTGGTCTAAAAACTCTATGTTTGAATTTTTAGCCAAATCAGACAATTTTAAGCCCCTGCTCCTTTGGGGTTAGGGTTTCTTGTACAAACCATTTTTTTTTGTTACTCAGGGCTAAATTTTAATACCCAAGCGGAACAGGTTAAAATTATCCGATTTGGCTAAAAATATAATTTGCCGGGTAATCGACGAAATTCAACAAATGTCATATTTTGTGATAATACATAAAATGTAAAAAAGGGGTAAAAAGTGAATTTTTTTCTGTTTTTTGATGCATTTTAGTATACTATAAAGATGTCCCAGGTAAGAAAATTATTTTTTTGTGGATATGTATCATTAAAAGCATTATCTCAGCTAAATTCTTTCAAGTCAAAACTAAAAAAAAAAATTAAGAAATTTTTAGAGTCCCTAAATTTTTTTCGAACTCAATTTTGAAGTGGAAGGTTTTATCCCACCAAAATTAAAATTTTCATCTTTAATAAGCTAATCAAGTAAAATAATAATTAAACAAAAAAAAATAAAAAATCGAAAAAAAAAATTTTGGTTTGTATTGGAAATTTTTTTTTTTTTTTTTGAATAAACTTTAACCCCCAAAGCCACGGGTCAATTTTGTCCGATTTGGCCAAAAATATAAACATACACTCAAAATATTTTGTAAGTAAATTCAACTGAAAAAACGTTTAAAACAATCGTTTTTCCTTTTAAAAAACGGACTAATTATATTTCATTTGAAACAACATAATTTTTCAGTTATTTTTAAACGTTAATAAATATATAGACATTTCGTAAAAACAAACGATATTTCAGTTATTTTAACTGTTTACATTTTTTTATTTTGTGAAGTAAAAATACAATTTTTTGAATAACAAACTTCAAAAACCGTACTTCTGTAAAATTATACGGAATAATCAGTCACAAATAATTTAACTGATAAAAATATTTTTCCGTAACTTTTGTAGTTTATTGTTTTTCAACTGTATAAAACATTCAATATTTTATTTTCCTTGAAAAACAAATGATAAAACGTTTAAAACAACTTTAACTAAAAACTTTTTGAATAACCGTAAATAGTTACTGTAAAACTTTTCTGGGTGTAGAAATTTAAGACCAAAACGAACCATAATTTGCCCGTTGATTGACGAAATTCGAAAAAACTTATAATTCGTGCCCCCCTACTGTTCAGTTTGAAAAAAGCCAAAATGTTTTGTAAATCACAATTATAAAGTAAATAAAACAGTTCTGTATTATAAAATAATGTTCTAGTTTAACATGTTATAAAATAAAAATTATAATGTTTGCGTTGTAAAATAAATCTGTTTTTTTTAATTTTAAATAATTTACAAAAACTAACACTTATAAAAAATTCCCTAAAACTTAAATTTAGCATTAAAATTTTATTTTTTGCATTTAAACAATACACAGTAATTGAAAAAAAAGTACAATTTCTATATAAAATATGACGGTCATTGTGTATTGCAAGGCCTGGGGGAGAATTATAATCAAATGCTGCAAAAATTTAAACCCTAAAACAGCGCGCCAAAATATTATACCACAAAACACTCATCACATATGTTAATGCATTTGCCTTTAAGCAACATTGGAGGAATGAAAAAAATATATAATGTATATTCTACTGGCCTTTTGGCCCACATAACAAAATTTGTATGGAAATGGGAAGCAAGTTTCAAAAAACCCAGCAAAGTTTTAACATCAATATTGATGCAAATGGAGTTTTTCAGTCATATAAATGGGAATAAGCACTTAAAAATATGTACTCATTTAATCTTAACTGCATAAAGGTGTAATGCATTTATGAGTCTTTCAGTTTTAATGAAAATTTTTTAATTTATTTTTCAATATTTTTATTGCATACCTTAAGGAGCAAACAGTGACTTATCCTGTCAAATCATTCTGCAAGATTTGCGACACTAGTTGCGTTTTCTAATAATGTGGTAAATATTGGTATAAATAATTCAAAAATTTGTTATAACTCTGAAACACTATATTTTTGTTTTTTATTAGTAGCCTAAAATTATGCAATTGTAACACGAAAATAGTAAAAGTGAATTATTTTATTCTCATCTGGTGATTAGTATATGTAACTGGAATATAGATCTAATAAATCTAAAAAATATGAATTTCCATCCTAAATCCCTAAATATTGTTTCTAAATCTCTACAAGGTTTCAAACACCATATTTATTTCAGCTTCCGTAATAGTTTCTAAAAAGAAAGTTTGTTGGGCTTCTCTTTGATACATGCAGATGTTGTAAAGTATTTTGGTTTTAACACCCTCTTACTAACCAACGAAGTAACCAAACTAAAATAACCAAACCAAGCCATCTACAACTCTACATGTGTATGTGTAGTAGAAACGTTTGTATAGTCATTCATTTAGACAGCCTCAAAACATTCTATGTTTATTTTTATTGCTTATACACACACTAACATACAAATGTACAGTCATACAATGGTGCTCAAAATAATTGCAGTATTTGGACGGGCCAAAAAATGCTTTTTGTAATCTCTTTGTTCCAAGTGCAAGGCTTAAAATTTGTTCTGGCATAGAAATCATCATTTGTTTAACAAAAGCTAAGCACCTAAAATACTTACGTTCGACTTGGCTAAATTCATGAATACCCTTATGAATTGGACCATCAACAAAAAAAAATTTTAATTGATAAATATAAAATAGAAACATTTGCAATTTGGTTAATTTCACCTTTTTCGCAGCCTTCTCGTACTCCGATCTTCGTAACGTTTCAACAACAGCTACGAAGTGCACAGTTTTCATATATGAGAAAGCTCGTTGGGCAGAGTTCAACGACTTTTTCCGGCTTTTCAACTGGAAAAGGTTTTCAGTTTGCTCGATGACAACGTCGATGGCACTGCTAAAATGGTTGAAAATGTTATTGTGCTTGGATCAAAGTCATTCATTTCATTGAAACTCATTTCATCTAAACCAAGGTATAAGTGTTGGTTTTACCAGACTTGCAGTATTACAGTCAGATCCAGGGAGGAAGCTTTCAGAAATTGGAGTAACAATAAAAACGCTAATACTGATCTGCTACGCAAACTGACGAGATCTGTGTGTGCAAGAGTACTTACAATTAGTCGTAAAAAACCTTTACGAACAGCGACTTCGCGCTAAAGGTATTTCGTCTCCTCGGTGTAGTAAGACCTTTTGGTCGTTTGTTTAAAGAATGGAAAATGCTAGTTCTTCTATCCCGACTCTTTAAAAAGACGACCAAACGTTCACTGAACAGGTTAATAAAGCTTACCTGTTTCTAGCAATCAAAAATTAAAGCACTATGCCCAGGATATTTTCACGAGCTCGTGGAGTTAAAGGGTTCTTGCGAATCTTAACGGATATAAGTCCCCGGGATCGCATGCTATACCAGCACTATTGCTTAAACAGTGTGCTACGACTTTAACGCGTCCACTGGCTAACCTTTTTATCTTGTCTGTCCGTGCGGGAATCTTTCCATCATGTTGGAAGGTTGCCAATGTGCAAACAATCGCTAAAAAAGGTACGGCTTAAGTATAACCCTGGTAATTACCGCCCAATTGCAATATGCTCAGTGCTCTTGAAGGTGATGGAGAGCATGTTAAATTGCCATCATGTTAGGTATCTAGACTTACTTTTAAACAATCGGCAGTTTGATTCGGAACGTTGGAGTCGTTCGATCCACCATTTTAGAGAGAGTAAGGTGGTTGCTCTGGATTTTTAAAGACGTTTGATTGTGTGTGTCATGGTGCGCTCATATCTAAGCTTAATGTCTTTAGTGTCGGTAATGAATTCTCTCGATTTACTTCGAGTTTTCTCAACACGTGCTGTTATAGATGGGGTCTCATCAAATGAGTTTCAGTTTCAATCCCATTTCCTAATTTTTATTTACTCTTTTGCAGATGATAGCAACATTTGTCATTCATTTGATCGTAGCTCAAACCTTGTCGACTTTGAGAGCAAAAGGGCGATTATAAAAGACACACTTAATCAAGACCTTTTGACAAGCTCTGACTGGGGTCTTTCATATCCGAAAAATTTTAAATCACGCAAGACTCAATGTTGTGTGATGACCCACAGGAATGTTGAATCAATAGCGTCATCTGTACATATTGTTGGTATAAGAATCGAGGTTTCTGACACTCTTTATGTTCTGGGCATGAAAATCCAGTGTGATGTCCGAGGGAATAAGCAAGTTTTTCAAGTGTCGAAAGAAGCATCCAAGTGTCTCAGTTTTTTAAACCGGCGTAAGAAGTACTTCACCTCATCCGATCTCTTCACTATTTATACCACCTACATCCGACCGAAGATGGAATACAACTCACAGCTATGGGCAGAAGCTTCAAAGTCTATTTTGGAGCTCTTGGGCCGTATGCAAAGGAGAACGCTGATGCTTATCAATGACAATGGGGTGTCCAACTCTTTTGATCCATTGGAATCGTCGGAATGTGGGTGTAACTCTGTTCTATCGATATTACCAAGGAAAGTGTTCTGCTGAGATTAGTCAACTTATCCCTAGAGGCCGAGTGTTTGTTCGCAGTACTTGGTACTCTAGTAGATCACATCCGTTTGTTGTTGATTGTCCAGCTGATCACCCAGCGCATTACGGAGAAGGTTCGTTTATCAGTCGAACTAGCCATTTGTGGAATAATTTTCCCACATAGGTCTTTCAAGTTTCTTTCAATGTAGATATATTAAAGTCAAATATCCACAAACACTGCTCCCTCTTTTCTATTTTCCTGATCAGTGCACAGCATTAGTAGGGACATCCCCTGAGTGTTGGATCAACGTAAAAAAGCTGAGATTATGACCTAAATTGCTTCGGACTTACAAGGGAGTCACCCGCCGATCTTTATGGAATTGGTTTTATTTTGTAGAGCAGGAAAAGTAATGGGACACGTATTTGTTTAGCGGCCTAAATTCATATTTATGGGGTGAAAATGAGGGGGGAAGAAACGGTAAATTTCAGTTTTTTGCGTTTATCTCCTATACTATGCAAAGAAAATTTTAGGACATTTTTGTTAATAAATTGAAAAATCGAAAAATATTATTTTTTTGGCACATTGTTACACTCAAAATAATTCTACAGTAAAAGTATTAGTAAGTGATTTGGTACCAAAATCTACTAATAAGTTACTAATTACCAGTAGTATAGTTGTTTTTTAGTATCTTCAAACTAAAAAAGGTCAACGTCCACCTTACAAATCGAACTCCATCAAAATGAGATTGGGCTGCTATAAAAAATATGTGTCGATTAATTTTTCGTTCTAAACAACATATCCAAATTTCATGAAGATCGGAGGGGGACACCAGGGAGACTCTCCTTGTTAGTACCCACAATATGAATGGCGGTTATGACGGCAAAAATGCTAGTGGTAATCCCAACAGGCAACGGACATAATCACTATAATCCCACAATAAATATGAGGATTATGACCTTGATGAATTCGGTCATAATGGTTGGCGAGCAATGGTGAGGGTAGCAAGTTTTATATATTATCCCTCGAATTTTATTATTGATCAGTGATCGATTCTAAGGCATTCTAGAGATGTCCGCCTGTCTGTTTAAATGGCGATCACGACCAAAATATTACCCAGATTTGACTGTAGCTTAACATTTTTTTTGCTGTTACTTCCAAAAGTTTTATGTCGCACTTGAGCGATATCGGTTCAAAATATATGTGCCTAATTGTAAGTATACAAAAAGCCTTAATTCGGCTGCAGGTTGATAAAGGTGAACAGAATTGGGTACCAAAAGGTATTTGTACAAGAGCAAACATGTTTCTTACCAAAATTTTTTTCGTTGAATTTTTTTTTTCACAAATTTCTTTTTTTTGGCAATTTTTTTTTTCTTAAATAAAGTTTATTAAATAAAGTTCCTGCAATAATACGTTTTACATTGTGGAGGGCATCCTCCACAATTACGTTCGGTAGGGCTAAAGTTTGTTTTCTTACTTGTCAAATATGATTGTTCTTTTCATTTTATTAAACATTGTCAACATTTTTTTGTCAAAAGAAGATCAAAGTACTGCACTTTGATCCAGGGAATTAAAAATTCCACTTTTTCGGTCCGTCTTTTGTGGTCGTGAGAAAACGTGAATACTGAACTAATATTTCAGGTTGTGTTGAGAAAATCGAAGTGAAACTTAAATATTCCGTTACAGTTTTTGAACTTCTTGACAAATTTTGAACAAATTGAAAGTCTAAGGAAAAAAATTGAAAAATGATGTGTTTTATTTGTACAAAGGATTCATGAAAACTGCATAATTACAAATAGAAAAAACGGAAAGTCAGACATGCATAAATTAAGTACCAATTTTTGCTATATATTCTTATATTGATTTGCTCTTGTTAGGTCTTTGTGACACAAAAATTAAAGAAAACAAAACTTTAATCAGTGCTCTTTGTTCCACCTTAGCTGTTTGTATATGTGTACAACAAATATAAAGTTTGTGTGAATTTCTGGTGCCATAAAGGATAAAAAAAAATCAAAAAAAAAAAAATTATTTACTACAACTACGACTTGCATAATTTTGTAAAGGCAAACGCGAGCGCGTTTGCGTAACATACATACGTTTTATTCATTCATTCATACATTACTACCAGAAAAGTCTAATTCAAATTCCTGTTACGTTTTTGTAAAACAAAAACGGGTAACAAGTCTAGCAAAAACTACAACAAAAAAAAAAAAAACGAGGAATTTTTTCTATTAGAAATTCTATAGTTAAACCAGAATTGAGCAATGGGTTTATGTGTGCGTGCGTGTGTTTGTGTGAGTTTAACCACGACATACGTGTGAAACCTTATTCAAGCGA
This sequence comes from Pegoplata infirma, assembly GCA_963921195.1. Classification (NCBI taxonomy): domain Eukaryota; kingdom Metazoa; phylum Arthropoda; class Insecta; order Diptera; family Anthomyiidae; genus Pegoplata; species Pegoplata infirma. Next base: position 11,262,958 of record OY992536.1, read on the forward strand.
TTTGCCACAATGCTACTTGGTAATGTTGCAAATTAACATGCGAGCCTAGCTATGTTAGCTACAAAATGTATTTAGATGTGTGCACTTATTCATTTTTTTTTTGATAAGGGTGGCACCATGAATGTTATGATTTACAAAGAATAGTTTTTAAAATTTTTTTGGCTTAAAAATAAATTTGGGATAAATTTTATTTTTTTTTTGTATAATGTTATAGAAATTTTGCTAAAAAAAAAAACTTTTTGTCACAAATCAAAATTTTTTGTTGGCTAGCGCGGATTCTCGAAACTGTTTCTATTAAAAAAATATCTCAGAATTTTTATGAAAAATGTCTTGGAATCTGAATTTTTCTATAGAAATATGTCTCAGAACCTGCTTTTTTGTAATATAAAAAAATTTTTTTACAAATAAAATTGTTAATTTTCAACTTTTTTGACGCGGTAAAACTTGCAAGAAATTCTCGTGACTTTAAAAGATTTTTTTTTTTTGTAAAATTACTATTGAAAATTGCACATTTACGAAAAAAAATTGTTAAATTACAAAAAAAAAATTAATTTCGGTAGAAATTTTATTGTTAAACATTTTTTTGTTAAGCATTTTTTGTTAATTGTTGGAGTTTTCTTAATTTTCCTGTTCTTTTTTTATTTATTTTTTATTGATCATTTTTCGATCTTTTTTTTTAATTTTTCAATATATTTTTAATTGTGTTTTTTCCTTTTTCTTAATATTAATATTTTAAAAATATGCACCACCCTACTGTTTGATGTCATTTCATATGTATGTATGTGTTAGGTTAGTGTTTGAGTGTAGTCGTGGTACAGTGAAATTATTTTTCATTTGGTGTGTTCTCATATGGAAATTCTTTTTTACAATTGTTGTCTGCAGTAATTAAATTGTAATAATTGCGTATTTTTTTTTGCAACTTTTTCTATTATAAAAGTTGCTTTGCATTTTTGGTTTTTTTGTCGTTGCAAATCTACTACGTGATTTTTTTATATTTATTTTTGCATAAAAAAGGCCTTAAATAGATTTATTGCAAGAGCCTAAAATTAGTGGACAGTTTAGTTATGAAATTATTTAATTGCAGCATATGTTACACAGAAAAAAATTTTGTTAGGCTTTTTCGATTGAATGAAGTAATCAACAAATCAAAAAATCTAAAAGGTGTCAAAAAATTTTACGCTCATAATTACACTGTGCTACAGTGAAAAAATACTTCTAATGTGACATAGTATAGGTTGTTGGTCTTCTCGAGTAGATCACAAAAATGCCCTTTAACCTTCCCAGACACCCTCAAATTTTAAAGTTATTGTCAAAAAACGTTTTTTTGGGACTTTTCTCACTAAACCCTGTGTAATTCAAAAAATTTTGAACCGATTTTTAATTTTTAAACTGTTTTGGATAGAAGAAGAATGTGGCTTTTCATGTGGGTGAATTGGTCTATACATACTTATAAGAAAGATATCTATTGATTTTTTCTATAACATGTAATTTTTTTGTTATTTTTTGAAAATTTTTCGAGTTTATCGATTTTTTTCTGCTATAGTTCATTTAACAACCTTTATATTTATAAACGTATTTTTAAAGAAAATTTAATTTTGAATACGACAAGCTTTATCCTAAAAAAATCGGATAACAATTGACAGAGTTGTGATAATTTTTCTAAAAACGAAAATTAAAATTTTAAAGGAAATCGCCGTTTAGATAACCAGGCTAAAAAAAAATTTTCATAAGAAGTCATGTAAAGGTTTTTGGCATGCTGAATCCGAATCCGGCCTTTAAATTGCCCTATCTCGTCAGCTTTTTGAGATATTTAACATAAATTAATATATCAAAAACTTAATAAGGTACCGCAATTTCAAGGTCAAATTCGCATTCAGGAGGCCTAAATCCTTTAAAATAATGATAAGCGACCTCTCAGTAAGTTCTTTTATTTTTTTTTGCTTGGGATATCCGAACGGCAATTTCATGCAAAATCTTAATTTTCTTTTTTCGAAAAATTACCACAACTCTGTCAATTGTTTTCCGATTATTTCGACATAAATCTCATCGTATTCACAATTAAATTTTCTATAAGAATACGTTTATAAATATAAATGTTGTTGAACGAACTAAAGCAGAAAAAATCGATAAACTCAAAAAATTTTAAAAAAATAACAAAAAATTAGATATTGTTGAAAAAATCAATACATATCTGTTTTATATGTATAAACCAATTCACACACATGCAAAGCCCTATCCTTCTTCTATCCAAAACAGTTGAAAAATTGAAAATCGGTTGAAAAATGTTTAAGTAACACGTGGTATAGTGATAATAGTCAAAAAAATCGTTTTTTGACAATAACTATAAAATTTTTTTTTGGCAAGTTTGATGGCCATTTTTGTGATATTTTCGACGAGACATACAACCTTAACTACCTCATTTTAAAAGTATATTCAATTTTGTGTTTTTTGTAGCACAGTGTTATTATTGGTTCAAATATTTTCAAGCTTGCTGCAATTATATATACAATCAAAAAAAAACCTTGTCAAATTACTAGAAAAAGTCTAGTAATTTTGATAGTTTTCCTTGTTTTTTAACAAATAATTTTCGATCGAAATTTTAATTTTTTGTAATTTTTCAATTTTCCTTGTAATTTTAAAAATTTCCAAAATTTTTTACAAAAAAAATCTAGTAAATTTACGAAATTTTCTAGTAAGTTTTATTTCGCCAAAAAAAGTTGTAAATTTACAATTTTCATGGTAAAAATCTTGTAAAATTACAAAAAATCTCGTCATTTTTACTAGGAATTCTCGTAAAATAGGAGGTAGCAAAAAATCTAGTAAAGTTACGAAACCTCCTTGTTAGTTTTATCGCGTCGAAAATATTGTAAATTTACAATTTTATTGGTAAAAATCTTGTAAATTTACAAAATTATTGGTAAAAGGTTTGTAAAAAAAAAAGTTTCAAACTTTTCTTGTAATTTTACAAGTTTTTTTAGAGTATAAACGCTTGTTAAATTGATTAATTAAATTTTTGTGACTGACATCAGTTTTCATTTCTCATTATTTAAATTCTAAAAATAAATTAAATTTCTTAAAATTATTGTAGTTTATATAAGACTTATTATTCCCTTTAATGAAGTTCTTTGCAGTTAATAAATTATAATTGCATATCTTTAGGCGTCAATTAAAGTGTAAAAATAAAAGTATCAATTTATGGAAAAAAGTGTTAGTCAATTAACATTAATTGTCATACCTTACCTAAAAAAACTTAAAAAAATTGTATTTATAATTTTAATTGCATTTCTTAAGACGGCAGTTCAAGTGTAAAATTAAAAAAATTTTAATATGAATAAATTAACAAAAAAACAATTTACATACATATGGGGCATTCCATATCAAATCGGACACGTTGAAATTTTTTTTTTTTTTGATTTTCCTAATTTGATTACAGTTTTTAGTACCCTTCGAAAACTCATTCGTGGTAAATTTTCAGATTTTTTTTGATGACCCGTTCGAATTTTTAAAAATTGGTAGTTTGTTCCTTTACTCAAACTTCTTTTACTCATAACTTCTTCAATAATGGTCCAAATTTCAAAAAAAAATTTTTTTGTGTTCAGAGAAAATGTTCGGACTAAAAAAATATTGTGGGTCGGTCATACATTTTGTTGCTCTAAGGGCACTATTAGGGCAGTTAGAGCTGTTGGACCAAATTTTAAAAAAATGTAGTTTTGTGTGGGAGCCCCCTTAGAAATTGAAGATAGGGTATTAGTTTGTTCCAAAGAAATTTTAAAACATAGAAATTAATGGGGGTCGGTCTCATAAATGACCCCTCTATGACGCACCATTGGAGCAGTAGAAATTATTTTAAAATTGGACAATTACAATAAAATTTTTTCAAAAAATTTAAAAAATAGTAATAATCGTTATCCCACGATCCTCCTGGGCAAACAATTTGTAGAATCGATAGAAGTTTTTCACAAAAAAATTTCAAAAAAATCGAATAGTACCAACATTTTCAAAAATGAGATTTAAATTTTAAAACTTAAAAATCGCATACTAGAGCGCTTTTAAGAATTTTTTGGGATTTTTTTTTGTTTTAAAGTACGTAAAAAAACAAAAAATTAAAAAAAAAATAAAAATTTAAATTTGGACCATTGTTGAAGAAGTTATGAGTAAAAGAAGTTTGAGTAAAGGAACAAACTACCAATTTTTAAAAATTCGATATCTTTTGAACGGGTCGTCAAAAAAATCTGAAAATTTATTACGAAGGAGTTTTCGAAGGGTACTAAAAACTGTAAACAAATTAGGAAAATCTAAAAAAAAAATTTTCAAAGTGTCCGATTTGACATGGAATGCCCCATATATAAATACATATTAAAATTGAATCATAAATACGTATCAGTTTAAATTTTAGAAATTTAATTTTAAATTTCTTAAGAAGCGATTTAAAATATCATTCCTAAATGTATATGAGTAAAAACCACTTAATTTAATCGAAATTCCTTTTGCTTCTTACTGGTTATTGCAGTATTTATCAAATTCAAAAGGGATAAGGTCAAATATTTCCTGTTGTATTGACATATTACACCGTCCTGGATACCAAAGTTTCAGAGGACTAATTTTTGTAAAATATTTTTTAAATATTTTTACTTGTCCTTTGATGCCACTATTGTTGGCAAATTAAAGAAGAGATTTTTAATTTTCCCATTTTATTATTTTGATATATTTGGAAAAAGAAGGTAAGGAATATCCTTTCAAAACTTTAACCTTAAAATGTCATCCTTAAAAAATTTAAAGTACTTATAAATGGAAACAGGATCACGAAATGAAAAACTGCAAATGCATGTTTTACTCCATTTGATATCTACATTCAGATGAATATCATCCGTTTCATGTTTAATGTTGGCTGTCGGACGGTGTTATAAATCATATCTTAAATATAGCCATCTAAATTCTGAAAAAAATTCTCAATTTCCCTTAATTTTTGAAATTAAAACAGATAGGCAGATTTATGTTTTATTAACAGCCTTTACACTAGTTTACAAAATAAAAAAAATCTCTGCGCACGAAATGTGACTATATTTTTTATGTAATAAATGCCACAAGACTCAAAAAGCATATCAAAAAATTTTTCACGGATTCAGTTATCTTAAATTTTTTTTTTGCGTTTTTCGGATGTTTTTTGACATTTTGAGCAGAAATTTGGATGAGCTGACAGCGGCTTTTGGAGAGGAATCCCTAGAAAAAGCGCATTCTAACCACCTCAATGAATGCATGATCTTTCACTTAAACTTAATTTAAGACAAATCCGATCATTTTAAACCGTGAAGTTTTTCGATCAAAATTTTGGATTTTTGGTTAAATTTCCAAAAAAAAATTTGAAATTTGTCAATTGTATTTCAGAAATTATCAATTGTATTTCAGAAGTTATGAATTGGATTTCAGAATTTATCAATTGTATTTCAGAAATTATCAATTGTATTTCAGAATTTATCAATTGTATTTCAAGTATTATCAATTGTATTTCAGAAACTGTCAATTGTGTTTCAGAATTTATCAATTGTATTTCAAATATTATCAATTGTTTTTCAGAAACTGTCAATTGTGTTTCAGAATTTATCAATTGTATTTCAGAAATTATCAATTGTATTTCAGAAATTTTTAATTTGTATTTTAGGGAATATCAATTGTATTTCAGAAGTTATTAATTATATTTCAGAAATAATCAATTGTATTTCATAAATTATCAATTGTATTTCAGAAACTAACCTTTGTAAAACAATTTAAAATTTCTGAAATACTACTGATAATTTCTAAAATACAATTGATATTTCCTAAAATACAAATTAATAATTAAAATACAATTGATAAATTCTGAAATACAATTGATAATTTCTGAAATACAGTTGATAATTTCTGAAAAAGAATTGATTATTTCTGAAATATAATTGAAAACAATGAAAAAGAGTTTATTCTGATTCGAGGCCTTTTCATGTTCCCCATTATGAATTAACATAACATAATGGGGAACATGAAAAGGCCTCGAATCAGAATAAACTCTTTTTCATTGCACAATTAAAAGGTCGAATAAATAACTAATTTTTATTATTTAATAAAAATTAAAACACACTTTATAATTGAAAACTTCTGAAAAAAAATTGATATTTACTAACATACAAATTAAACATTTCTGGAATAAATTTATAATTTCTAAAATACAATTGATAATTTCTGAAATACAATTGATAATATCTAAAATACAATTGATAAATTCTGAAATACAATTGATATCCTCTGAAATACAATTGATAAATTCTGAAGTATAATTGATTATTTCTGAAATACAATTGATAATTCTGAAAACAATAGATTTTTCTGAAATACATTTAATAAGTACTGAAATACAATTGATAACTTCTGAAATACAATTGATAATTTCTGAAATACAACTGATAAATTCTGAAATATAATTGATAGCTCCTGAAATACAAAAAGTCTTCATTTGTTGCACAGTGTTTGTTTATGCGTTAAAAAATTGATACACCATATAGAAAAAAATGCTTTTGTCTATAAATAATTTTGTTTCTAAATAAGTTAGACTGTGTGGAGGGTATTCATATATTCGACCAAGTTAAATTTAACTTCTTAACTTGTTTGTTTTATTTTAAAATATTTTTTCCATAAAAGTCTTTTGTGTTAAATTAGAGCTTAAAAATGTTTCCTTCTAGAGTAATATTATTCATACGAAAAACCATGAATGAACATAGTAAGTTTTGGTTGGCTGCACTTAATGTTTTCCTGTTTAAACATTGGCATCAGGATGCAAGTGGTAATTCTGTATAATGATAGCGCAGCAGCCGACGTCATCGTACGAACTATGTTTGCTGCCAATGGCGTTAAAGCAGTGCAATTTTCAATTCTTTTTTTTTCATCATTCCCATAAATGACACATTGGTGGCTGATGTGTTGTTATAGTGTCACATGAGGTTGCCATAATGTTATGCATTGAGTGAATTTTTTCCGTTTAAAAAAATATTTTTTTTTTTTAAAAAAGTTCAGAGTGTATGTGTTAAAAATTATTTTGCTTTTTATTCATTAAAAAGCAATTAAGTATGCTGCACGCGGGTTTAATTACAATTTTTTTTTGGTTTGTGAAATACATAGACAATCAGTGAACAACATCTACATACGCAAAATGTATAAAAAAAAACAAGTAAGAAAACTATATTCGGCCGTGACGAATCTTTAAATACCCTTCACAATGTTTACCAAAGTTAAAAAAAGATACACACAGAAAACCAATTTGCTAATTTCCAACTGAAATTCAGTTGTTGCAACAAAAAATCGGTGGATGCATTTGAATTAAGGTTGACACAACTAAATATCGGTAGTTACAACAAAATTTTGTTATTACAACTGTCTTTTAATTGAAACAACTATAAAATTCGTTAGCCACATCAAAACGTAGTAGCAGCAACCGAATTTTGAGTTAATACAACTGAAAAATTCAGTTGGAAATTTAATTTTCTCTGTGTAGGTTAGGAGATTTTTTTAATTATATATAAATTACTAGCTCGCCCGCCGGAACTTCGTTACCGGTTATGTAAAATACCGTATAATAGAAGGATCAGGATTACCTTACCGATTTCATAAAATGACTCATATGTAGTCTTTGTTTTATTTAATTGTGGACGTTTAAGTCTTTCATAAAATAATATTTCATTGAATAACTTAAACAATAAAATTTAAATAATTTCGGTGGCACGTTGTCATGTACGTTCCGGTGAAAAAGATTTTGACAATTTTCGAGCCCTTATATCGGGATTCTGGATCTTAGGTGAATAAATATTTCAGTGAAAAAATGAAATTGGAATAAAAAAAAATTTTGGATAAAAAAACATATAGAGAGACAAAATGTGGAGTTAAAAAGTTTAATACGGAAAATTTTAGTAAAAATTATCATTCCATATTGTTCCCCGCTCTATTCCATTTCGTTCCCGGTTCTACTCTATTTCATTTCCAATTCAATCTCCATGCAAGTTTCATTCCTCTCCATATAATATGCGTTACAGAAATTAAAAGTGCTATTGCATTTATCTAATAGATATAAAAATACCATTTTACACCACTTGTACCAATTTAGGTTCCCCTGCCCATCTCTTGGGTGTTATTTCGGCTGAAGGTTACTGCACGTCAAATTTTGGGTTTCTTGGCTTTAATAGTTAGATAGGTACAAATAACCATTTGCCACCTTTTCCACTTAAAATCAAATTTTCCAAAAACCTTTTTTTTTCTGAACCTTTATTTCAAGAAATATAAGAAGTACCAAACTTACACTTTTTTATGCCCTTTACGACTCTTAGAAACAGAATTTCCAAAAAGTACTTTTTCCAAAATATTTTTTTCACTAAAGAATACAGCATTCAAATTTTCACTGCCTAGGATTATTATTTCAAGAAGTATAAAAAAAAGTATAAAAACACTTTTCTACGCTTCTAGAAACGGAATCTTTTAAAAATACTTTAGCATAGCAGATTGTTTTTTTTTCATCGAAGGACCCCACATTGCAAAATTCAAGCTTCTGATACCATTACTATAGGAACAAAAAAAAAATAGTACCAAAATTACACTTTATTACCCCCGTTAGAAACGGAAGAAGTACTTTTTCCAAATTTTTTGTTTTCACCGAAGGATTTTGCATCCAAAATTTTAAGTTTCTAGAACCATTACGTCAGAAAATATTAAAATTACCGGAAGAACACTTTTTTAGCCATTTTACCCTACTAAGAATCGGAATTTCCAAAAAGTATTTTTTCCAGAATGTTTTTTTACCGAATGATCTTACATTACAAATATCAAGATTCTAGGGCCATTACTTCAAGAACTAATAAGGTACCTAAAGTTAAAATGTTTACCCGTCCCACCCCCTAAGAAAAAGAAATTTCAAAAATTACTTTTTCCAGAATTTGTTTTTACCTAAGGATCCTACATTTCAAATATTAAGTTTCTATGATCATTATTTCAGGATATATAAAACGTACCATAAGTACTATTTTTACCCCTTAAGAAAAGGAATTTTCAAAAAGTACTTTTCCTAGAAAGTTTTAATTTTTATAAAAGGTACTTTTTATTAAAGGTACTTTTTATAAAAGGTACTTTTTGTAAAAGGTACTTTTATAAATGGTACTTTATATAAAAGGTACTTTTTATAAAAAGTGCTTTTTATAAAAGGTACTTTTTATAAAATGCACTTTTTCTAAAAGGTACTTTTTGTAAAAGGTACTTTTTATAAAATGCACTTTTTATAAATGGTACTTTTTGTAAAAGGTACTTTTTATAAAAGGTACTTTTTATAAAAGGTACTTTTTATAAAAGGTACTTTTTATAAAAGGTACTTTTTATAAAAGGTACTTTTTATAAAAGGTACTTTTTATAAAAGGTACTTTTTATAAAAGGTACTTTTTATAAAAGGTACTTTTTATAAAAGGTACTTTTTATAAAAGGTACTTTTTATAAAAGGTACTTTTTATAAAAGGTACTTTTTATAAAAGGTACTTTTTATAAAAGGTACTTTTTATAAAAGGTACTTTTTATAAAAGGTACTTTTTATAAAAGGTACTTTTTATAAAAGGTACTTTTTATAAAAGGTACTTTTTATAAAAGGTACTTTTTATAAAAGGTACTTTTTATAAAAGGTACTTTTTATAAAAGGTACTTTTTATAAAAGGTACTTTTTATAAAAGGTACTTTTTATAAAAGGTACTTTTTCTAGAATGTTTTTTTCACCGAAAGATCCTGCATTCCAAATTTCAAGTTTCTATGACCATAGTTTTAAAAAATAAAAAAAAGTACCAAAAGTACGCTTTTTACCTCTTTTATCCCCATTAGAATAAAAATTTTCAAAAAGTACCTTTTCCACATTGTTTTTTTTAGCAAAGGATCCTACATTCCAAATATCAAGTTTGTATGACCATTATTTCAGTAAATAAAAAAAAAGTACCATAAGTACACTTTTTTACCCATTTTACCCCCGTAGAATCAACATTGGCCAAAAACCCAGCCTTAGTGGATCTTTTTCTCGGGAGGTGAACCTACATTGCAAATTTCAAGTTTCTAGGACTATTATTTAAGGATATATAAAAAGTACCAAAAGTAAAGTTTTTTACCCTTTTTAACCTCTTAGAATCAACATTTACAAAAATCCAGCCTTAGTGAATCTAAATTCCGGAAGGTGAACATACAGTCCAAGTTTCAAGTCTCTGTGAGCATTATTTAAGGTAATATAAAAGGTACCAAAAGTACAGTTTTTTACCCTTTTTACACCCTTAGAATTAACATTGGCAAAAATCCAACCTTAGTGGGTCTTTATTCCGGTAGCTGAACCGACATTCCGAATTTCAAGTGCCTAGGACCATTATATCAGGAGATATAAAAAGTACCAAAAGTACAGTTTTTTACCCTTTTTACACCCTTAGAATCAACATTGACAAAAATCCATCCTTACTGGATCTTTATTCCAGAAGGTGAACATACAGCCCAAATTTCAAGTCTCTATGACCATTATTTCGGGAGATATAAAAAGTACCAAAAGTACAGTTTTTTACCCTTTTTACCCCTTTAGAATCAACATTGGCAAAAATCCAGCCCTATTGGATCTATATTCCGGGAGGTGAACCTACAGTCCAAATTTCAAGTCTCTAGCTTCAGCGGTTTGGGCTGGGCGATGATGAATCAGTCAGTCAATCAGTCACTCACTCACCGAACTCTTTTATATATCGTCGAACTATATTCAATAAATGCCAACTCGAAAAAGCTTACTTTTCAGGAGAGCTAAAAAACTAGTTATTTTGCATATTATTGTAAAAATAAACAATGTACCTTCCATAAGATGGTTTAAATATTCTAAACAATTTTTACCTATGCCAAAAATTTCATATTTTGCACTGGTTTGCGTATTTTTTTGAGATGGCATTTATTAATATATCAAAAAACAAATATTTTTTTAGAGTTGGCACATTTTGTCGGAAACTAAAAATAATTTTTTTTTTTGAAAAATTTTTATAATTTTTTTTTTTTTTTGATTTTGTTTTCCTTAGTGCGGTAATTGCAAAAACTAAAAAAAAATTAAAAATCTTTGCATATTTTTAAAAGTTACTAGCTCCGAAAGCCTTTTAATCTCAGGGTGGTCAACTTTGGCACTCTGTAACTCACGCTTTATTGTAGAAGGCTCACTCCAAACTAGCTATTTTGAAAGCCTATATCATTGACTTTATTTGCCCCACTCATAATGTTTCAATCTGATAAATAGTTTGAAAGTTACATATATATAAGCAATTTTTTTTTTGCAAACACTATTTACCGATATTTTCAAAATGACAATATCTCGAAAACTAGGCATTAGATATCAAAATCTTTACCAGATTCGTGATCAGAAAGGCAAATGCAATAAGATATGTGGTCTAATTTTTTTTAAAAAAAAATTTGAAAAATTTTTGGAAATTTACAATGGAAGTTGGCATTTATTTTCACCAAAAAAATATGTACTTTGAGTTAGCAGAATAACAAAAATGGATGTAAATCGACAAAAAAATATTTTTTTGCTCTGAAATTTTTACCACAGATGGGTATTGCATAGGGGAGCTATTTTCCATCGGAAACTCATTTCGGTCAAATTTGAGTTGGCATATTTTGAATATAGGTTCACGATATGTAGATTAGGGTGGGTCAATTTGTTCGAGACCAAAAAACGTGACAAAGCGTATAGCAAAATCGTAATCTACGAAAAATTCTAAGAACTTTTCCAAAAGAAACCATGGTCCTATTTGACAAGAATTCCTTGTTATTTTACAAGCTTTTCACCAATAATTTTGTAATTTTACAAGCTTTTTACCAAAAAATTGTAAGTTTACAAGGAGGTTTCGTGATTTTACTAGATTTCTTGCTACCTCCTATTTTGCTAGAATTCCTTGCAAAAATTACGAACTTTTTTGTAATTTTACAAGATATTTACCAATAAAATTGTAAATTTACAACTTTTTTGGCGAAATAAAACTTACAAGAAATTCTCGTAAATTTACTTTTTGTAAAAAATCTTGAAAATTCGTAAAATTACAAGAAAAATTCTAAAATTACAAAAAAAAAATTAAATTTCGATTATTTGTTAAAAAACGAGGAAAACTGTCAAATATTGGTAAAATGGGATTACGAGACTTTTTCTAGTAATTTGACAAGATCTTTTTTTTAAATTACATTTAAACATAAAATCGATGAAAATAATATTTTTCGTATATTTTTTTTTAATTAAATAGTTAAATAAAAAAAAAAATAAAAAAAAAACAAACAAAAAAATACAATAATTTGATGGGCATCGCCAGGATTCGAACCTAGGCTGCCGGTACGCATTAGTTATCAAGTGTTGTTGTGTTGTCGTTATATCGTGCTTTGTGACACATTATTCCAGGGTTCGATTCCCGGTTTTTTTTAAATATTTTTCATTATTGTATTTTGATTTATTTTTTTTTTCCAAGTTGAAGAACTTTTTAATAAAAAAATAAGTTTTTATAAAAATCGATAATTTTTTGACATAGGTTTTGTTAAATAAATTTTCTTTTAACCAATTTAAAAATTCAATTATTTTTTTAACTCAATTTTGAATTACAATTTAGTTAAATAATTTTTATTAAGTTTTATGTAGAAAAATGGTTTTAGGTTTTTTAACAGTTTGACTGTTTTTATTTTTACATAAACCTCCAAAACCATTATTTGGGCACATAATTTTCTATAAATGAGCACATATATAGAAAGCTGAGAAAATTTCCTTTAAAATAAGCCCTCTTCCAGCGATACAGGTCAACCATTCACCAATTGCAGTGAATTGCAATGAATATTTCCAAAAAATAGCATTATTTTTGGATTTCCTGAGCACCAAATTTTCACTTAAAAAACCGGAAGCTCGATTTTGATTTTAGAACCATGATTTCTTTGGGAAAAGTTCTTAGAATTTCTCGTAGATTATGATTCTGCTATACGCTTAGTAGGCAAAAAAATTGACCCACCCTAATGTAGATAATGACTTTGTACTGATGTTTGTAACTACCAGAAACATTGGTCCCAGACCCACCTTTAAGCATACCGATCGACTTTGAATCATTTTTTGAGTCGGAATATCATATCCGTAAGTCCGTCTGTCCGTCCATGCAAACGTTGTGCGCACGATACACGATAATGTATAAGAGACGTATGCTTAATTTTATAGTTGCCTTTAAATAACAATCATACGCAACGGGGCACAGTGATACAAAGTGTATTTTGTTGTGTTACATACTGAATGACCAACTTGTATATACCCTCTATCTAGAGTGGAGAGTATAACAAGCTCTAGAGAATATTGTGTTTGTGCTGATGTTGGTAGTAGTAGTAGATCACACAGTAACATAGATACGAATCCCAGGCATGTAGGCGTTCTGTAAAAAATAATGTCATTGAACATTTGTAAAAAAATTTTTGTTTTAGCCATGTAATTTTATGTCACGATACTCAGTCCTATTACCACCATCATCATCATCAGCAGCCTCATTTCCATCATTATCATTCTTAACCTATTTGCATAGTCCTTTACTGCGTTGGCTAAAGCGTCTAGCCGTCAGCATATAAGTGAGTATGAATGAATATAATTTTTTACGCTTTCAAGCGTTTAGCTCAACGACCGTATTTTCAGCTAAGTGCTTTTAAAAAATGGCAAAAAAAAATTTTTTTTGTAAAAATAATAAAAAGCACTAGGTTTATTGCGGTTTAATATTATATATTTTTTTGCATGTTGTTTTCCTTTTTTGTAGTGGGACGAGCTTTATTTTTTTTTTAATCTTTTTTTCCCTCTAGAGAAATTTTTTGTTTTTTGCTTTATTTTCTTTGCACTTTAAATTTGTCTAATACTTAAATTTATAAACTTAATCAAGGACACTTGAGTATTTTCTAATTCCTTTTTTTTTTTGCAAACAGTTTCAAAACATTATTCGTGAGTTTATTTGTCCCTTTTACTTGTCATACTCGTGTACTTGTATATAGAGCAGTGAATATTAAAACGTATTTTATTTAAGCAATTAAAATGTAAATTTACTAAAGGCTCTAATTAAATGTCTGTCTGTCCTTCTTTGTGTCCAATTTTCTGTTGTTGCAAGCACAAATTACAAAAAATTTTGTATCGAAATTTATTACCAAAAAAAAAAACATGGTTAAGTTTTAATATACTTTAAAAAGTTTTTTAATAAACACGCTCTCATTCACACGCACATTTAACTATGAGAATATATAGTAAGTTTTTTTGTTTAACCCCACAGCCTGCAGACTACTTTTTCAAAGATGAGCTGATGTAGAAAATTGGGTTGAATATCCTACACAATAGAAATAAAAACTTACAGTTTTTAATAAATTTAAAAAGGCATTTTTTGATCAAAAAAAATAAATAAAAAATTTTAGTAAAAAAAAACCTGATTTTTTTTTTTTTTTTAATTTGTAAAGCAAATGGGCAAAATTTTTTTCAAAGTCCATTTTGAAGTGGAAGGGTTCCCCACCAAAACGAAATTTTTAGTCGTTAATAAGTTTACCAAGTAAAATAATACTTAAAAAAAAAATCTAAAAAAAAATGTTTGGTTGTTTGGGAAAAACATTTTTTTGGGGCAAAACTTTCACCCCCCAAATGCATTGGTTAGTTTTGTCCGATTTGGCTAAAAATTTAAACATAGAGTTTTTAGACCAAAATGAACCAAAACAAATTTGTCCGGCGATCGACGAAATTAAAAAAAAAAAAAACATAATTCGTGCCACCCTAACGGTCATATATGCGTTCATACTAGAGTTTGCAAAACGATTAAAATCGTAATCGTAATCGCGATTAATCGCACCAATTAATCGTAATCGTAATCGACAAAAATATCATGCGATTACGATTAATCATTTTCAATGAAATACACTGTTTTTATAACGAATTTAAAATATATAAAATCTTGGTTCATGATTCATTTAACTTATTTGCAATTTTTCTTTCCTTTTTTCTCGTCAATGTCATTCAAATTTGAAGTCAAATTTAAAATCTGATCTTAAGATGTGTTTTTTTCGAGTTTCTCATAAACTTCCCATACAAATTTAAGTAGGTATACACTTGATAAGTGGGGATATTTATATATTCTTAAAAGTTAAGTATTTAAAAAAAGTGGTGACAAATATTGAAATTTTCGTTATTATCATTAAACAACACTTTTTTTTATTTTGAAAAGTCAACCATAAAATAAATAAATTACAAAAAATAGTTTGAACAATTTTTTTCACAACAAAAAAAAATATTAAAATTCTTTTATAAATTCTATTAATTAAATAAAAGTATCTTCAATAAAAAATAGTAGTAATCTATATATATAAAAATGGATGTATGTATGTGTGTATGTATGTATGTTCCGTATGGACTCGAAAACGGCTGTACCGATCATGATGAAATTTTCAGGGAATATTCAGATTACCCCAGGGAGTAACACTGTGCGGTCAGATTTTTGGTTTTTTGCGTGTGGGCGGAGGGGCGTGGCAAAATCGATTTTTTACATTGCACCACTAATGACATCTATATATAAAAAACGGATAGACCGATTTTGATGAAATTTACACCAAAGTTAGTATTACCCGAGTACTTACTCAAATTAGAGCGTGAGCGGACAAGTGGGCTTAAAATGCCATGCTTTTTTGCCTGTGGGCAGAGGGGTGGTCAAAATCGATTTTTTACATTGCACCACTAATGATATATAAAAAACGGATGGACAGATTTTGATGAAATTTAAACCAACGATAGTCAAAATATAGCGTGATCGGACAAACGGGCTTAAAATGCCATGCCCTTTGTATTGAATTGAATGTTATTTCTGAATGATCCGCAATAATACAAAATTGTTGATTCGATTTTAATTAAATTTTCAGCACTGATAGTGTTAAACCTGTGCGGAACTATAGGACACATACACGTATGCAGGATTGTTTTTTCAGGGCCCAACAACAACTACAAAAAAAAAAAATTGTTGTACTTTTCGTTATATTTGTGTTTTTAAATAAATATAAAACAAAAAATTGTTGTTGTTGTTGGGCCCCCCTCTGAATACGTCGTTGATAGGACATGTTATACTACGATTGGAAAAAGGGGCGTAAAATGACACGACCCTTTGTACTATCTATACTGGACGTTGTCTGCCTGTTTCGCAATCACGCAAAACCAGCTGAACCGATTCTCTTGACAATTTCACCACAAACAGTGCTAACCAAGTGTATATGTAGGCCATATAAGATCGTTGTTGGATACAGGGATCAAAATTGCAACGCCATTTGTACAATACTAACCACGATTGAACAAAGAGGCGTATATTGCCACTCCCCTTTGTTTTATACTGAACGTTATATCTGGCTGATTTGAAATCACGCAAAAACGGATAAGCCAAATCTGTCAGTACTGATAGAACTAACCGAGCGGGAACTGTTGGTCATATGTAGAGCGCGGTTCGGCAAAGGGGTATAACATGTCACTCCCGTTTTTCATAAATAAAAAGTTATTTCCTCCTCTTTCGCAATCACACAAAAATGGCAATACGGATTTCAATGAAATTTGCAGCACAGATAGTACTAATCGAGGATGCTGCATGGAACTTAAGACTGTCACGATTCGATAAAAAAGCGTTAAATGACACGCCCCTTTGTACTATAATTAACGTTATGTCTGTCTGTTTCAAAATCACGCAAAAACGGCTGAACAGATTTTGTTGAGATTTCTCTATAGATTGTGCTAACCGAGGGTGGAACCAAAGGTTACTAGCTGGACTCGGACCCGTGCTTTAATTTTGTCCGACACTAATTAAGATGCAATATAAAACAGTGTTTTTCTTAGGGCCAGCATCGCGGACCGGGTATAGCTAGTAAATAATAAATAATACCAAGTACATTCAAAATAAAAAGAGTTTCCAAAATTGTAATGTTAAGTAGTGATATCGTTTTTTCACAAATAGTTAGAGTTATATATAAAAAACTCGAAAAAAACACGCCTTTAATAACCCCTCAATTTTGTTTTGAAAATATATTCAAAAGACTTTGGCCGCATTTGGTCAAAAAGTTCGGACGTGAAGTTTTGTCGAAAAACGCAATTTTTTCAAACTTTGACCGCTGGTTGCCGACTGAAGATGCCGTTGCAAAATTTATTAAATAAATTCCCCACAATCAGCTGTTCACATACAATCGGTAGGTATTCAGGCACGACTCAGCAGAAATTTTTCAGAACTGAAAGAAGTTTTTGGAAAGGAATCACGAGTCAAATAGCCCATACAAACCAAATGTATGCAGGCATGATTTCTGTGGGCAATGCCACAGTTAAGACCACTCTTTGGAAGCACAGATAAAGCGCTATTTAGACGCAGTGAAATCATGTATAAGCTGTTCTGTTAAAATTTCGCTTTATTTTTGGTGGAGAAATTCGAAAGTTTAAAATTTTATTTCTTAAAAAGATTAATTTTTGTAATTTTGTACTTTCTGAATTGTAAATTTTAAAACAGTTTTTTAAAAATCCGATTAATTGATAATCGCGATTAACGGCGATTTTTTTAATCGTAATCGCGATTATGAAATATCTCGATTATTTGCAAACTCTAGTTCATACAGCGTAATGTACATATATCAAGTGAACACACTTTTGAAACCGATGTCATACGATTGTGCTCAAACTTTCAAAAATATTAGATCTATTGGGTTAGTATTTGACGTTTTTGTCAACATGCCCCTATTTCGGATCCATATAACTTTTCAGTAGTCTCGTAACTACTACTTAATAGATCTCATATTTGTGCAAGTTTGAGCCCTATCGGATGACATCGGTTTCAAAAGTGCGTTCACTTGATATATTTTCCCCCATATATACATTAGAGCGACTCAACTTGTATGGAAGAGAAAAAAGTGATTTAGTTACCCCTCTGAAAATAAAGCTTGATATGTTTTATAATGATTCCCAAAATATTTTGGTTCTAGCGTTGACCATCCGTGAGCTGGACCATTTTTAAAAAAGGTCCTTTTTCAGTTTTTCGAATTTTTTTGTACTTTGCTCCAAGACGACATAAATAAAATTTGGTGTCATCGAAAAGAGTTTTTGACGCAGCATCCAATGGTATATAAAACTTGACCACTTGCGACCTGCAAATTGCGATATTTAACTAAATACATATTTTCGTTTCGCGTTTTCATACAAATTCTACGTATTTGGAAATAATGTTCTGCTTTTCAAATTGAATCTGTTTTAAAATAATGTTAATTTATTTTTTTTTTGTAATTATTCACATAAAACGCGAAAATCGCGATTTATTAATCTTTTTTCAAATATAGGCAATATGGGTATCAAAATTTTTCATTTTTCATTTATAATAACCTGGTGATAAGTAAAAGATCTGTTTTCAAATCGAGGATGCTGTGAGATAAATTTAAGTTCTTAAATATTAATTTTTTAACAATGTTCTGCTTTTCAAATTGAATCTGTTTTAAAATAATGTCAATTTTTTTTTTTTTTATTATTCACATAAAATGCGAAAATCGTGATTTATTTTACATATGGGCAAGGCCACCGTCAGTAACGTGACGCTCGTTTACATATTTTGGTCAATATCTTCATAAAATACAATTATTTCTCCCAATTTGAGAGCTGCATATGAAAGTTCTCGTCATAACTGTTGTTTCGTACGCAGACAATTTTGCTGTATCTCGTTTTGTTGTGAAGTTATGACCATTTTAAGTCGTCAGTAACGCGACCGGATTTTGGAAAAATCACGTCACGTTACTGACGACTTAAAATGGTCATAACTTCACAACAAAACGAGATACAGCAAAATTGTCTGCGTACGAAACAACAGTTATGACGAGAACTTTCATATGCCGCTCTCAAGTTGGGAGAAATAATTGTATTTTATGAAGATATTGACCAAAATATGTAAACGAGCGTCACGTTACTGACGGTGGCCTTGCCCATATGTTTTTTAATATAGGCAATATGGGTATCAATTTTTTTCATTTTTCAATTATAATAATCTGGTGTTCTGTTAGTAACTAAAAAAATAAAATTTGAATACATAAATATATCTCACAGCATCCTAGATTTGATCTTTTGCTTATCACCAGATTATTATAATTGAAAAACGAGAAAAGTTGATACCCATATTGCCTATATTAAAAAAAGAGAAAATATATCGCGTTTTATGTGAATAATAAAAAATAAATAAACATTATTTTTAAACAGATTCAATTTGAAAAGCAGAACATTGTTAAAAAATAATATTTAAAAACTTAAATTTATCTCACAGCATCCTAGATTTGAAAACAGATATTTTACTTATCACCAGGTTATTATAATTGAAAAATGAAAAATTTTGATACCCATATTGCCTATATTTGAAAAAATATAAAATATATCGCGATTTTCGCGTTTAATGTGAATAATTACAAAAAAAAAATAAATAAACATTATTTTAAAACTGATTCAATTTGAAAAGCAGAACATTATTTCCAAATACGTAGAATTTGTATGAAAACCCGAAACGAAAATATGTATTTAGTTAAATATCGCAATTTGCAGGTCGCAAGTGGTCAAGTTTTATATACCATTGGATGCTGCGTCAAAAACTCTTTTCGATGACACCAAATTTTATTTATGTCGTCTTGGAGCAAAGTACAAAAAAATTCGAAAAACTGAAAAAAGGACCATTTTTAAAAATGGTCCAGCTCACGGATGGTCAACGCTAGAACCAAAATATTTTGGGAATCATCATAAAACATATCAAGCTTTATTTTCAGAGGGGTAACTAAATCACTTTTTTTTTTGAGTCGCTCTAATATACATTAGAGCGACTCAACTTGTATGGAAGAGAAAAAAGTGATTTAGTTACCCCTCTGAAAATAAAGCTTGACATGTTTTATAATGATTCCCAAAATATTTTGGTTCTAGCGTTGACCATCCGTGAGCTGGACCATTTTTAAAAAAGGTCCTTTTTTTCAGTTTTTCGATTTTTTTTGTCCTTTGCTTCAAGATGACATAAATAAAATTTGGTATCATCGAAAAGATTTTTTGAAGCAGCATCCAATGGTATATAAAACTTGACCACATGCGACCTACTAATTGAGATATTAAACTAAATACATATTTTCGTTTCGCGTTTTCATACAAATTCTACGTATTTGGAAATAATGTTCTGCTTTTCAAATTGAATCTGTTTTAAAATAATGTTAATTTATTTTTTTTTTTTTTTGTAATTATTCACATAAAACGCGAAAATCGCGATATATTTATCTTTTTTCAAATATAGGCAATATGGGTATCAAAATTTTTCATTTTTCATTTATAATAACCTGGTGATAAGTAAAAGATCTGTTTTCAAATCGAGAATGCTGTGAGATAAATTTAAGTTTTTAAATATTAATTTTTTAACAATGTTCTGCTTTTCAAATTGAGTCTGTTTTAAAATAATGTCAATTTATTATTTTTTTTTTTTATTATTCACATAAACCGCGAAAATCGCGATTTATTTTATGTTTTTCAATATAGGCAATATGGGTATCAAATTTTTTCATTTTTCAATTATAATAATATGGTGTTCTGTTAGTTACTATTTTTCTCATTTTATATATGTATTCAACTAAAAAATAAAATTTGAAT
This sequence comes from Pegoplata infirma, assembly GCA_963921195.1. Classification (NCBI taxonomy): domain Eukaryota; kingdom Metazoa; phylum Arthropoda; class Insecta; order Diptera; family Anthomyiidae; genus Pegoplata; species Pegoplata infirma. The sequence continues at coordinate 11,283,650 of OY992536.1, forward strand.
ACATAAATATACCTCACAGCATACTAGATTTGATCTTTTGCTTATCACCAGATTATTATTATTGAAAAATGAGAAAAGTTAATGGGTATTAACTTTTCTCATTTTTCAATTGCCTATATTAAAATAAGAGAAAATATGTATATCGCGATTTTCGCGTTTTATGTGAATAATAAAAAATAAATAAACATTATTTTTAAACATATTCAATTTGAAAAGCAGAACATTGTTAAAAAAATAATATTTAAAAACCTAAATTTATCTCACAGCATCCTAGATTTGAAAACAGATCTTTTACTTATCACCAGGTTATTATAAGGAGTGAGATCATAAAAATGTTAACACACATTTTTGCCTACAACTTTGGTGTAAAGCTTCCAAATTTTTTTTTTTTTCGGCAGTTTACATTTTAAAAATATGTCAGTTAATAAATTAATTTACATCATGAGTTTTAATTTGCAATTTTTTACACAATGGACGATGAAAGAAAAGTGCGTTCAAAAATAATTAAATATTTTCAACAAAACCAAACATGGACATACAAAAAAATTGCCAAAGAAACTAATGTATGCCGCCAAACAGTTTCAAAAGTGGTAAAAAGGTATCTGGAACACCTAACAATTGAAAGGAAGCCGGGAACAGGAACAACGACTGGTTATCGTAACATTGGTAAGGCATATAAAGTTAAAAGCATCCTTAAGAGAGCTCCTAACACATCTGGCAGAAAAACAGCTCGGTTAGCCCAATGCTCAGACTTTTTTGTACGTAAAGTGAAACGTAAGGCGGGACTAAAGTCCTACAAAGTTCAAAAAGTTCCCGATAGAAACGCTTTTAAAAATTTGGAGGCCAAAACCAGAGCTAGAAAATTGAAATCAAATTTTATAAAAAAATACAACTGTTGTGTAATGGACGACGAAACTTATGTCCTGGCTGATTTTGCGCAGCTCCCTGGTCAAGAATTTTATGTTTCCGATGTTCGAGGAAATGTTGCGGAAAAATTTCGGTCAAAAAAGCAAACGAAATTCCCCAAAAAATTCCTAGTATGGCAAGCCATATGTAGCTGCGGCCAAAGAAGCCAGTCATTTGTGACATCTGGCTCTATAAACAGCGAAATTTATATCAAGGAGTGTTTGCAGAAGAGACTTCTTCCGTTCTTGAGTCAGCACAATGTATCCACTTACTTTTGGCCCGATTTAGCATCTTGTCACTACAGCAAGAAAGCGCTGGAGTGGTATAATGATAATAATGTGGTTTTTGTACCAAGAGAGGCAAATCCACCAAACTGCCCGGAGCTCAGGCCAGTGGAGAGATATTGGGCTCTTGTTAAAAAAGAATTAAAGGGCACAAAAAAGGTCTCCCAGGACATGCAAGATTTCAAACGTAGATGGACCACCTGCTCTAAAAAGGTGACAGAAACTACCATAAAAGCCTTAATGGGAGGGTTTCCGGAAAAAGTGGATAACTTTGTTCGTAGTGGTTAGAGTTCCATGCGGTTTTTTTGTTATGATTTTGTATTAAATTTTATTTAATAAAAATTTGGTTTGAAGTCTTAAAATTCAGTAGTCTGTTTTTTATTTAACTTTATGTGTGTTAACATTTTTATGATCTCACTCCTTAATTGAAAAATGAAAAATTTTGATACCCATATTGCCTATATTTGAAAAAATATAAAATATATCGCGATTTTCGCGTTTAATGTGAATAATTACAAAAAAAAAAAATTAATAAATATTATTTTAAAACAGATTCAATTTGAAAAGCAGAACATTATTTCCAAATACGTAGAATTTGTATGAAAACCCGAAACGAAAATATGTATTTAGTTAAATATCGCAATTTGTAGGTCGCAAGTGGTCAAGTTTTATATACCATTGGATGCAGCGTCAAAAACTCTTTTCGGTGACACCAAATTTTATTTATGTCGTCTTGGAGCAAAGTACAAAAAAATTCGAAAAACTGAAAAAAGGACCTTTTTTAAAAATGGTCCAGCTCACGGATGGTCAACGCTAAAACCAAAATATTTTGGGAATCATCATAAAACATATCAAGCTTTATTTTCAGAGGGGTAACTAAATCACTTTTTTTTTTGAGTCGCTCTAATATACATTAGGATGGATAAAATTGAATAATTTTTTTTTATTTTTTTTAAATTCCGAGGAGTGCCGGGTTGAATTGTGAGCTATTGGATCAAAAGTTAATTGTGTAAAATTTTGAGAAAGATCAAAATTAATTAACCTGTGCCGCAGCGAGCTCAAAGTTTTGATAAAAGGCCAAAATGGCCTTTTAAAAAAATTTAAATTTTGTGAAAATAATCAAAACAAATTTTTATTTTTACCCAATAATACTCAGATATCAATTATTTTTTTTTTTTTGGAAAATTTTCAGAACCCGTTCTGAAATTTAAAATTTTTTAAAAAAGTCAATTTATTTTTTTGATCCTTTTGGTTTAAAAAAAATAAAAAATTAAGTTTAAATGTTTGGCTTGTTGTACTTTTGGTTTTTTTTTTTTTTTTTTAAAGTTTAGAGGTTTTTTCAATTTTTTTTTAGGCGTTTTTCGTTTTTTCGAGAAAATCACATTTGTATTTTGAATTTCATAAAATTTAGTAATTTGCTTGTATTTTCTTGTTTCAACATAGCGTATGAGTACACAGAAAAAAATAAAAATGAATTTCAATTACGAAAATCGTTGATTCAATTAAAAATTTAATTGATGTCGGACCTATCACAAAAATGCACATATTAATTACGCATTTTGTTTGAAATCAATTTTAAAAAATTGGAAATAAATTAGAAAATCAATTAAAACTTTAATTGAATAAATTAAAATTTTTTAATTAATATAAAATTGAAAATCAATTAAAAGATTTATTGATTCAAATTTAATTGAAATACAACCAAAAATCAATTAAATTTTTAACCAACTTGTTAAAACATTCACTGAAAAAAAAACACCCTTACATAAGCAAATCAAACATTTTTTTTTTTTTAATTTTTAAAAGTGATAAAGGTTCTTTATTAAATGAATTTAAATAAATAGGTATTACACTGAAAAAAAAAATAATGTAATGTTAGCAAAAAAAGCTTGTAAACCTACAAGAAAATTTGCTGATTTTGAACCCACAATTTTTTTGGTAAAGTTAGCAAAACCCGAGTAAAAATATTTATATGATGCAATATATAATGATATGTAACACAATATATATTTATACGCAATTTGATCCGAATAATGGTTGATGTTTTTGCATTAAAAAAGATCAACTTGTATAAAATATGATTTGATTTCATCCGAGTTTTGACCAGACATTTCCATATATTGGTGGATCTAATTAGACCTAATTGCATAAAAACATATAAAACTCTGGTGTTTTTTGGTTTGGGTTGAGATACACCACAGGTCAACGATACATTCACCAAAGATATAATTTTCTAAAACAAAAAAAAATGTTTGGGTACGCTTCGAACCAGATAGGTGATATACATAACCCTAACAAGGAAATGTTTAGGAACATTTTTAAAAGTTTCTTATACTTTGCCTACCCTAGTAAAAAAAGAAAAAATGGTCATGACTAATTATATCCCAAATATGGCGGATACAATTACTTTAATAATTATCAACGGGTATATTTTATGATCTAGCGGGATAACCTTATATATAATGTGATACGTGAATTGGGTCTATATAATTATATCAGTTAGAGAAAACTGATACGATTAAATATAATTTAAAACCATTATAACTGATCATATAATGCTCCTTATAACGTCATATAAGTTGGATAACATTATATATAATTATATGCACTTTATGTAATGTTATATACAAAAATATGTTCTTTATGTAGAGCAATATCTAACCATATATATTAATGTCTCATAGTCTCAATTTATTTTATATTGTATCAGTCCGGATCAAACTGATAAAACCAGATAGACCCATTTTACGTATCATATTATATATAAGACTATCTGTTCAGATCATGTAGGATAACCGCAGATATTATTTGAAACAATTGTGTCCACCATATTTGGGATCTAATTTGTCACTGCTATATATAACTCTTTTTTACTCGGGTATGTTAAATTATGCAGAAAATCAAATTTTGTATTGACCCTCATATAATTTTATATAATTATATCACCCTTTTATACACCTTTTAATCCGAATCATGATTAAATTATATATTACTACATATGACTGCATTAAAAAAATTTAGAAAATATCTCACGCGATGTATAGTCACATATGATTTATTATGTTTGCATCAAGTTATATAGTCTTATATATGATTATTTTTACTCGGGAAATGTTTTGCTAAAAATTAGTTAACTGAAATTTTTTTATTTAAACTTAGTTCATATACATTTAAGGACCCCATTGGGTTCGGACCCTGTAGGTCCAGACCGCGATGAGCCTACCACTAGTTGGGTTCCTTAAAAATCGTCATAATTTTTAATCCAAAATTTGTGTACGTTTTGCTCTACCTTGCTAAGTTTTTGAGATACGTGATTTTAGGGAACCACTGGGGTTGTGAGAAATAAAAAACTCGATAACTTCAAAAAAATATACTCGAAGGGTATTCTACGTGTTGAGAGCTACAAAAATGGTTTTGGACTTTTTGTTGTGTCGGCAATATTTACCGAGATATGAGCATTTTAAAATTTTCGGGAATGCAAACTTTTTGGGATCCAAAGTTGGGACCCATTAGGGTCCTCACATGTGAAGAGGACTACTATGGAGAGCCCGAGAACCAAAAATGGCCTCCGTTTTGCTCTATCTGGCTTAGTTTCCGAGATAGCGCCATTTTAAGTTACGATTTTTTTTGCTAATATTAGCAAAAAATATTATAAAAATGTTGTCAACTCAAATTTTAATAAAATCTTAAGAATAATTTTTTTAAAAAAACAATTTTTAATTTTTTTCCAAAATTTTTTAAAAAAACCAAATGTAAATAATTTTTTTTTTAAATTAGTTTATTAATCCCCATAGTTTTACCTATCCAATGCAAAATGAAGCTTGTCGATATCTCTTACACAACAAAAGTTATGACCTTTTGAGTGAAGTCCCTATACCGCAAATTCCAAAACATCAAAGCTTAAGAGTTGCCACACTTTTCAAAAAAAAAAAAATATATATTTTTTTCAATACATTTGTCTACTACCACACAGACTCACAAAATTTTATAAAAATCGGAGACCATCGAAAAATTACTCGTTGATGTTCAATGTTTTTGCTCTATAAGAAAAAAGTTTCAAAATATAAAACTTTTTCTGTAAAAAAATGGTCTCAGAATCCAAAATTTTTTATAGAAAAAAAGGTCGCATGATCTGAGAAAATTGTCTCAGAATCTAAGACTTTTTAGAGAAAAAAGTCTTAAAATTTAAGTCTTTTTGTATAGGAAAAAAGTCTCATAAATTTAAATTTTTTCTACAGAGAAAATATCTCATAATCTGACACTTGTTCTACTGAAAAACGGTTTCAAAATCTGAGACTTTATCTGTATGGAAAATATCTCAAAATATGACACTTTTTGTTTAGAAAAAATGTCTGAGAAGGAAAATCATTTCAGTTTGGAAAATGAGCTTGTGACTTATTATGTGGGAAGAATTTCTTCTATAGAAAAATTTTCAGATTTAGAATTTTTCTATCGAAAATGTGTTAGAATTTAAAATTCTATACGAAAATCTTAAATTAACTTAAAAAACAAATAAAAACAATGTTTTGCTTTCAAAACCGTTTACGCTATTAAAAACAGCAGTATAAAAAAAATTAAGATTTTTTTTTTGTGTAAGGGAATTTATTGGCCGTTGGGCCTGGGCACGTGTACTGGAAATATATATAAGAATTTAAAGCTTCTTCGATAGGGAAAATATATCAAAATCTTAAACTTTTGACATAATTTTGCGAATCTGGGAGTTTTTTTATATAAGAAATGTCTTACAATCTTTTTCCGGATCTGAAACTTTTTCTATAAAAAAATTTATGAATATGTGACTTTTTCTGTGGCAAAATGTCTATTGTTCTTAGAATTTATCTAAAGAAAAAATTTCTTGGAACTGGTGACTTTTTTATGTCATCGTGCCTTATGGGGTTAACAACACGAAAGACTTTAAAGACAAATTAAAGTATTAAACAAAGAGTTATATTAATGTATTTTTCGTCATCAAGTATTGGCGCACAAAAAAAAAAATATTTAACGTCTTTGTACAAAAGGATTTTATACAGAAAAGCGAAAGCAAATGACACAAAAAAAAAAACACGTAGCGAATCATTAATGACAGTTAATTTAAAATTGAAATTTGATGCCTGCCACTGATTGCCTACTTTTTGGCGGCGGACATAAATTTACAACAATGTAGGTTACATGAAGTGTTTGTCATTGAGAGTAAGTATATGCAAGCGTGTGAGTGAGTGAGTGTACAATTTAAATATCGCAACGCGTATGTAAATGATTACGTTCGTTTATATAATTAACATCATCGTAAGCATCATTGTTTTTGTTGTCGTTGTTTGCCATTTTGTCTGTTGTTTTTGTCATCATCGAACCATATAACCGTTCAAGTGATTTCCGTTTTTTGGGTTACCGTTCTGTATACATATATATTTTTTTTAATAGTTGTTACTTTCAGTTTGGATGGATTTTCCGTTTTAATGTTAAAAAAATGAAATTGATTCAACGGAAAAACTCTAGCCAACAAAAATAGCAACAACAGCAGCAACGATCTTTAATGTGACAGTAAACAGCAATTGTGCGTTAAATTTGCGTTAATGACATTGATGTCCATTTAACAACAGCAACAGCAGTTGGTAGATTTTTTTGTTGGTGATGTAATTGTTATAAAAAATATTAAAAAACCCGGATATTTAATGGGATTTTAAAGTGAAGAAGAAAAGTTAATAATGTTAAAATTAACACATTAGAGGGTTAAAAATAATGTAAACTTAAAGCTTTATAAATCAAGTTTAATATTAGTAGAACTTTAAAGCTTCTGAAATCAATCAATTTTAAAATATAATTTTTTCGCTTTTTCAAACACGATTTTTTGAAAACGATACGTGATAGAAACAATTGGAAATCAGATTTTAAATTAGAAATTCAACATCAATGAATTCAATGTATTGCTATTGCTGGGAAAGTGAATTTTTCTGTATTTGTACAGTGTTTGTTGAACACTCGAAAACTGTCCATAATCTGAGACTTTTTCTATACACTCCAAAAAAAAACTGTAAAGTTAGCAAAAAAAGCTTGTAAACCTACAAGAAAATTTGCTGATTTTGAACCCACAATTTTTTTGGTAAAGTTAGCAAAAACGTTTTGCTAAAAATTAGTTAACTGAAATTATTTTTATTTCAACTTAGTTCATACATATTTGAGGACCCCATTGGGTTCGGACCCGATAGGTCCAGACCCCGATGGGCCTAGACCTAGTTGGGTTCCTTAAAAATTGTCATAGTTTTTGATCCAAAATTTTTGTCCGTTTCACTCTAACTTGCTTAGTTTTTGAGATACGTGATTTTAGGGGACCACCGGGGTCTTGAGAATTACAAAACTCGATAACTTCAAAAATATTACTCGGAGAGCTTTTGATTATTTTGCGGCCTTGTTCTACGTGTTGAGGGCTACAAAAATGCTCTTGGACTTTTTGTTGTGCCGGCAATATTTACCGAGATATGAGCATTTTAAAATTTTCGGGAATGCTAACTTTTTTGGATCCAAAGTTAGGACCCATTAGAGTCCACACATGGGAAGAGAACCGGCGATAGTATGACAGCTCGAGAACCAAAATTGGCCTCCGTTTTGCTCTATCTGGCTTAGTTTTCGAGATAGCGCCATTTTAAGTTTTCTGAAAATAAAAAAAAAAATTTTACCATTTATATTTGCTAATATTAGCAAAAAAGCTTGTAAAAATTTGGTCAACTCAATTTTAAATTTAGCAAAAAAAATTAGTTCTTATTTTGTTTAAAATTGCTAATGCGCTAAATGAAGTTTACAAGATATTTTTGCTAATATGCTAATCTCAACTAAAAATTTGCTAAAAGTTAGCTAACCAGCATTAGCAAAAAAAATTAGTAAATCTACTAATGTATTATTTTGAGTGTACGAAAAATGTTTCAGAATCTGAAACTATTTCTATACGAAAAATGTCTCAGAATCTGAGACTATTTCTATCCGAAAAATGTCTCAGAATCCAAAATTTTTACTACATGAAAAATTTTTCAGAATCTGAGAATTTCTTCATACGAAAAATGTATCGGAATCTTAGTCTCGAAAAATGTCTTAAAATTTGAGATTTTTACACACATAAAAACCTTGTCATATTACCGAAAATGTCTCGTAATCCCGTTTTACCAATATTTGACAGTTTTCTTTGTTTTTTAACAAAAAATTTTCGATCGAAATTTACTTTTTTTTTAGTAATTTAAAATTTTTTGTAATTTTACAAATTTCCAGGGGTTTTTTTTTTTAAAACTAGTAAATTAAAGAGATTTCCTTGTAAATTTTATTGCTCTAAAAAATTTGTAAATTTACTATTTTATTGGTAAAAATCTTGTAAAATTACAAAAAACCTCGTAATTTTTACTAGGAATTCTCGTAAAATTGGAGGTAGCAAAAAATCTAGTAAAATCACAAAACTTCCTTGTAAGTTTTATCGCGTCAAAAAAATTGTAAATTTACAATTTAATTGGTAAAAAGCTTGTAAATTTACAAGATATTATTGTCAAAGTTTTTTTCACGTTTTTTTTGAGTTTATAGAAAAGTATGAAAACTGTAGAATATGGCGTCCTGCAAATTTTAATCTTCGAATTTAATGTCGTAATACCTGCCAAACGATGGCCACGTAAAAGCTGATTGTGGGCAAATTTATGAAAAAATTTTGCAAGCTCATCTTCAGTCGAAAACCAGCAGTCAAAGTTGAAAAAAATTACGTATTTCTACCAAAATTCATGTCCGAATTTTCTACCAAATACGGATCAAAAATTCAGAAACTTTGCGTACTTTATTGGAAAAATATTTAAAAAACTCAAAGATGCGATTTTGGTCCACAGATGCTGATTTTTATACATAAACATTCTTTTTTTATCCAAATTGGTCTCAAAAGTTGGAAAATGTTAAGTGTGTTATCTGAAAAATATTAAAAATATATCAAAACGCGATTTTAATTCAAAAATGCTGATCTGCGATTTTGGTCCACAGATGCGGATCAGCGCACATTGGGTTCAAATGATGCCAAAGTGGCGATTAATTGAAATTTATAAATGAAGTTTTTGTTATAAAATTTGGTATGGGGTAAAAGTAGATAAAATTCTGCAACACTAGTTATCAAAATCAATCAACTAAGTTGTTTACTTTTTTTTCGGTGAGCTGTCAAAGTTAACAAATTATTGCAGTTTTTGAAAAAAGTAAAAAAATTGAATTTTTTTTCAATTTAAGCGATTATTAGTGGTATTAAGTCTTTTAAAAGAAAATCTTTTATAATGGAACCTTAAACACTAGCGATTAAGCTAAATTTTTAAATTTTTTTGTTTATAAAAATTGTGTCTCAATGTTTTTAATAATTTTTTTAAAAAGGGTCCAAAATTGGGATATTTTCCATATTTAATGGGCCACACATATTAAGTTAGTAATAGTTGGATTTAGTTTTGTGGATTTCAAAAAAGTATAGGATATCAGCTTTTATTTAAAAGAAAAAAAAGTACGGACAATGCCCGGCCCTCTTTTTTTATTCCCGTTTTTGTGTAAAAAGTCTGGGAATCGGTTATTAAACAAGGCCATTATATGTGTGTTTATACCCTTCAACTACGGTATGGGCTTACACTCACTTTGTCATTCCGTAAGTAACGCATCGAAATATGGGTTTAGGACCCCATAAAGTGTATATTATTGATCACTGATCGGTTCTAAGACATTCTGTGACTAACAGTGTGTCCGTCCGTCCTTCTGTTGTTGAGAACACCATAAAGTACATAAAACAAGAGCTAGAATCCTGAAGTTTGTCACAAATATGTATAATGGTCATAGGCTGGTTAAGTTCTTGAACGAGCAAAATCGGACCAGGGGGGAAAAAGTTCCCCCTTGAAGAACTAAAACTACCCCAGAAAAATATTTTTTTCCAAGTTTTATTTGTATATATGTTCAATAAATGAAACATTTTAATGCCATATGAAGTTCATCGACCTGAATTTGAACCAAGGGGGATCAGGAAAGCGAATTTTTTCGGTCCGCCCCTTTGTGGGGGCGTGTATAGAAAAAATAATTTAAATAATGATAAATTTTTATTAATTAGGTGCAAAAAATTACATAAATTTTTTTGGCAACGTTTATCGCGAGAGGAAGGTGTCCCCCATAGTCTCCCGATAAACCCCCCACCCCCCTACGCCAAAAAAACGTCCCCTCCATTTGTTTTTTGTAGCTTTATTACATGTTTAAGGGTTTCGTATTTTTTTCCAAAAACAAAGAAACGACTAAAAGATTTAAAAAAAAAACATTTTGTTAAATTTTTTTTTCTCAAATGCTGTGTTTTTGTGTATTTTTGATAATTCGTTAATAAAAAACTACAATATTCCCATAAATCACTTTTTTCAGATAAATTTGTACATTTATGAGATTTTGTGAAAAACAAAAATTGGATTTTAAATAAAATTTAAAATAATATAAATACATATTGTGAGCTCTTTCTTTGATTACTTTGATAGCACATTATCTACACTTTAATTTCCATTTTTTTTTATTAATATATCGCTTTTCATTCCAAAGTTACATCAAAAATTGTGAACTATAACCCTTTTTTCCGAAAAACAAAAAAACGCCTAACAGGTTAAAAAAAAAAATTTTTCCAAATTTTTTTTTTTCCAAAATTTGTATTTTTACGTGTTTATATTAGTTCATCAATAAAAAAATATAATATTCTAAAACTACTGCTTATCTGAATTAATCGCCATTTTGGGTACCATCGAACCCAATGTGCAGCGTTTTCGGACCAAAATCGTGTTTTTATATGGACAAAAATTTATATTTTTTAATATTTTTCAGATAACACACTTAAAATCTTCCAACTTTTGAGACCAATTTGGATAAAAAATCACTTTTATGTTTAAAAAATCAGCATCTGTGGACAAAAATCGCATTTTTGGAATTTTTTAAATATTTTGCAATGCAGTGCGCCAAATTTCCGAATTTTTAAGCCAGATTGGGTAAAAAAATTCGGTCACGAATTTTGGTCGAAATACGTAATTTTTTCCAACTTTGACCGTTGGTTGCCGACTGAAGACGACCTTGCAAAATTTTTTCATAAATTTTTCAACAATTAGCTCTAACGTAACGTTTGGCAGTTATTACGACATGAAATTCGAAAATTTAAATTTGACGGAACGCCCTTTTGGGGACCCTGGACATTAGTTTCGTGGTCCCTAATGGTTAAGACGGTACTGGGAGTAATTAACCGCGGCGATAGAAATTTTAGATTTTTAAAAATTAAAAAAAAAAAATTAAAATCAATTGTCTAGCGTTACATTATCTTATGAATTTTGATTCTCTGATCACGAAACGGTTTTCGAGATATTTCTCATGGATTTTTAAATTTTTTTAAAAAAATGCAATTTTTTTCCTACGTTTAAGAAATTTAAAAAAAAATATCTCTGAATTCCTTACATTATTTTTGTTAATTTTGACATACTGAAAGCGAATATTAAAAAAATTCTAAAATCGGTCGAACGGTTTGCGAGATATCGCCATTTGAAATTTTCCTAAAAATTTCCTAAAATAACGGTTTTTCTTACATTCAATAAATTAAAAAAAAAAAAGTTTTATTCTTGATCATTTCAAAGAGGTTTAAAAATTTTGAATGTTTAAATTTTTTTTCTAAAATTCAAAACTTTGATCGGAAGTAGAGATGGGTGCGTGAGTGGATTTTGACTCACACTCACTCACGCTCACGCAAAAAATAATCGAATCACTCACTAATCACTCACGCAATTTTTTTTTACTCACGCTCACTCACATTCACGTGAGTAATAAAAAACTTACTCACGCTCACGCGTGACTCACGCCAGATTAAATCACGCTCACGCGTGAGTCACGCAATATCTACTCACGCAATAAAATTTTCTTACCAAAAAGAAAAAAAATCCAAAAAAAAAATTTTTACAAAAAAATTAAAAAAATATTTGGCAAGTCAAAAAATCTAATCACGCAAGCTCACGCAAAAAATAAATGACTGACTCACTAATTACTCACTCAGATTTTTTTTAACTCACACTCACTCACAATCACGTGATTGAAATGAAAATCACTCACGCGTGATTCACGCGTTATTCACGTGAATCCCGCAAATCACGTGACCAGCGCCCATCTCTAATCGAAAGGCTACTGACAATGAGTTGGAATGATTTGATTTCGCTCAAACTAAATTAAAGCAAGTAAGAAAATTAAAGTCGGTCAAGACCGACCATATAGCACCCTACACCAGAGTTTCCCGGAAAATGGGTCCAATGGAGCGATTATATCTATATTTTTTCAAATCTTTTATAAGTATAAAAAACACCCACAAATTAATTTTGAGTGAATCTATATTTTGTCAAATCTTTTATAAGTATAAAAAACACCCACAAATCAATTTTGAGTAAAATAGGCTTCTATTTGTTGACAATAAATCGCTTTAACTAAATATTGGGCGAAATTGTGCACATGGGGTCTAGGTCCAAAACTGGTCCGATGATAATCAGATTTGACAAGGTTATTAAAGTACGCGTTTAAAGTACACAAACACAATTTTAATTAATTATTTAAAATTTTCATGAAATTTGAGATATTTATTTGAAAATCGGGAAGGTGGTTTGTATGGGCGCTACAAGAAGAACTGGTCCGGTTCCTTTAAAATTCGCAATGGTGATTTGTGAAGGCAAAACACGTTTACCTGCCAAATTTGGAAAATATACCTATTATAATGCGATAATTAGAGTCATTTGAGCCATAACTAAAAAGGACCTTTGTATGGGGGCTAGGTCTAAATATGGACCGATTTTTTCAATAGGCTTCGTCCTTGGGCCAAGAGAGGCTTAAGTTTCAAATTTCAAGTCAACTGATTAAAAATTGCGACCTGTATCGTGTTTACACCGGTTACATGGACAGACGGACGGACGGACATCGCTAAATCGACTCAAAAAGTGATTCTGAGTCGATCGGTATACTTAAAGGTTGGTCTAGGACCAATATTTCGGGTAGTTACAAACATCAGCGCAAACTCAAACTTCCACAGTGTGGTGTAGGGTATAATGAATGTTATTTTTGGGCTTTATAAAATGGTCAAGGGGAAAAAATTATATTTATTTTTTTAAATTTTCTTGAATGTAGGAAAAAACCGCCATTTTTTTTAAATTTGTTGGCAAAATTTTTAATGGCGATGTCTTGAAAACCGTTTGGCCTATTCATTTGCCTCAAACTTGAAACATAAGCCTAGTAGAAAACGTTTAGACCTTGATCCATGATAGTCCGTCCGTCTGTGAAAAGCACGATTTGTAGGGTATACAAGATTCGGCACAGCCAAATTTAACAATGTCACTTGTTTTCACTCAAAATTGTTTTTTTAAATTATTTTTTTAACTCAAAATTTTCTACTTCTAATTTTTTTTTTTCTCATAAAACTAATCCTGTAGCGATTCACTAACTTTTTAACGACAAAAATCGGTAGTTAAATTGTCAAAAATTGTTAATTAACGACAATTGTCTTTAAAAGCGATTCTATAACATTTTTCTACAGAATTTTGTCGTTATCAACAAAAAATTCTTTTAAGTTAAAGTTAACGGAATTTTTCGGTTCTCAATACAATTTAAAAATAAACAAATTTCAAATTAGCTATTTTTGTCGTTTATTCTTGTCGTTAATTGAAAATTTTATTGAATCACATATTCGTTAAAACAACCGACAATTCTCGTTAGTTAACGATATCGATAATTTCGTTAAAAAAGTTAGTGAATCGCACTACTGGTAAAATTGTATCGTTTTACAACCCGATTATTTTGTATATACAATATACAACACTGTTACATTAGAGAGGCATTTTTTTTTGTATGGCAAAAAAGTTTTTCTTCCGAATTTGAATGTCCGGGCAAATTTTTATTCTACTAGGCCTTAAGCAAGTGTTTTATCAATTTGAGGCCAATCGGATTAAATTAACGCGTGGCGGCCCGTGATCAATGTTTTGGTGTTTTAAAAATTAAAAATATTAATTATTTATTTTATTTATTTTGATGCGCTGAACAAGAATATAAAAAAAAAATTAAATCAGTCAAGCGGTTTTTGAGATATCGCTATTTGAAATTTGCAAAAATTGCGGATTTCTACGTTCGCGAATTCATTTTTCAAAAAAAAATCTCAAAATTGGTTTTCCTTTACTTTTATAGAGCTTGAGGCAAAATTTAATTTAAACATAATTTGAGCCAAATTCGATGATTTTAGGCAGTGTCGTCCTTCGAATGAAGTTTTGGACTTTTGGAAAATTTCCACAAAAATTTTGACTTTTTTGAAAAATTAAAAAAAAACTATCTTGCGATACATTTTTTTTCTAATTTTGACATGCTAAATACAAACATCAAAAAAATTTTGAAATCGGTAGAGAGGTTTTCGAGATATTGCCATTTGAATTCTGTCAAAAAATTTCCAAAAATGGATAGTTTAGTTTTTCCTACGTTCAAGAAATTAAAAAAAAAAATATATTTTTTCCATTGACTATTGCATTGAGATTGCAAACTTTTATTTGAAATTTAATTTGTGCCAAGATAAAAAAATTTTGAGATTTTTTTTATAAATTTTTAGATTGAAGGAAACATTTGCCATTTGTTTCAAATATCAAATAGCAATATCTCGAAAACCGTTCGATTGTTTTTGAAATTTTTTTGATATTTATGTTTTGCGCGAATATGAGGCCCAATTGTACTCAAATTTGTACCACATAATTTTTAGGTCAAGTGAAATAAAAATTTTCCCGTTCACTTGGAAAAATAAAAAGTTGAAGAAAAAATGCCACCCTACTGTTACATACTTAATGCTGTAAACATATTTTCCCAACTAGCCTTGCCAAAATTCCTTTACTCAATCACTTTTGCTAAGTAATTGTATTAATTAAAAATTAACGTTGAAACATGCGTAAATAAGATTTCCCACTTGTGATTTTGCAAGGCTATATACAATGTTGTTTATAGTACTGAAATTTTATACCCGCAGTTGTATTTTCGAACATAAAGAAAAAATTCTTTAATATTTAACAAAAAATTAACAGTAGCAGAGTGAAAGAGTAGGTACTTAATTAATATTTTTCTCGCGGTATGAGTTTGAAATTATTTTCAGTTCAAAAACCTCGTATTTAAATACAAACAAAACAAAATTAAAAACAAAAATAATAAAAATTCAAAAGAGGTTTAACTTGTAGTTAACGAGTATATAAATAATGGTCAATTAATGGAAAACTTTTATTTTAACTAATTGTAAGAAATGCTAAAAAAGCACACCCACACACTTATAAAATTAATGGGTCGAATGATTAAAATGTTGAATTAATTAACAGTGAAATAGCCAACTGGCATAAAAATTGAATTAAACAAAAAAAAAAAAGAGAAAAATATTCATAAATATTTAATTTAGAAATAAAAATATTTTTTTTTTAAGGATTTCTTAATTGTATAATAAATTATAGTATAATTTTAGGGGTTTAACACAATTATTAAATACTAAAGCAATAAAATAAACGAAAAATACTTTAAACAATAAAGAAACATTTTTTGGAAAATATTTCTGGTACAACAATTAAAAGTCAAGTTAATAACAAATATAAAACAAGTTCGACTTGGCTGAATCCTTAAATACCCAGCATAGTTAGAATAATTTTGATGAAATATTAATTTCAATGCAAATAATATTTTTTATTATTTTTTTTTAATGCACTTTAAAGCTGTGTTGAATTCATACCACTGACAATGAGTCATTTTATTTTTGACGATTTTTATAAAAATGCAAGATTTTGCTGTAGCATAATTTTAGGCATTTTGTAAATATATGATCCGAAAATTAAATCCCTGCAAAACAATGAAATTTATATTTTTTTAAAACTGAAAAATTATTTTCTCGAAAATTATTTTATGAGAATATCATAGTTTTAATTAGTAAAGAAAATAACGACCTCGAGCTGGAATAAACCTACTTAAAATATAATATTTTAAAGGTCGAATAAAACTATTTTTATTTTTTAATAAAAATTAATCAGAAATTGTTATATTTAAAAATAACAATCATATATTTACTGCATGCCTAAAATTATGCTATAAAAATTTTTGCCTTTTCATAAAAATCAAACGACTCATTGTTAGTGGCATGGTGTAAACATAGCTTTAGTGGTATGATGTAAACACACCTTAATAATTATTCTTTGTTGTATTTTAAACGATGTATATTTGTTTAACACAATTTAAAGTCTACTTTAAGGCGTTCAAATGAGCAATTATTTACAAACTATTAATTTGATGTCATTAACATTTAATCATTATTTCCACCACCACCATCTGCAAACCAACCAACTAAACAAATACCGTTTGTATATTTTAATATTTTATGTTTTATAAATGTATAAGTTTTTGTTATTAACTAAACTATATTGAAGGAGGAAGTATTTAAGTAATGTGTTTGAGTTTGAAATATAGAAAAGTTTTGGGATAATATACCGACTACATTCTGCTTTTTGAAAAAGTAAGAAAATTATTAAAGTCCTTTTTGATACCCTCCACAATGTAAAAAAAAAAATTTATGGTTTAAGGCTGGTGTCTAATTTTAAAAAAGTTGCAGGACGCCACCTCAGTTTCACAATATAAGCTAACGATTAACAAAAAAGAAAATTAGAATACTGTTTTCAAAAATTTTAGTAACTTAGATAATAATTCACCTCGTGGTGAATAAAAAATATTCACCAATATTATAACTTCGGTTTGTAACTTGGATAATAATTCACCTCGTGGTGAATAAAACCGTTTTTCACCAGCTGATGAATAAAAAGTAACATAATTATTTTTCAACAAAAAAAATTTTTTTCATCAAATTTTTTTTCATCAAATTTTTTTTTCATCAAATTTTTTTTTTCATCAATTTTTTTTTTTTCATCAAATTTTTTTTTTCATAAAATTTTTTTTTTTATCAAATTTTTTTTTCATCATTTTTTTTATAAATTTTTTTTTTTATCAATTTTTTTTTTCTTCAAATTTTTTTCATTAAATTTTTTTATTAATTTTTTTTCCATAAATTTTTTTTTTCATCAAAAAAAATTTTTTTTTAATCAAAATTTTTGTTTTTTCATCAATTTTTTTTTTTCATCAATTTTTTTTTCATAAATTTTTTTTTCATCAAATTTTTTATTTTATCAAATTTTTTTTTTCATAATTTTTTTTTTATCATATTTTTTTTTTCATCAAATTTTTTTATCATATTTTTTATTATCAATTTTTCTCACCAAAAAAATGTTGTTTTCATTTTTTTTCATTAATTTTTTTTACATCAAAAAACTTTCCTTTTCATCAAAAAATTCATCAAAAACTTTTTTCATCAAAATTTTTTTCACCAAAAATTTTGGGTTCATTAAATTTTTTTTAACATAATTTTTTTTTTCGTGAAAAAATAATCATTTTTTTTAACAAAACTACTTTTTCACCAAGTCTAAGCTTTTCGCATAAAAATTTTCCATTTGTTTATCAAATGTACGTAAAACAAGTGAGAGAGTTATATTCTTTGGTGCCGAATCTTTTATACTCTCCAAAATGTAAAAACACTTTTTTGCACTTAATTTTGGACTCACTTACGAAATGTACAGCTCTTTTGGTTTTTTAATGGGGTCCTTGACTGATATTTCAATTCGTTTTGCATGAAATAGCAAAGTAATATAACATTTTTTTTTATAAAAAAACTTTGCTTTGGCAAGTACACCCAAATCTTCCGCAAAACATTATCATGATTTAATGTTTTGGGCAAGAGTACAAAATTCGCAGGCATTTTATCAATATTTTTTTTTCAATAATATTTTTTTAAAGAATATTTTTTTATCAATACTTTTTTATCAATATTTTTTTTTAACAATTTTTTTTTTTTCGTCAATACATTTTTTCATCAATATTTTTTTTCATCAAAATTTTTTTTCATCGGTTTATAACTCGGATAATAATTCACCTTGTGGTGAATTAAAAATATTCACCAGCTGGTGAATAAAACGTGTTATAATTATTTTAAACGTGTTATAATTATTTTTTATAATTTTTTTTATCAATATTATTTTTCCATCAATATTTTTTTAATAACATTTTTTTTATCAATTTTTTGTTTCATCAATATTTTTTTTGTCAATTTTTTTTCATCAATATTTTTTCATCAATATTTTTTTAAAAAATTTTTTAAGAAAATATTAATGAAAAAGAATATTGATGAAAAAAAAAAATATTAATGAAAAAAAAAAAAAAACATTTATGAAAAAAATATTGATAAAAAAAATATTGGATGAAAAAATATTGATGACAAAAAATATTGTTGAAAAAAAAATTTTTGATGAAAAAATATATTGATGAAAAAATTTTGATGAAAAAAAATATTGATGAAAAAAAAGTGATGAAAAACATATTGATGAAAAAATATTGATGAAAAAAAATATTGATGAAAAAAAAATTGGTGAATAAAAATTATTGATGAAAGAAATATTGATGAAAAAATATTAATGAAATCAAAACATTGATAAAAAAATATTGATTAAAAAAAAATTGATAAAGAAAAATATTGATAAAAAAAATATTGATGAAAAAAAAAAAAATTATGAAAAAAATAGTGATGAAAAAAAATATTGATAAAAAAACTATTGATAAAAAATATTGATGAAAAAATGATTGGTAAAAATACAATATTGATGAAAAAAATAATAATAAAAAATTATAAAAATAATTATCTTACGTTTTATTCACCAGTTGAATATTTTTTTTATAGATTGACTAATTTTAAAAAAATGTTGCGTTATTTTTTGCTTTTTAAGAAATTTTTTTGTGTGAAACCCAGATTTTTATTGCAGAAATTTAATTTTTTAGTGCATATTTATGGGGTTTTTAGTGCATATTTTGAATTTTTTAAATTTTTTAATGCATGAAAATCCCAACCCTACTAAAAATACTGTCTAATCGCAGCGTCAACAAAGTAAAATAACAAAATAATTGCTATTAAAGCTTCAAAAAGTAGTTTGCTACATCAGCATCAGATGGCGCTGTAACAATTGTTCTCAAAAATAACAATACGCGCAACTACAGTGCTGCCATACTCAAGCCCTTGTTTCATTCGTCTCTCCACTAAGCACTTTCCGAAAGAAGCATCCAGTTTATATTAGAAATTGATTGCCAGCAATGTCTGAAAGTTTCTTCTTAAAAAAATTGCTCAAAAACGTAGAAAAAACTTAATATCGTTTTAAGTCAAATTTCTTTAAGTCAATGCATAAATATTCTGTCTCTGTTATTCTCTTCATTTTCCTATAAAAAACTGTAGGGTATTAAATTTCTGGTTGTGTCCACGTTATCATTCTTTAGCTTTTTGTTGAGTTTATGTTAAATTGTATACATAAATTATTATATATTAGTTTCGTACAAAGATATGGTAAAAGCTTTTTATATATAAAAAAAAAATTATTTATGCATACCTTAGGGTAATATTTTGTTTTAAATTAAGACTCTACCTTTAGGCATTATATGTCTGTGTGTGTGTGTGATACTACGTGCTAAATTGTGTGAGTGTGTATACGATTAGAGAAGTGTTGTCTGTTTTTATACCTAAATATATATTTAATTTGATCTAATTTCCTTTTAATATCATATTAATTGCTATACAATCAAAAAACCTATAAATTATACCAAAAAAATAAAGTAAAACAAAATACACAAACAACAAATCATAATTGTTGCTTAACAAAAACAATATATAAACATAGCATACTTTTGTGCTGTTTGAAAAATAAACAAGAAAAGCATACTTTTAGGTCTTATAATTGTCTAAAAACAGAAAAAGATGTTTATGTATATGGAGAAAGAGAAATTGAAAATCCAAAAAACAAATAAAAATTTATTTCAAGAACAACAAATACAAAAATTAAATCTGCAACAGTCGAAATGCTTTAACAATTCTCTAGTATATTTCTGTAATTTTTACACTTATAAACTTAAGTCGTTTGTCTTTTCATTGTAAGGATGTTGTTTTAAGGTTTTGTTCTTTTCGAGGATTTCATTCATTCATATTTTATATACAAGTTTAACCAAAGGCCTTTTTTGTTGGCAAACTTAGATTGTTAACATGCGTCAAAACGAAAAAAACGAAACGCTAACTTCCATAAATTTCTTAATTTAATTTAGCGTCGTTTTGAATTTAGCATACACATTTTCGATGAAATATTGATAAAATTAGTTAATTAAATGCAATTTAGCTTGAAAGCAACACAAAAACATTAATCTTTTTTATTAATACCAAAGAGAGCCATTAACAATAACAGAATCATTCACAATGAATGCAAGTTAATTTTTAACTTCTAAAATTTTAAGCGTTAACACTAATGTGAACTTTGTATGATAGAACACTGATAATTATGCCAACAAAATACGCCTAAATCATTCACAATGAATGCAAGTTAATTTTTAACTTCTAAAATTTTAAGCGTTAACACTAATGTGAACTTTGTATGATAGAACACTGATAATTATGCCAACAAAATACGCCTCAAGTGAAAATTCAATAAATCCACCATAGTTTTTTTTTTTTTTTGTTCATCTTTCTTTTTTCTATCCAATTTGTGTTATATACATATATTATATGAAATCCTTAAGGAAATTCAATTCTATTTTTTTCCTACATTTCAGATGAAGGCATACATATTACTGAAAGTATTCTGTTCATATTCTAAAAAGGGAAAATAATATATAAAAAAAAATTATATATTTCATTTATTTACACAGAGGCATATGACAGTAAAACCTGAAAATAAATAGAAAAATCATATGATTTATGTGACCTTATATCTGAACAAATACCACCATGCAAAGTAAAAAAAAAATTTAAAAAAAAACCGAAAGGAACCTCAAGAAAAATACAAATATTTATAGTGGTTTTTTGTAGCTGGCTCTTGGTTTCCCTTCCAAAAAATAAAAAATATGCCATATTCCAAAATAAACATATTATTTATTTGTCACTACTGTAAAGGCCAGTTGTCACAGTACTACTGAGCCAAACGGGTTTTGATGTTTTGTAAAAATAGCAATGCATACTTTTAGGCTTAAAAAAACTATATTTTTAGGTATGATTTCCGAAATTTTGAAAAATGTTTCTAAATATGATAAATACCAGTAGACTCATGTCAGTGGTATAACAAAACAATTATGTATCTTGTGATTGCAAAAAAAAAAAAATTGGAAAAAGTGATAAGTTTTTTAAAGAAAAAATAAAATTTTTTCTCTGTCTAAATATATGCATTAAAAACAAACTTAGTTTTTTTTACAAGTAATATCGAAAATTGTTATCTCGACATTTGGCCTTTAACGGCTGATTTGAACTTTGAGACGAAAAAATGCCAGCGAATTTTGTACTCTTGCCCAAAACATTAAATCATGATAATGTTTTGCAGAAGATTTGGGTGTACTTGCCAAAGCAAAGTTTTTTTAGAAAAAATAATGTTATATTACTTTGATATTCCATGCAAAACGAATTGAAATATCAGTCGAGGACCCCATTAAAAAACCAAAAGAGCTGTACATTTCGTAAGTGCGGGCAAAAATAAGTGCAAAAAAGTGTTTTTACATTTTGGAGAGTGTAAAAGATTCCACACCGAAGAATATAACACTCTCACTTGTATATTTGATAAACAAATGGAACATTTTTATGCGAAAAGCTTAGACTTGGTGAAAAAGTAGTTTTGATAAAAAAAAAATATTTTTTTTTTGCACAAAAAACAAAATTATGTTAAAAAAAACTTAATGAACCCAAAATTTTTGGTAAAAAAATATTTTGATGAATTTTTTTGATGAAAAGAAAAAAATTTTGATGTAAAAAAAAATGATGAAAAAAAATTTTTTGGTGAGAAAAAAATTGATAATAAAAATTTTGATGACAAAAAAATTGTTTTATGTACATTTGATAAACAAATGGAAAATTTTTATGCGAAAAGCTTAGACTTGGTGAAAAAGTAGTTTTGATAAAAAAAAATTACCTTTTATCACGAAAAACAAAATTATGTTAAAAAAAAATTTAATGAACCCAAAATTTTTGGTGAAAAAAAATTTTGATGAATTTTTTTGATGAAAGAAAAATTTTTTTATGTAAAAAAATTTATGAAAAAAAATTGATAATAAAAAATTTGATAAAAAAATTTGATGAAAAATTAATTGATTAAAAAAATATGATAAAAAAAATATATGAAAAAAAAAATTTTGATGAAAAAAAAAAATTTGATGAAAAAAAAAAAAAATTGATGAAAAAAAAAATTTGATGAAAAAAAAGTTTGATGAAAAAAAATTTGATGAAAAAAAAATTTATGAAAAAAAAAAAATTTATAAAAAAAATGATGAAAAAAAAATTTTATGAAAAAAAAAATTTGATGAAAAAAAAAAGATTGATGAAAAAAAAAAAAATTATGAAAAAAAAATTGACGGAAAAAAAAATTTATTGAAAAAAAAGTGCTGGAAAAAAAATTTATGAAAAAAAAAAATTGATGAAAAATAAATTTGATGAAAAAAAATTTGATAAAAAAAAACATTTGATGAAAAAAAAATTGATGAAAAAAAATTTTCATGAAAAAAAAATTAATAAAAAAAAAAATTTGATAAAAAAAAATTGACGAAAAAAAAAAAAAATTTATAAAAAAAAAAAAAAATAGATAAAAAAAAAAAATATGAAAAAAAAACTTTGATGAAAACAAAAAATTTTATGAAAAAAAAACAATTTTATGGAAAAACAAGTAGAAAAGTTAAATTCGACTTGGCCGAATCTATGAATGCCCTTTTTAAGTGATAGCAAATTTTCTAACGTGAAAAAATTAAATTTTTGGTTAGAAACATTTTATTTTGTGTAAAAAAACTTTTTTTTAGTAATTTTTGAAAAAAAAAAATAATTTACAAATTTTTTTTTTGAGTGTAAAATTTTTTTTTGAGTGTAAAATTTTTTTTTAATGTATTTTTTTTTTGTTGTAGTGTAAAAATATTTTTGAGTGACAAAAATACCTTGTTTAATATTTTTGTGACTAACAAATGTTTTTAAAACATGTTTAACGGGTTTTCAACACGTGAATTTAAGGTGAAACTAATCTGAAATTTACGGTTTTTCTAATAACTTTTGAAGCACTTTACCGATTTGGCTGAAATTTAAAACAAACTGGACCAGAGGAACAGAAAATATATACGCCACACTTCAGCACCCTCAGAATTGCCGTTCAAAACTTACCGTGTGTTTTATCTCGTAAATTCCAGAAAAACCCTTGCCGAAATTCACTCATTTGCTTATTACTTTTGAACCACTGGACCGATTTTGCTGGATTGCAATACCAACCTGACCAGGTAAATGCCCAACATATGTGCCAAACTTCAGGAGCCTCCGTAAAGTCTGTCAAAAGTTAGCGTGTTTTCAACAGACAGACAGACGGACAGACGGACGGACATAGCTAGATCGTCTTAAAATCGATCAAGGATCATGAGTTTATATACTTTATGGGGTCCTAGACCAATATTTCGAGGTGTTACAAACGGAATGACAAACTTATATATACCCTCTATCACTAGAGTGGAGGGTATAAAAAAAATTGAAAAATTGAAAAATTTTTTTGTTGAAAAAATTTTTTTTTTGTTGAAAAATAATTATGTTACTTTTTATTTACCAGCTGGTGAAAAACGGTTATATTCACCGCAAGGTGAATTATTATCCAAGTTGAGTTGAGTTGAGGGTGGGTTGTACAAGCCTAAAATAAGTAAATTTTTAGGCAAGTCCATGGCGCTCAGACTTAAAATAGTCCATTATCCAAGTTACAAACCCAAGTTATTAAAATTTTTGGTTTTAAGAATATGAAAATAGTAATTCTTGTTTTCTTTTTCGTTAATTGTCAAACTGGAGGCGTCTGCAACTTTTTTAAAATTAGACACCAGCCTAAAAATATTATCATGTTAAAAAAAAAACGATTTTAAATGTTTTGTATAAAAAGGGAGTGCATACTTTAAAGATTAATGGAAAAAATTTATATAACGTATAATTTTCAAAATTTTCCAAAAATGTTAAAAATCATTCGACTCAGTGGTATTTGAAAATAAATTTCTTTTATATACAAAAAAATTTAAGAAGTTAATAGCTTTTTAAAGCAAAAATTATGATTTTTGTTTCTGCCTAAAAATATGCATTAAAAACTCTTTTCAATTGCTTGCAAAAATCATGCAAAAAATCTTATCGTGACAATTACCCTTAAATAAATATGTATGGGATGGTTAATAAAACTTATAGATGATGATTTTGTTGTTGTGTGTGTTGCTGTTTCTATCATTGGGTCACATATGATACTAGAATATAAAACTTAATTTAATGCTATAAGTATTAAATATTAATATGTAGATTTTAGCTGTTAGTTTATAAATTTAATTTATCAAAGTATTAATATAACTAAATAACACACCAGGGACCATTTAGTGTTAAACAAATAAAAATAATAGATTCCTCTATAATGTTAAAACAAAAACAAGTAATGGAGTGGTTCTGCTGTGCCACATCATATATGAACAAATCCATGGGAAATTTAACTGACGGATCATTGATTTTGTTAATTTTTGGTTAGTAAATACAGCTTGGTAAATGATTAAAAACCATTTTTTTCGATCATTACTTTGGAAGTAATTGCTTTCTGACAATATTGACTTTTAGGTAGTTCTTTAACATTTTTGTGCACGAAAACCGTAAGTCGTACAAAAAAACTTGTAAAACCAATATTTTTTATAAAATTACACACTAAAAATTATTAGCTAAAAATTTTCAATTAAATCTATCGATCAAAAAAATTTAAATGAGTCAGTCTATGTTTTGATTAAAATTTTTGTTATTTTCTTTATTTGTCGAATTACAAATTTTCAACATACCAGATTTTTTTCGCTTTAATTTATTTGAATAGATTAATTCAAAAATATACAAAATAATTGGGTTTTACTTTTTTTATTGTTGGCGACATATTGGAAAGCAAAAAATATGAATTTTGTGATAATTTTGTCGTAAGCTTACAATTCATTTGTTAAATCAATCATTATTTTGATTAATTATAAATAAAAAATTGATTAAATTTTTGATCAAAAACGAAAAAAAAATTTGATTGAAAAAATTTTCAATCAATCACCTACAATTTGATGATAGGTATAACAATTTTTTTAATTGGAGGAATTTCAATAAAAAAATTTATTGAATCCGCGTTTTTGATGTGTGAAAATCGTTTCAAATTTTTTCTGTGTATGAAGATTTAAAATTTATAATAAAAAAATTTTTAAAAAAATTTCACCAAAAATTTTTTAAAATCATATTGAATGTTCTTTTTTGCAGGGAAGGAGACCATGCATTTCCAAAAACATAATTTTGTATTAAAGCTAAGAATGTCTTTTTAACCCTATTAAAATTTCACAGAGGTGTTTTTTCTTATTGTTGAGCAATAAATTTTCAAAGTTTGTTAGATAGCCAAATTTTTGATTTTTTTTTTAATTTTTTGGCATAAAATCAAAAATTTAGCTCATATATCACAAACTTTGAAAATTTATTGCTCGACAACACGAAAAAGCACCTCCCTGAAATTTTAACAGTATTAAAATGACATTCTAAACTTTTATAAAAAGTTTTCATTTTGGAAATCCATGGTGCCCTTGACAGATGAAAAGGACATTCCAATATTGTTTTGAACATTTTTTTTTTAATTTTTTTTTTAAATTTTTTTTGTTTCTAAATTTTAAATCTCCATAATTTTATCAACAATATTGTCACTGAAAGTTTTTTCGTACAACTTACGGTTTTCGAGTAAAAAAAAAACACAAAAGAACTGTCTGAAGCCAACTTTTTGATTTTTTGCCAAAATAAAATAAAAATATTTGGCTATCTAACAAACTTTAAAAATTTATTGCTCAACAATACGAAAAAACACCTCTCAACAATACGAAAAAACACCTCTGTTAAATTTGTAGAGCGTTAAAAGCACATTCTTAATGTTAATACAAAATTTTGTTTTTGGAAACACCGTCCAACAAATTGCAACTTTTGGCTGTACACATGAACCGGACCCGAAAATTCGGAAAGTTGGGCCAAAAATAAAATACCCGTGTCTCCCAGTTTTTCTAGATCAATTCGCGTTTTCGCGAAAAATGCAACAAAAAAAATCGTTTCCACAATAAAAAAAATTATGCTATTCAGAAAGCGGGGTTAAAAAAAAACACCCGTGTCTCTCAGGTTTTCGCGATCAATTCGCGTATTTGCGAAAAACGCTAAAAAAAATTTTTTTTGCACTGTTAAAAAAAAACATTGGGTTTAAATATAAGCATTTATTTCATATCAATTCGCAAATTTGTAAAAAAAAATTTTGTTCTTTTTAGCACACTCGCAAAATTTCAAGTAGAGTTAATTTGCGTACTCAAGTAGAGCTAATTTGCGTACTCGCGAAAAATGTAATTATTTAAAAAAAAAAAAAAACTAATTACACCCGTTTTCAATAGTTTATTTTTCATTATTATTTTTTACATAAAAAAGTACAATAAGTTTTCAAATAATATTTTGTCATCATAATATTATTTAAGTAAAATTTTATATTCTATACTTATAAAAATAAAAATAATTCAATAAATTTTTTCAAATTGCATTTTTCCTAAATTAATTAGGTGAATATTTTATTTTTAGTCCCACTTTTCCAATGTAGTAAATTTTTTTTTAAGTGTGCAAAAAAAATGCATTTTCGCGAAAACGCGAATAGATACATTAAACATTGGGAGACACGAGATTTTTATTTTTAGCAATTTTTATATAAGGACCGTAATTCTACTGTAAATCATGTATATTTATGTTTTATATTTATAAAAAATAATGCAATACATTTTTTCAAAATTGCATTTTTCGTGAATTAATATGGAAAAACTAGAACAATATTTTATTTTAAGCCCTATTTTCGGAATGTAGTAAATTTTTTCAAGTGTGCAAAAAAAAAAGCATTTTCGCGAAAACGCGAATTGATATAGAAAAATCGGAAACAC
Source organism: Pegoplata infirma (assembly GCA_963921195.1). NCBI lineage: Eukaryota > Metazoa > Arthropoda > Insecta > Diptera > Anthomyiidae > Pegoplata > Pegoplata infirma. The sequence goes on from OY992536.1 coordinate 11,310,928, forward strand.
AAGAATGTTATTTTGAGCCCCACTTTCTGAAAAGCGAAAATTTTTTTTACATTGTAAAAACTTTTTTTTTTTTGGCGTTTTTCGCGAAAACGCGAATTGATCTAGAAAATCTGGGAGACACGGGTATTTTTTTTTTGGCCCTACTTTCAGAATTTTCGGGTCCGGTCCATGTGTACAAAAGTGTGTCGGACGGTGAAATCAATGGTGTCCTTCCCAGGAAAAAAGGGCATTCAAATATACATAGTTTTCAAAAATTTTTGTTGAAATTTAAAAAAAACAAGTAAGAGTGTTAAATTCGGCTGTGCCGAATCTTTTATACCCTCCAACACGTTTATAATTAAAAAAAAAAATAAAAATTGCAGGGCGCCTTTTTTTTGGTGGGGGGTAGGGGGGGGTCCGCATAGTTAGTGGGGGACACCTGTTCCCCCGCTATATATGTTTACAAATTATTTGTTTATGAAATCTACGCTTAAATAATAAATTTGTATCGTTATTTTTATTTAACTTCTTTAACCACGCCCCTAAAGGGGGGCGGCTTAAGATAAATCGAATTTTCTAACCCCCTTGGCCCAAGCGCAGGTTTATAAACATAATATGACATACAAATGTTACATTGGTTGAGCAAGAGTTAAAAAAAAACTTGTAAAAATATCGTATTTTTCAGGGGTCGTTTTAGTTCTTCAAGGGGGAACTTTTTTCCCCCTGGTCCGATTTTGCCCATCTCCGAACTTAACCTTACCAGTAAAATAAGAGATATTCTTGCCCAATTTCAAGGGTCTAGCTCTTTTGGTTTGGACTACATCGTTATTTCTACAGACGGACGGACGGACGGAAGGACGGACGGACATCGCTAGAATGTCTTAGATTCTATAATGGATCAATATTATATATACTTTGTGGGGTCCCCGACCGATATTTCGATGTGTTACACACGGAATGACAAAGTGAGTATACCCCCATACTGTGGTTGGAGGGTATAAAAAATATATAAATTTTAAATCTTTATTATTTCATAAACAATATTGTTTTTATAGGGTTTTTCGTTCGACAGAAGGATTCCGAGCACAAAAATTTAAAAAAACTGTCAAAAAGACAATATTGTCAAAAAGCACTTTTTTAAACGCTAAAGTATTCCAAAGTATTGATAAAAAAATCTATAAAATAACCAAAAATAAACAAAATCGGTAATCCGTCAGTTTAATTTCCCATCAAATACCCTACAAAAGATTATGTTTTTGTTTTGGATTTTTTTTCCTAACTTATAAAACTCCAATTTCACTGTTGAATCCTAAAATCAATTACTGTTTATGAAAGTTTAAGTGCTAATTAAATACATTTAACTCATTCATGTATAAAATTGAGTGCAAACTAAAAACTTAAAACTAATGCATTAATTTGGTTTACTTTTAATTTATTTTTTTCACATATTTTAAAGTGATTAAGGGTATTCAGTTGAAGTTTCTAAATTAACAATTATAAAGTACTCAGGACTAGAGATGGGCACTTGAATGACTATTGACTTACACTCACTCACGCTCACAACAAGATTTTCCAATCACGAAAATTTTATAAAATTTGTGAACTATTTTCGGTACAAAATTTTAAATCTGTTTAAATTTTACTATTTTTTTTTTTTGCTTTTTTTTTGATGAAAGGAAATATAAAGGGAAAACAAAACACAAAAACTCACGCAAAAAACCCGGCTCACGCACATTCACTCTAAAATGTGATTTGAACGCACAAAAAAGGAATATACTTATTTGGATTAATAGTTTTAATAATTGTAATATTTTTGCATTTGAATATTATTCACTGGGTATTTTTAAAGTGTGTGATAATCCGCGTAAAATTTTCTTTAAATAGAGTTAATTAAAATGCAAATACATAAAACAAAAAATTGACAAATCATGCATTAACATTTGCACAAAGCTAAAATTAAATATATTAAATAGGTTGACACTTTATGTAAAACATGTCTTATGGTATTGGGCTGGTTAAATTCGAACATGGGCAGAATCGGATTAGGGGGAAAAAGAACTAAACAAACCTCTAAAAAAAAACATTTTTTATAGGTTTTTTAAACTTTTGCTTTTTTGCTTAGCAAACGATACATTTTTATGTCAAAAGAAGTTCAAAGTCTTGCAGTTGGATCCAGGAAGGTTGTCTCCCACCGATGTACCCCCCCCCCAAAAAAAAAACGCCCCTGTTTTTTTTTTAAAATGTTTTGGAGGGTATAAAAGATTCGGCACAGGCGAATTTAACACTCTCACTTGTTTTTATTAACAAACTCGAAAAAATGACCTACGGAAACATTAAAAATTAATGATTTTTTTTTGTTATTTTTACCAACAAATTAAAAAAAATAACTACGAAAACATAAAAAATTAATGATTTCGTATGTTATTTTTTACAATTTTTTTATTGAATTATTTTTTAAAACATTTTTAATAAAATTTTGGGGAATCGACCCCGCAATCTACTACATTCTGGTTAGACACTTTACCCATCGTGCCAAAGTTGCTTGATACAAACATGTTATCATATTATTAAATAATTTTTTTATTTTTTTTTCTACAAAAAATAACCCACACAAGTACGTAAAATCTAATGATTTCTCCTTAAAAATGCCAAGTGTTAAAAAAAAATGTACACAAATCATTAAAACCAAGTGAGAGTGTTAAATTCGGCTGTGCCGAATCTTTTATACCCTATAAAATGTAAAAAAAAAATGAAAAAAAAATTGTCAGGGCAAACTTAACCTGCCTAGGACCACAAGACATATTCGTGCCAAATTTCAGGAGGATAGCTCTTTAATTTTGGACTGCATTGAGCCATCTACAGACAGACAGACGGACGGACGGACTGACGCACAGTGGGGAAAAATTTTAGTTTTCTTTAATTTTTTTAGATTAAAGCTTATCATTTTCTTAATCATTAATCGTAAACAAAGTATTTTTGAAAAATAGTTTAATTATTTTTTCGAATTTACAATGTAACAATATATCGTGAACCTATATTCAAAATATGCCAACTCAAATTTGACGGAAATGAGTTTCCGATGGCAAATAGCTCCCCTATGTAATACCTATCTGCCATAAAAATTTCAGAGCAAAAAAAGCTTTCAAAATAGCTGGTTTGGAGTGACCCTTTTGCAATACATCGTGAGTTACAGAGTCCCAAAGTTGACCACCCTGAGATTAAAAGACTTTCGGAGCTAGTAACTTTTAAAAACAAGATTTTTAATTTTTTGTTCAGTTTTTGCAATTACCGTACTAAGGATAACAAAAACCAAAAAAAAAAATTTTTTAAATTTTTCCAAAAAAAATGTATTTTTATTTTCCGACAAAATATGCCAACTCTAAAACAATATTTGTTTTTTGATATAGTAATAAATACCATCTCTGAAAAATATGCAAACAAGTGCAAAATATGAAAATTTTTGCATAGGTAAAAATTGTTTAGAATATTTAAACCATCTTGTTGAAGGTACATTGTTTATTTTTGCAATAATACGCGAAATAACTAGTTTTTTAGCTCTCCTGAACAGTAAGCTTTTTCGAGTTGGCATTTATTGAATATAGTTCGACGATATATTTTTTTTTAAAGAGACTAAAAATTAATTTGGAAATTCCAAAAATGCTAAGGCAAAATTTAAGCGAAAATTAAAATATATATTTTTTTTTAATTTTTTGCTTGTGAATTTTGAATAAGCGCAAGATAAGATTTAATTTCAAAAAAAATTTCATTTAAATTAGTTCACTATTTTGAAAGATATGAGCTTTTTTAAGTGAAAATTCTTAAATTTTTATCTGCTTATAAAAACCAAAATAATAGTATGTTAGCAATTGTTAACTACATGATTCATAAGGGGTTTAAATACCTTTAATTTAGTCTATATAGCAAATTCGTCCCATGCCTAATACATTTTTGATTGCAAAAATACTGAAAAAGTGAAAATTTTCTAAACTTTAGGAAAATTTCAAAAGTAAACAAAAACCTTTTTTCAAAATTCACCATGACAGATCGATGTGGAATTTTATTAGCTAAAATACAAAAAAAGAAAAACTAAAATCGGTTAAGAATTGCGACCTGTAGGCAGAATTGGATAAAAAAAGTAAATTTTTCCCCACTGTGGGACGGACGGACAGACGGACATTCACAGAATGTCTTAGAATCGATCATTGATCAATAATATATATACTTTATGGGGTCCCCGACCGATATTTCGATGCGTTACAAACGGAATGACAAAGTGAGTATACCCCCATACTGTGGTTGAAGGGTATAATTAAAAAAGAATCAATTAGTTTTACTTACAAAACAAAAATAAATGATTTTAAAAATTTAATGCTAATGAAAGTCTTTATTTTTTATGTTGTTATTTTTAAAACAAAGAACAGAAATAGTCATTTTAAAAAAAACTGAACGTTAAACAAATGTTTTTTCTTTTAAAAAGGACAAAACGTAAAACTTTTTATAAAAACTACAAACTGTTAATAACATAATTTTTTTAATGTGTAGGTTATTTTGGAGTTTTTATACGCTCCAACTGCAGTATGGGGGTATATTCACTAGGGTAGGTCGATAATTTGTATATTTTTGAACCTCGTTAGCTAATAGCAAAAAGTCGGTTTGCATTTCCGAGATAATAACGGGAAAAATTATAAAAAATTTTACGAGGGTACTTGATTTTATTTTCTTTATACGTTTTATTTTACCAAATTTTTGATATAAATTTTGATTTTTCATACCCTACCCCACTCTGTGGCACAGGGTACAATGAGTTTGTGCTGATGTTTGTAACTACCCCAAATATTGGTCCTAGGCCTACTTTCAAGTATACCGATCGACTCAGAATCACTTTTTGAGTCGACTCAGAATCACTTTTTGAGTCGATTTAGCATTGTCCGTCCGTCTATCCGTCCGTCCGTCTGTCCATATATCGGTTTAAGCAAGATACAGGTCGCAATTTTTAACCAATTGACTTGAAATTTGAAACTTAAGCCTCTTTTGGCCCAAGGACGAAGCCTATTGAAATTAAAAAATCGGCTCATGTTATGACCTAGCCCCCATACAAACGCCCCCTTTGGATTAGGCTTAAATGACTCTTCTAACTGTATTTTAATAGATATCACTGAAATTTTACGGGTAATCAAATTTTGTATGCACGAATCATCATTCTAAATTTCAAAGGAATAGGGTCAGTCCTTCTGGTAGTCCGCATACAAACCCCCCTCCCAATATTCACATAATTCCCTCAAAATTCCCAAAAATGGAAATATTTTATACAAATTTTATTTTTAGGTGTTAAACGTGTACTTTATTAACCAAATCAAATTGGAATATAATTGGACCATTTTTGGACTTAGTACCCCATATCAAAATTTCGACCGATATTCATTTAAATCGGACTATTTGCAAAAAAATAAACCAATTCCACTAAAATTTGATCTTTGTGTGTTTTCTACACTAAATAAAGATCTAACAAAGATAGATCCAATCGGTCAATGTTTGGACTCGAGACACATTTTCCGGAAAACACTGGTGTAGGGTATCATATGGTTGGTCTTGACCGATTATAACTTTCATACTTGTTTTTTTTTTTTGCAAATAGCTAATTTTTTGGACTGCGTGTGATAAATACCAGCCAATTTTTTATTTTTAGTTTTTCCTGTACTTATGCTCGTAATTTCAACGAGTAGGTAACTACGGGTGTAAAATACCTAATAGATATCTTTACCTAGCCGGTAAATTAACATTGAAAATTATAGTTACCTAAGAGTTAAGTTTACGAAATTTTACTTACACGGTAGATATCTATGCACTGATAGTTATCTGCTTGTTGAAATTATGGCTATTAATCGGTGTTATCACCATTTGAGCGTCATTTTGAAATAAAATATATTTTTTTTTTATAAAAAAATCTTACTTTTTTGGCCTTTAAAATGCTTCAATGGACCTAAATTGATCAGCAAAAATTTTTTAAAAAATTTTTTTTTAACAAGTTTTTTTAACAAAATTTTTAAAATATAAAAAAAAAAATATCCACGAACCGCAAATAAAACCCTTGTAGAGGACTAAAAGTACCCTTCTAAATTTTTTTTAAAAATTTTTCCCGTTATCTGTTCAAAAATACACACCGATTTTTTGCTATTAGTTAAGGGGATTCGCAAATATGCATTTGATTGACCCCCCTTATCTTCACTAAAGAAATCTTAAATTTAAATTTAACATATTTTTGTTTTCTTCCTCTCTTCTGCCTCCCACATAGCTTTTGTATGTTTTCTTTATTGAAAACGTGCGTGTGCAAGCTTTAAAAAGATAAATTTTTAATTAAATACTGGTAATTTTTTTCAGTCTTAAATTTTCTTGTATAAATTCGATTGATGTTAAATAATATTTCAAATTTTATTACTTATTAATCATGCAATTGAGGCAATAATTTGTATTTTGTTAATACTGGTCATTTAATGCCAACAAATTATGGCTGGGATTTTTAAGAATTTTTCTTTTTTTATTCGTTTTGTTATCTTAAGCACGCACTTTTTGGCTGGACACTTAATAATTTATGAGACAACATTACGTTATGTTTATTGTGCAATATATATTTTTTTAAGGCTGACATTTTGTATTAAAGGAGTTTTTTTATAAGTTAATCATAGAGGGTAGTAAAAACTAAAAAAAAAAAAAATAAAGTCGGCGTTGCTAAAAAATATGCGGAAAAAAATTCAGAGTGACTAAATTTTTATATTAATTAAAATTTTTTTCTCCAGTTCTTTTACTGCATCCTCCAGAGCGCTCTTTGGCTGTACTATGGTTTTTTAATAAAAAAAAAAAAAATTAAAATTCATGATTTCTCTCCAGTAAATCTAAGTTGCTCTTTAAAATATTCATTTAATTAAAAATGATATAATTATAATAAAGGTTAAGTTTTTAAAAGTTTTCAAGTGGAATTTCCGTTTAATTTTTTTAAAAAAGTCTCAAAATCTAAATTTTGTTTTAAAAATTAAAACAAAAGTCTTTGTAGTAGTGGTTATAGCTTGGTAAAAACTACCCAGTCAGAAAAATACAAAAGGGCCAAGGTTGGCAAAGCGTTGGTGCCAGTATTACCAACGTTGGCCGATAACACGGTTTGCAACTAATACTGTACAGTGGCATTGTTGGATTGATAACGCCAGATGGGGCTCGGGCCAATTGTTTTTTCTGGTGTTGGCAGACTGTTGGCAAAACAAAAAACACTGTACATCACCAGTGTCATATTTTTAAGTAATACCAAAGTCGGATTTACAAAAAATACTGTACAATGCTATTGTTGGATTGATAACGCCAGATGGGGCTCGGGCCAATTGTTTTTTCTGGTGTTGGCAGACTGTTGGCAAAACAAAAAATGCTGTACATATTTAATAATGGAATGGACATATTTAATAAGTCCAAAAAAGGTTTTTGGACATTAATGGAAAGAGTTTTTGCAAGAAGTTACACCACTAAGCCATTTATAATAGCATTATACTTTGGAAATTCAAAACCGTATTTTGCTGAAGAATTTTTGTCTGAATTTGTATCCGAAGTTAATACTTTAACTAATGAAGGTACACACAAAAATTAGAAAAAAAAAAAATAAATATTTTTTTTTACTTATATTATTAAAGGTGTCGAGGTCCACGGAAAACAATTTACATTTAAAATATTAGCTTTTTGCTGTGATATGCCTGCCCGAGCGTTTATCAAGTGTACCAAGGGTCACACAGGTTTTTTTTCTTGTGAAAGATGCACCGTAAAAGGAGAAACAGTAAATAAAACACGCATTTTTAAAGAAATAAATTGTGAACAACGTACGCTCCAGTCGTTTAGAGAAAAGGCTAACGCTGAGCACCATTTAGCTAAAGAAACCAGTCCACTTCTCGATATTTCTAACTTTGACATAATAAAGTCCGTCGTTTTGGATGAAATGCATATGTTGTACCTTGGAATTGGAAAAACGTTGCTTCAGAAACTTATTTTTAAGAATCCATATTCTTATATTTCCGAAGAAAACATAGCAATTATGCAACAAAATTTTTTAAAAATAGGTCTGTTCCACAACGTTACCGCGGGTGCCCGCGGGTACCCAAACCAGCCCGAAAAGCGTTCCCGTACGCAAAAATTGGGTAAATGAGAGAGTTTTTGAGAGAATAAATTAGTTTCTCATTTTACCGAACTTACCCGCACTTTTTTTCTGGTAAAATGGTAACAGTCAGATGTTGAAAAAACAGCTGATTTTTTTTGTGAAGCTAAATTGGAAATTTAAATAAAATAAAGAACTAAACCAAGGAAATGCGTTATTTCAATACAAAAAAAGATAATTTGTTATTAAAATAAACTTTTACAATTTGTTTTCTTGTTTAAAGTAATTTTTCTTACGAAAATATTTTAGCGTTATTGGTTGTTTACATTTTCTATTATTTTGGGCTTGAAATGTGGTTTTTAGCGTTCCCGTACTTTTGTGTATTTTTGTGGTATCGTGAGAGGTTTTTTGATTTGCTCTCATTTTACCGAACTTTACCCGGAAAGTTGTGGAACACACTTAATATCTAAAGATATTACAGCTGAGTTCCAAAGAAAAACGTTTGATTTAATGGATACAGGAAATTGGAAAGCTACACAATATCGTTTTTTTATTATATGGCGGAGGGATAGTTTTGAAAAATGTATTGAAATCTAATCAGTGCAGACATTTTTTAGTTCTTTTTACAGCTTGTCGAATTTTGTCATCTAGCAAATTTGCTACATTAAAAGCTGATTATGCTAAGCAGTTATTAAGGAAATTTGTTGAACTTATGTCATATTTTTATGGACCAAAATCACATACAATGAATATTCACCACCTCATTCATATCGCAGATGACGTTGTTAATATAGGGGCGCCGCTATCTCAATTTTCCGCGTTTGATTTCGAAAATAGCCTAGGTTTTATAAAAAGTATTATAAATTCTCCAACCAACCCCATCGGAGAAGTTCAAAGAAAACTTCATATTTTTCGATCAAACGATTCATCAAATAATTTTCCATTGCTTTATCGTATCAATAGAAGCTTAAAATATTCTCTTGGAAAAATTTTAGAAACCTCGGAAATAGGAGTTACTTTTAGCTTTGTTATTATCGAAGGCAATAAAATTTCACCACTTCCTCCTGATAACGTATGCTTACTAAGAAATGGAAATGTTATTACGGTTAACGAAATTTTTAGTAGGAAAGTGTCGAATTTCAAATGTGATGATATATTTTTTAAAGGCAACGTTTTTCTTGAAGATACTGATTTTTGTGGAATATCCACTTCCATCAAGTGAAATAGGATTGTATGATGTTAGAAAATTAGATGAAAATAACACTGAAATTAACATAAGTATGGTAGAATTCAAGTGCATTCTTACTACATGTGATGATAAAACAATTGCTATTACTCTATTACACTAATTTTAATAATATATATGTAAATTATTTAATAACTCTTTGTTTATATAATAAAAGGTGTAATAAAAACAATATTTAATCGAAATCCAACCGCTTAAAAATAATTAATAAAAAAATAAATGGTCGTAAATGTTGTATAAAATGTACTGGCAGAGTACAATTCTGTTTGTAATTGCCAACGTTAAAACGCTGTTGGCATTTCCATTAAATCCAGTGTTCCGCCAGTACAATATTTTTTGTACGGTTGGCAGTTTCTGATTGGGTATGTTAAAGAGTTATTTTAGTTAAAAACTTTTTTTTTTTTGGCTTTAAAAGTATAAGGTTGCATGTATATTGTCTGCATTTGATGTATGTGAAAACAAAAAAACAGCACAAAACAAAGTTTAAAATAGAAACACCCCACCATACAACACTTCGAATGCACTCACATACACTATTACACTTATGAGTTAGTAGATGTGTTGTCTTTATAACAAAATAAAACTCTATCGCCCGGAGATAATGATAAAACAAACCAGATAATGATAAGAAGAATTATCGTTTTGTTCTATTATAAAACAAAAGGCGTAGTTGAGGAATAACTTTTTTTTTTTTTTAACTTACACAGCCATTTAAACAAAACAAAAAAAAAAAGCTCACACACATACATTGTAAATATAAAAGCATACAAACACATACGTTGTTTTACAACTAAAGAAAAATGTAAGTTATCTAAAACTTCTGAAAATTTTACTAAAAAAAAATTCAGAATCTTAGACTTTTAGAAAAATGTCTAAGAATTTGAGATTTTTTTTTTAAAAAAAATTCTAAAAAACACGATACAGGTGGCAATTTTTAACAAATTTAGTTGAAATTTAACCCTCTCTTGGCCCAAGGACGAAACCAACTAAAATAATAGGCTTCTAATAACCGTATTATAATAGATATCTTTTCGAAATTTGCCAGGTAAACGTGGACACAAATAACCATTACAAATTTTAAAGGAATTGGATCATTTCTTCTTGTAGCCCCCATACAAACCAACTTCCCGATATTCACATAAATCTCTCAAATTTCATGAGAATAGAAAATATTTAATTACAATTTGTTTGTTTGTGTGTGTTTAACGTGTACTTTTATAATATAATCAAATCTGATTATAATCAGACCATTTTTCGGCTGAGGCCATATTTGAAAATTTCGCTCGATATTCAGTTTAATCGGTTTATTGGCAAGAAATAGAAGCCAATTTCACTAAAATTTGGTTTGTGAGTGTTTTTTATTAAAGATATGCCAAAAGATAGATCCGTCCTTAGATCGATCCGTAGATCGGTCCATGATTGAACTGGAACCCATTTTCCGGGAAACACTGGTAGGTGTAATATGGTAGGTCTTGACCGACTATAACATTCTTACTTATTTCTAAATACATTTGTATTCAACATAGATTTAAAATTGATTCAATCAAGTCGAATTTCACATAAGTTTGTCATTTCGTTTGTAACACTTCGAAATATTGGTGTAGGACCCCATAAAGTATATATATTTATGATCCTCGATCGATTTTAAGTCGATCTAGCGATGTCCGTCCGTCCGTCCGTCCGTCTGTCTGTCTGTCTGTCCGTAGAAAACACGCTAACTTTTGAAAGACTTTACAGAGGCTACTAAAGTTTGGCACATATGTTTGTCATTTACCTGGTCAGGTTGGTATTGCAATCCGGCCAAATCGGTCCATTGGTTCAAAAGTTATGAGCAAAAGAGTAAATTTCGGCAAGGGTGCTTCGCGAATTTACGAGATAAAAAACACGATAACTTTCGAAAGACAATAATGAGACTACTGAAGCTTGGCATGTATCTTTGCCGTTTCCCGGGTCTATTTGGTTTTAAATTTCAGCTCAATCGGTCCAGTGATTCAAAAGTTATAAGCAAAACCCTGAATTGCAGATTAGTTTCATCTAAAATGCCACGTGTTTTAACAAGTTTTAAAAGCATTGGTGGTTACTAAACAATGCTTTTCAAACTTGTTTAATTTTAAAGCAATGCTTTTTAAACTTGTTTAGTTTTAAAAGCATTGGTTACTTAAAAATTACACTCGAAAAAAATTTTACACTCAAAAAAAAATTTTACATTCAAAAAAAAATTTTACACTCAAAAAAAAAATTTAGTTTTTTTTTACAAAAATGACAATATTTTGTGTACATATGTACGTGCATTCACTCAGAAATATTTTTACAGTAAAAAAAACATTACACTCGAAAAAAATTTTACACTCAAAAAAAAAATTAGTAATTTTTTTTAAATGACAAAAAAAGTTTTTTACTCAAAATAAAATATTTCTAATCAAAATTGTTAATTTTTTCACGTTAAAAAATGTACTACCCTTTAAAAAAAAATGTATTGTGGAGGGTATTCATAGATTCGGCAAAGTCGAATTTAACTTTTCTACTTGTTTTTTGTTTATAATGAAATTTTTACAAAATGTCTAAATACACAGTTCGACAGCAAAAACCTCCCAGTGAAATGTCTAGTTGGTCCTCTTAGGTTTTAGTCTCCTGAATCCAAATCTGTCATCAAAATTTTTCTAGCACGCACTGTTTTTGAGATATTTGCTGTTGAAAATAAATAAAAAAACAATATTTTAGCACATTTTGGGATCCACAGTTACGTATTCTTACGTTGCTTCCACAAAATACTCGATTTTGTATAAAATGGACCTCCTGATTCCAAAACATCAATCCACATTTTTTTAGCATGTTACGTTTTTGGAATATTCGCGTTTGAAAATTTTAGTGAGTTCGAGTTTTTCAATCGCGAAAATTTCAAAAACGGTACGCGTCAAAAAAATTTGGATGCCAGATTTCCTCATTTATACTAAACCAAGTCCCATTTTGAGTGAGCAACTTAAGAATATGATACTTACGTTTTTCAATATTTAAACGCGAATATGAGGCATTCCACACCAAATGTCCCGCTACAGAAAAACATGTGTCCCGTAAATTTCTGAATAGATTGTTTGGATAGCCCTATATGGAACAAGCAAATTAATAAATTGTTATGAAATTTAAAATTTAAATGCGATTTTTTCGAAAAAAACAAAAAATTTTTTGTTTTAAAATTTAAAAAAAAAAATATGTAAAAAAAGTGTCCAAATTTTTGATAAATTGACTTTTTTAAAAAATGGAAAATTTCAGAACGGGTTCTGAAAATTTTTCAAAAAAAAAAATTTTAATCGATAGCCCATACAAAACTATATAAGAATTTAAATTTTTAAGATTGTGGTGCATTCCGTTTTAATGTGATAAATATTTAATCAAGGAAACTCGCCACAAATTTTATAATTTTTCCAATATTTGACCACGCCTCCTAAGGCCAGTTTAGGGCTATCCATACAACATATTCGGAAGTTTACGGTACACATGTTTTTTTTTCGCTGGACATTTGGTGTGGAATGCCTCATATCTTAAAAACCTTACATGATAGAAAAATTTGGAAAGCATAATTGGAATCAGGAGGTCAAAATCAGTGATCGGCACTCTGAACCCGAACACAATCGGGAATTTACACGTATATAACACGAATGTCAACAAAACTCACAACTAAGAGCATCAAAAATACAACAACCAGCAGGTTGATGTTGCTTTGTTTAAGAAATACACTAACACATGCATATTTATTAGAGTTCGTTTAGTGACTATGCCACTTCATCTGTCTATTGGATATCATAATTTTTTTTAAGGCTTTAGGGGAGCTAAAAAGAATACCGGTATTTTTTTGCAAAAATTTTCACTCCTTGGGGTGGTTCAAAGCATCTGAAAACGCGGATTTTGAGCTGATTTTTCTGTAGAGAAAAAACGGCTGAATATATTGCAAATCTAATTTCACCAGTCGATTCTTTAGCAAAAATTAATACAATAGCAGTTTTTTGAACTCTTAAAAAGAGTTCCAATAACCCACAGCAGGGGGCGGAAAAATCGTTTTTTTTTTTTTTTTTAATTTATTATTTTTTTAATCATGCACGATGAAAAGGAATTCTTTACTAAGAAAATTGGTACAAAAAGCATCTTTCTATCACAAACCATTAAAAAGTTATAAGGTTTCAAATTTTTTTTTCTAATGGCAAAATTATGAAACACTGACCGAAATTTGAAAAATTTTTGGATGGATCAGCGGTCTGGGCACTCGTTTTCGATTTTCCTCTCAATGCTGATTCCGAATCTGGTTTCCAAAATGTTCCGTAATGTCAGGTTTTTGAGATAATTGAGGTCAAAGTTCACAAAAAACGCATTAATGAGAGAAATTTTTTGTGATGTTTTTGGATGATATTCTGGGATCATAAAACTTGTTTTCGATTATCATTTCGATGCTGATTCGGAATCTAGTTTTAAAATTTTTCAATCACGTCATGTTTTCGAGAAAATTGAGGTCAAAGTTCTCAAAAAAACGTGTTTTGTCCATTTTTGAGAGCTTATAACTTTTTAACGGGTTGTGATAGAACGGAAATTTTGGTACCATTTTGTTAAGCTGAAAATGACCTTTAATTGTGCATATTTAAAAAATTAATTTAAAAAGAAAATGAAAAAACCTTATATTTCCGCCCTCTGTGGTGGGTTTTTGGAACTTTTTTTAAGAGTTTGAAAAACGACCATTGTATTATTTTTTGCTGTAGAATCTGGCATTTTTGCTCTGCAGAAAAATCAGCTCAAAATTCGCGTTTTTAGATGCGTTGAACCACCCCAAGGAGCGAATTTTTTTCCAAAAAAATACCGTCATTCTTTTTAGTTCCCCCAAATCCTTCAAAAAAATGATGATACCCGCAGATCAACAGTGTTGACAGGTTTTTGGGGGGTCCCCCCCCCCCGAAAAACCCCTAAATCGACTTTGACTTATCATAACTTTTTAAGTAAACGGTGGATTGTTTAGATTATGGTCAATTTGGCTTCCTGAGCCTTTTTTCTATTAGACTGATCCATTAAACAAGGTTATAGATGTAAAAGATTTACTTTATTAAACGTTTAATGTATTGACATTCGTAAAAAAAATGCACAAATTTGCCTTCAGACTTTTTATAGATTTTTGGCTACAAAAACATTAATTCGAAAAAATAATACAATATGGGGTAATACCCTTATAAAGAAAATTATGTAAAAAGTTATGATGAGTCAAAGTCGATTTAGGGGTTTTTCCCCTCAGAAAAACCTGACAACACTGTACAGTAGCGCGTCCCGAATTCGGCTTTTTTTGAATTTGAAAATGCTTGCCCCCCAAAAGATGGGGACTTAGCCATTTATGGAGAAAATAACAAAAAAAGTTTTGGACAAAAAACCAGTTGGCTACCAGCTGCTAAAGATTGCAATCTCAGTGCATTTCGAAAAAAACATTTTTTTTTTGTTTTTTAAAAAATTTATGCCAAAAGTTGCGCAATGTAGAGTACATTCCGGAAAAAATATTAATAAAATTTCCATGGAGTAATTTTGGTGCAGCGTTGCATTTTAAAGATGAAAAGTGTGTACTTAAATTTTCTTTTTTTTTTTCTTTTAAGCTAAATTGGTCTCAAAAGCTGTGCAAAATAGAGCACATTCATCAAAACTGTGTCAAAGCAGATTTTGAGACTAATTTAGCTTAAAAGAAAGAAAAAGTAAAAATTAAGTTCACCTTTTCATCTTTGAGATGCAATGCTGCACCAAAATTACTCCATGGAAATTTTATTAATATTTTTCCTGGAATGTACTCTATATTGCCGAACTTTTGGCGTCAAATTTTTGGAAAACAAAAAAAAAAGTTTTTTTCAAAATGCACTAAGATTGCAATCTTTAGCTGCTGGTAGCCAACTGGTTTTTTGTCCAAAAATTTTTTTGTTATTTTTCCCGTAAAAGGGTCCTAAATAAGTACCCATCGCAAGCTAAAAAAATTTTAATTCGGGACGCGCTACTGTACAGCAATGCATTCACGTACTCCCTTTCTGCCAACCACTGATTCTCATTCATGGGAGTGCAAATTTTTATGAATTTGTTAAACAGTGATATTTTCCGTAAACTTTAATCTCCTTATAAATTCAAAACACGCACATTTTTTGTGAGTGTAAATGGTGGGAAGATGGGAGTAAAAAGTTAGCTTATTTTTTTTACTAAAATACAAACACACACATTCACGCACTCCCTCTCACAAAGCTTATTTTCTTAGTAAGTGTTGATAATTTATCGCTTTTATCTGCCTTAAACATTATGGTTTAAAATCAACAACAACAAAAATTACAAAAGAGGAAACTCTCTCACACACTCACACTTGCTAGCACAAAAAATAAAATAGTTTTAGTTTTAGCAGTATGTATGTATGTATGTATGTGTGAGTGTGTATTGTAAAATTCTTTGTTAATATTTAATGTTGTCGTGCATTGTTTTGTATTTTGTTTAAATTTGTGTGCATGCATGTGTGTGAATAAATTAGTTGGTTTGTTTGTATGGGTGGGGGGTTTGTTGTTGATGTACATTTTAATATAATTTATGCTTACTTACGCATTATTTCTAGTTGTTTTTATTGTTGTCGTTGTTGTATTTGCTTTTGTTTCTTTGTTATTTTGTTGTTGTGTTTGATTGTGAATGCTTTTTTTCATAAAAGAATACAACAGCTCCTCCTATTTGTACTTCGCGTGTCTATGGACAAAAAAAGTTGATTATATTTTATGTTTGTATTGTTATGTATGTATGTGTGTGTGTTGTGTCGGTAAATGTATGATAATTTATATTTTTTTTTTCTTTATAATATGAAAAGAAAATTTTCTTTTGTTTTGTAAATTCAAATGCATATGGTTTATTTACACACACACACTTATACATTCATACCCACAACTACAGTACTATTTCAAACAATTACAATTGATAATAGTTTTTGAAACAATGGTTATAGTTATGCATGACAGGAAACGGAAAGGAGCTTATATATTGTAACATTTATAGAAACACAGGAGCTTATTGTAGGGAACATACATTTTGCATATTTATGACCTACACTTATTGTTAGTTGTAGAGGGTTTATGATTGCAATTACATTTTCAATATCTCAAATTTTAGTTTTTTGGAGCAAAATTTATTAAGCTTACTAAAGTTTAACTTTTACAAAAAAAAAGAAATCTAACTAATTTTGGGAAAATTCTATTGTACACACACAAAAAAAAAAAAAAAACTTTGTCAAATTACTAGGTGAAGTCTCGTAATTCCATTTTACCAATATTTGACAGTTTTCCTTGTTTTTTAACAAACACATTTGGATCGAAATTTAAATTAGTTTGTAATTTTACATTTTTTTTTGTTTGTAATTTTACAAATTTGCAAGATAATTTTACAAAAAAAAAAAATCTAGTAAATTCACGAGAATTCCTTGTAATTTTAATTGCACCAAAAAAACTGTAAATTTACAATTTTATTGGTAAAAAGCTTGTAAAATCACTTGGAATTCTCGTAAAATAGGAGGTAGCATAAAATCTAGTAAAGTTACGAAACCTCTTTGTAAATTTTATTGTGTCAAAAAATTTTTAAATTTACAATTTTATTGGTAATACCCTTTCAAAATTACAAAATTATTGGTAAAAAGCTTGTAAAATTACGAGGAATTTTTGTCAAATAGGAGGAGAAAAAAAAGTTACAAGTTTTTCTTGTAATTTTACAAGGTTTTTTTTCTTTTGATTGTATAATTTACGATTTTATCTGAATTTTGAGAGAAATATGTCGGCTAAAAGAAGAGATAATCACCTTCGGATTATCTCTTCCGACATAGCACTAGAGTGCTACCCTATAGCGCTCTAGTGCTATAGGGTATATGAGCAAATCCAATGGAAATTTAGCTGGCGGATCATCGATTTAAAAAAAAAAAACGTTTTTTTTGGCAATATTGACTTTTAGACAGTTTTTTAACATTTTTTTACACGGAAACCGTAAGTCATACGAAAAAACTTGTAAAACCAATATTTTAGTTAAAATTATGAAGATTTAAAATATAGAAAAAAAATTTTCAAAAAAATTTTGAAAAAAAAAAAATTTAAATGTCATTTTTTCTGCACTCAAAGTATTTTGTAGGCAAAATCAAGTGAAAAACACATTTAAAACTAGTGAATAAACAATTGAAAACCATCCCAGTAATTATTCATTAGTTTTAACAAACATCAACATTTATTTTTTACTGTTGACAAAATTTTCTAAAATAAATAACATTAAACATTAACAAATTACGGTTTTTTATTCTTTTTTACCAACAATTTCGAAAAAAATAACCTACGAAAACATTAAAAATTAATGATAGTTCTGTTATTTTTACCAACAAATTCCAAAAAAATAACCTACAAAAACATTAAAAATTAATGATTTCGTAGGTTATTTTTTACAATTTTCTATTGAAATATTTTTTTTTTTTTTTAATTTTTAATAAAATTTTGGGAATCGATCCCACAAACAACTACGTTCTGGCCAGACACCCTACCCATCGTGCCAAAGTCACTTGATACAAATATGTTTTTATATTTCTATAAATATTTTTTTTAATTTTTTTTTTACAAAAAAATAACCTACTTGTGTAGGTAACCTTGAAAGTCTTTATTTTTTAGTGTGTTATTTTTGAAACAAAGGACAGAAGTAGTCATTAATTAAAACTGAACATGGAAAAATTATCAATAGAACCCACTGCAACTGCATTTGTAAGAGAGCTTCGTGCAAGAAGTTCCACACTCATTAGCGAAGGATGTTATGATCCTGTACACTACTGGTCGCAAGCTAGATCCATACTGTTGGAAACTGGCCAAAAACATCTGGGTTTCGTAAAGAAAACAAGAAAGCCGTGGATATCTGACTTCACATGGGAGCTTATTGAGAGCCGAAAAGAACTTAAAATCGCCCGTGACAATGCAAAAACTCGGCAATCAAAATCGGAGTTGCAAGTTAAATACAACGATGCCAACCGGCAGGTAAAACGTAGTGCAAGGCGGGATAAGAGAAAGTGGGCTGACGATCTAGCCACCGAAGCAGAAAAGGCTAGTGCGACGTTAAGAACAAGAGATTTATATAAAATAACAAAAACTCTTACTGAACGCAACCATGTAAATACCAGACATGTGCACGGATGGTGTTAAAATGCGTTTAGAGACATTCTAAAAAATTTAGAATGTGGACAATATTCTATTCTTAGCGTTCAAAACGAATGAGTTTTTCATTCTATGCTCACAGTGCATGAGAAAGCTACACACACTAGTGTTACGACATTCGTAACACGAATGAACCAACGAGGGAGTACATAGAGAGCCAATGATTTGAAAATACTGTACTCTGAAGCGTGTACTTAGAATGATTTTTATAAAAAAAAAAAATATATTGTTTGGCTATTTGGGGGAATTCTTTTATAAAAAAAATATATGTATGTATGTATGCAAGTGCGAATTAAAATAAACATTTTGTTATGTAGAATAAATGAAGAGGTAAATAAAAAATAATTACGGGGAAAATTAATATATTAATAAGAGTGGATAAAAAAAATTAATACATGAAAATAAATATTATGGTGGATTAAAAAAATATTTTTCTATTTCGAAAAATAATGTAAAATGTGGTAAAAATTGTTTTGTTTTATGGCGGAAAATGTAAGGGCCTATAATGATGAAGTATATAGTGTGTGACCGAATACAATTTTTTTTGCCTACGCCGAATGTATCAAAAGTTTGTCTATTTTTTTTGTATGTGCATTAGGGTGGAGCAAATTATACTTTTTTTGCTTAAAATATTAGTTTAATTTGGAGATTACTGAAATTTGTTTTTATTGTAAACATTTTTTTTTCTGTAAAAAAATTTAAAAAAAAAGTTATTTTTTATTTTATATTTATATTTTCAGCAAAAAACTAATTAAAAATATTTTTTTTTGCAAAACAAGAAAAAAATAAAAAAAAAATTCCAGACAAAAAAAAAATTTTACAGACAAAAAAAGGAGCACACAGACAACAAATAATTTGGAAGTACTGTACTCTGAAGCGTGTGAATAGAATAAATTTTTTAATAAAAAAAGAGCATTAAAAAAATATCGTTTTGCTGTTGGAAAGAATTCTTATATAAAGGAAAATATTGGGGCGAACTAAAAAAACATTATAAATGTAATGGTTAATAAAAAAAATCATTATGGGGAAAATTAAAAAAACACCGTTTTGTTATTAGCGAAAATAAAATATATTTGTACATACATATGTACATAAGAGTAGATAATCATAATCATAATCAATCAAACATTCCTAATCATATTTACCCGAAATTCCACCTCATTCATACAAAAATATTTTTTGGAAAAAGATGTTCTCTACTGTTCGAAAAATCGAACAGAGGATCGAAATGGGATAATTAATTATATAGCATAACGATTTTGTTTTTTTTTTTATTCTTAAATTTTTCCATTTTTTTATCCAACCTTATAATACATATTTTGATCAGGCCAATATTTTTTTGCTCATAAGTTTTTGTTAGTTAAGCCATATGTTTGTGTTTTGCAATTTAAAAAACGCCATATTACATAAAATAAAAGAAATAATCTATCTTGATATGTCTTCTCATATAGATGGTTATTTTAATTTATCCTAATATTATTCACATAGTGAAGTCAGTTTTCCTTAAATTTAATGTTTTAACTTTCATAATACGCTAACGCATGTAGAAAATCATTTTTTTTCAATCCACTATAATATCTTTCATATAAAACCTTTTTTTGTACATACATACTACTTATTTTTTTCTACAAAACATACATACATACATACATACGTACATATTTTCTCTTACATACAAAACGCTTTTTTTTTTGCTACCCCCATATTTGTAATATTTTTTCTACATTTTTTTTTTTTTATAAAACATTCTAAACAGGGATGTTAAAGTTGGTACAATTGTACTTTTTTTGGTACATTTTGACCTTCAAAAGTACCGTGGTACTACCGCGACTGATTTGGTACAATTTTAAAATTTCCAATTTCTTTCTTTATAACTCATCGAAAAATCGGTGAAAGACCCCAGCATTTTTCTTTAATTTTAAAAAAATGCTCACAAGGTTACTAAAGCTAGGCCGATTAACACCATAAATGAGACTATTTTTTAGTTTTGCCTCTTGTTTTAAAACATTTTAAAGCAGATTTCTAATTAAATTTTTCTAAATTTGTTTACAAAAATTTCCAGATAACACCGTCCGATAAAAATAAAAAAAGTTGTTGAACACGAACTGGTTAATATACGTTTGAAACTAGATACTAAATGTAGTAAAACTGCATTTACAGTTTTTCATTTTGTGATCCTGTTTCCTTTTAAAAGGACTTCAAAGTTTTAGAAG
This sequence comes from Pegoplata infirma, assembly GCA_963921195.1. Taxonomy (NCBI): domain Eukaryota; kingdom Metazoa; phylum Arthropoda; class Insecta; order Diptera; family Anthomyiidae; genus Pegoplata; species Pegoplata infirma. Next base: position 11,331,697 of record OY992536.1, read on the forward strand.
ATTAAATTTTATAAAATATTTTTTTAATATTTGTACTTGTCCTAGGATGCCGCTATTGATAGCAAATGAAAGAGGAGGATCTCCCCTAATATTTGACAATTTTTACATATCAGGAAAAAGGAGGTTAGTAACGTCCTTTTAAAAATGTATCCTTCAATGTCATTCAAAATTTTCAACAAAATATTTTGATTAAGTTTTCAAATGACGTTATTCACATCCTTTTATCCTTATATGGCAAAATAGAAAAATGGAAAAATTAGGGGATATCCTCCTCTTTCATTTGCCATCACCAGTGTCATCCAAGGATAAGTTCAAATATTTCAAAAATATTTTACAAAATGTATCTTTTAAAACTTTGAAGTCCTTTTAAAAGGAAACAGGAAACTTTAAATGCAGTTTTGTTCCATTTGATCTCTACTTGCAGACGTATATCATCCGGTTCATTTTTAATATTGGCTGTCGGACGGTGTAATTTATCAGAATTAAACACTTTTCCACAGAAGTCTCAGTCAGTTGTTAATAGACAATTAATGAAGATAGTATTAATTGCAGATTTTGAGACCCTTTTTCTTTATACCAAATTCACCCCTGAGGTGAAGTCTCGTTCGAACGAGATTTCGATCATACGGTTGTGTATAAAATGGTACAGGACCATCTCATTTGAACGAGATTTCACATCAGGTGTGATTAGGCCCTTAAAAGAACTCTCAGAATTTGATATGGGGGTCAATATAACAATTCGTTGTTTTCTGTGTAGATAAAGTATCGGACATGAGAAATTTTTCTGCAGAATAGATTTTAAGAAATTGTTCAAAATCGTTCCTGATTTTAGTTTTTTAACTTCTTGCATTTTTTGAGGGTATGCAAGATTCAGATTCTTTCATTTTAGTTAAGTTTTTATATTAAAAAAAATGGTACCGTGAGGGTCCAAAAAGTACAATTTTTTTTGAAAGTTGGTACAAAATTGAAAACCCCATTTAACATCCCTGATTCTAAATCAGTGGTCGGCACAAAGAGGCATATGAAAGTATTAGTGTTTTAATAAAAATATGCATGTGTTGGTGTATTTCTTCAACAAAGCGACATCAACCTGCTTTGAAGAAAGTCAGCTTGCACTGAATAAAATATTTGTTTTTTTTATGCTCTTTGTTGATTTTTTGTTGACATTCGTGTTGTATACATGTGAATTACCGATTGTGTTCGGCTCCAGCGTGCAATGGGTGCCGATCACTGTTCTAAATGATCAGTGTATATAAAAAAAATTCTAACACACGGTGTAATTTTTAGATCTCTACTATGTTTGATATTCTAAAAACGATGGTTTGTTTACATTCTAATCGTTCAAACACGACATGTTGCGCGTTCGTTTAAAAAAGCAGAGCAAATTTTTTAATTTGCTGTTTAGCATCATAGTAAACATTCTCATTCCCAAACACTGTACTCTAAAAGTAGTGTACTCTGAAGCGAATGATTTGGTGTCAGCGAAGAAGGGAGTACATTTGAGCTCATGTCTGGTAAATACCAAACCTTTTAAAAACACTAGGAATGAGCTGGTGTACTCTAAAGAAGAGCAAGTTAAACTATGGGAGGACCACTACAGGAATATGCTATCGAACAACAATAACACAACAAACTCGAGGATATGCAACTGTACCGCAACAGAACATCGAACACGTATAAAAAATATCAATATAGAACCTCCTGACTTGGATGAGATTCAACTTTCAATTGCTTCTCTTAAGTGTCATAAGGCTCCAGGTCCGGACTATCTTCCACCGGAACTACTGAAGGCAGATTGTGCTACCACGGCTAAACTACTTCAACCACTAATAGAGCATTTCTGGGTAAACAAACATCTGCCAGACGAGCTTAAAGAAGGACTGATAATTAAGATCCCAAAGAAAGGTAATCTGACTGAATTAAAAAACTGGAGAGGCCTGACACTTTTAAATATGACATATAAGATCATTGCTCATATACTGAACAAACGCATTTCTGCTACTATTGAACCTGATCTTCGCAACGAACAATCTGGATTCAGGAGAGGTAAATCTTGTATAGACCATATAAGCAGCCTTCGAATAATAGTAGAAGAATCAGTCGAGTGGAGGTCTGACTTATATTTGCTATTTATTGATTTTGAAAGGGCCTTTGATACGTTACATCAGCCGGCCATATGGGATGCTCTAAGATGTAAAGGGATTCCAGAACCACTGATCCAACTTACCAAATCTTTATATGATAACGCATCGTGTCGTGTATTACATGACGGACTTGTAAGTAATGCATTTCCTGTTGAAAAAGGGGTAAGACAAGGATGTGTGCTTTCCCCCCTTCTTTTTAACATCGTTCTAGATATTGTAATGGAACAATCAATGAAAGGTGATCGTGGTATAGCTTTTGGACTGCAGGGCAGATTAGATGATCTAGACTATGCCGACGACATATGTCTTCTGTCACACAATTTTAATAATATGCAAACAAAGCTCAATATCCTTGTTAAGAATGCATCCAAAGCTGGTCTTAAGATAAACATATCTAAGACTAAATCATTGCGCGTCAACACCAACAACACCGAGTCACTAAAAATTTTAGAACAACCACTTCTTGATGTAGACAACTATTGTTATCTCGGCAGTATAATAACTACTTCTGGTGGCAGCAAAGAGGATATAGCTTACCGTATTGTCAAAGCAAATCAAGCATTTGGCTCACTGAATAAAGTGTGGATGTCCAATCGCATAACCCTACGCACGAAAATCAAACTTTTCAATTCAAATGTAAAATCTGTTTTATTATATGGTTGCGAAACATGGAACATCACAAGTGAGGACTCAAATGCACTCCAGGTATTTGTTAATAAATGCTTGCGAAGAATTTTACGTGTTTTTTTGCCTATGACAATAACGAATTATGAGTTATGGCAAAAAACAGAACAAACCCAAATCATGCTAGACATCCGCATGAAAATGCTGAACTGGCTTGGTCATACCTTTAGAAAAAGTCATGATGACATAACAAGGAAAGTTCTCGATTACCATCCCCAGGGCAGCAGACGTAGAGGAAGACCCGCAAATACGTGGAGACGACAAGTAGAAAATGAACTGCGGTCAGCCAGAACTCCATGGAGAGAAGCAAAAAGGCTAGCTATAGATAGAAGTCAATGGAAAACATTTGTACTGGCCCTTTGTTCCAACTAGGAATCCCAGGAATTTATATATATATAAAACTGAACATCAAACCAATGTTTTTTCTTTTAAAAACGACTAAACGTAAAACTTTTTAAATAAACTACAAACGGTTAATGACCAAGAACAAAATTTTGTATTAGAGTCTAGAATGTTCTTTAAACGCTATTAAAATTTTAGAGAGGTACTTTTTCGTTTCTTGAGCAACTAATTTTCAAAGTTTGTTAGATCGCCAAATATTTGATTTTTTCAAAATTTTGGTAAAAAATCAAAAATTTAGCTTTATCACCAACTTCAAAAATGTATTGCTCGACAACACAAAAAAAAACACGTCCCTGAAATTTTAACAGCGTTAAAAGGACAATCTTAACTTTACAACATTTTGGTTATGGAAATCCATGTTGTCCTTGACAGGAGAAAAGAACATTCCAAATTTGTTTTAATAAATGTTTGTTTATTTTTTTTTAACATTTTTTTGTTTCTTAATTTCAAATCTCCACAATTTTATCAACAATATTGTCCCAAAAAGTTTTTTCGTATAACTTACGGTTTCCGAGTAAAAAAGCACAAAAAGCTGTCTAGAGACAACTAGTTGATTAAAGATTCGACACCAAAGAAAATAACACTCTCACTTGTTTTATGTACATTTGATAAACAAATGGAAAATTTGTATGCGAAAAGCTTAGACTTGGTGAAAAAGTAGTAGTTTTTCACAAAAACAAAATTATGTTAAAAATTTTTTGTTGAAAAAAAAAAAAATGTTGATGAAAAAAAGTTTTTGATGAAAGAAAAATTTTTTGATGTAAACAAAAATTGATGAAAAAAAAAAAAATACGAAAAAAAAAATTTTGGTGAGAAAAAAATTGATAATAAAAATAAAATATTTGATAAAAAAATTTTATGAAAAATTTTTAAAAAAAATTTGATGAAAAAAAAAATTTGATGAAAAAAAAAATTGATGAAAAAAAAAAAATTTGATAAAAAAAAAAAAAATTTGATGAAAAAAAAAATAGATAAAAAAAAAATTTATGAAAAAAAAAATTGATGAAAAATTAAGATAAAAAAAGACAATTTTATAAAAAAAAATGATGAAAAAAAAATTATGGAAAAAAAAAATTTTTGAAAAAAATTAATGAAAAAAAAAATTGATGAAAGAAAAAAAATTTGATGAAAAAAAAAATTGATAAAAAAAAAAATGATAAAAAAATTATGATAAGTAAAAAAAAGTTTGATGAAAAATTTTATGAAAAAAAAAAATTTTTGATAGAAAAAAAAAATTGATGAAAAAAAAAAAATTATGAAAAAAAAAAATTGATGAAAAAAAATTTGATGAAAAAAAATTGATGAAAAAAATTTTTTTTTTGTTGAAAAATAATTATGTTACTTTTTATTCACCAGCTGGTGAAAAACGGTTTTATTCACCACGAGGTAAATTATTATGCAAGTTACAAGCCCAAGTTATTAAAATTTTTGGTTTTTAGAAAATGAAAATAGTAATTCTTGTTTTCTTTTTCATTATTTGTTAGCTTATGTAGTCAAATTGAGGTGGTGTCCTGCAACTTTTTTTAAAATTAGACACCAGCCTAAGAACATTATCATGTTAAAAAAATCAAATGTTTGGCTTTCTAACAAACTGTAAAAATGTATTGCTCAACAATACGAAAAAACACCTCTCTGAAGTTTTAATAGCGTTAAAAGGGCATTCTAAACTTTGATACAAAATTCTCTGGAAAAAAGGGCAGTCAAATATAGTTTTCAAATTTTTTTTGTTGAAATTTTTGAAAAATTATTTTTTTTTCTAAATTTTAAATCTTCATAATTTTATCTACAATATTGTTTTTATAAGTTTTTTTGTACGACTTACGGTTTCCGAGTAAAAAAGTGTTAAAAAACTGTCTAAAAGGCAATATTGTCAAAAAAGCACTTTTTTAAACGCCCATACCTTCCAAAGTATTGATAAAAAAAAAAAAAAAAATATGGTTTTAAAGTATTTTCGATGCTCTATCAAATAACCAAAAGTAAACAAAATCTGTGATCCGTCATTTAAATTTCCCATGGATTTGCTCATATATTTTTATTCTAGTTTTTTTACGTTTCCAAACACCTTTGATAAAAAATTAAAAATTTCATTGGGCTATAAAAAAGAAACTCGAACTGACTTTACAAAACCCTTTAGTGATTTTGTCTACTTGATGGTCTACTTTAAGACGGCGTTGAAACCATTAAGGCTAAATTTTCTTGTGGCACAGTGTAATATGAGAGTGTCCGACCGTTTGTAGTTTTCTTGTGTAAAAAATCTTTTGTTTGGTGTGAAACATTTTCAGATTTTTATTAAAGCCATCTTTTAAACTATTTTTTCTTTTCCTTATATCCACTCCCATTTCCTTACTTCCGCTTTTCAAGTTTATTGTAGCAATGAAATTTTGAAATTGCATTCAATTAAAATTGTGCATTTGTTTTTCCGTTTCCCTCATGGCTTTTGTTCTAAGAATTTCTGTGTGTGTGTGTTGGTGTGTGTTTGTTTGTGTTTGCTATGATTGTATTTCACTTCTTAACAAAAGAAAAAAACAAGAAAAAAAAATATGAAAAATATCCAACCATTTAACAGTTTGAAATATTTTTGCACAAAAAAACACTCAAATCGATTTAAGTGTTAGTTTTTTTTCTAATTCTATTTCATTTCTAATTGAAATTCCTCTCATGATATTTTCTATGTTATCGTACTCACATCCTCGTTTTTAAGTCTATAGGAGGAATAAAGTCAAACAATAGCCTTTTAAATGCTAACCTTTTTTAATTTCCCCCCCCAAAAAAAAAAACACAAAAAAAACAAAAGAAATTTAAAAACAAACTGTTGGTCTGTTAGTGGCATTTTTCTTTTCTTTTGATAAATTCACAGCAACAAGAAATTCAAAAGCCAACAACCGAAAAAAAAAACAATAGCAACACCAATTTTGTTAAATGAATGAATGTAAATTTTATTAAAAACCCACTTTATTGTATTTTGAATACTTTTTGTTGTTGTTGTTGTTATTATTGGTCGGAACATTTTAGGCTTGTATATAAATTTATAAAATATTTCTTTTAAAATATGTATGCAATTCTTTTCAAACACATTATAAATTTATGGTTGCCATTCAAATATTCAAAAGGAATTAGAGTATTTCAAACTAAAAAAAGGTAATCGAATAATTTTGATATAAAAGGTGTTTATGAATTATTTAAATTGGTTTTCTTAATTAATATGCATTTTGTGGGTAACTGGGCGTATGATTTATATGAAATTAAGTAATAATAACAATTATACGCCATTATACAAAAGTCTGTTGGGGCGAATGTTGAATAATTTCATTTTAATACGATATCACTCATACGCCCACAGTAAGGAAAAATTTACTTTTTTGTACAATTTTACCTACACGTCGCAATTTTTAACCGATTTTAGATTTTCTTTTATTGTATTTTACATAATAAAATTCAACATCGATCTTTGATTTTAGTATACTTTTCGGATTTACCTAAATTTCAGAAAATTTAAATTTTTTTACTATTTTTGCTCTAAAAAATGCAAAAGGTAAGGTACGAATTTGATTTATTGACCAAACCAGTGGTTTTTAAAACCCTTTTTAACGATATTATTAACATTAGCGAATATATTTTTATTTTGTTTTTATATAACCAGACAAAAATTCATAAATTTTCATTTTTAAAAGCCTATATCTTTAAAAATAATTTCAACGAATTTATTTTTTTACCCTCCACTTACAAGGAAGGTATCCCATAGCTTACACTCCTATTGCTCTGCGATTTAAAAAACTAAAAAAAAGTGAACTAAAATCTGGGAAAATTAACTCAATTTTGAGAAAAAGAGGGAATGATTTGGCTCCAAAGATTTTTTTCTTGGTCTTAGTTCATAATTTTCCCAAAAATAAGGAAAACAATTTTATTTAATGTTAAGCCAATTTAAACTAGAAAATGGGAAAAATTATACTTCACATTTTAGAAATGGATTGGGTCTAGACCCTGGACCCATGGGTTCGGACCCCATTTAACTCGAGACCCCGTTGGGTCCTTTAAGGGTCCCCATAGATTTTGAACCAAAACTTGTTTAGTTTTTGAGATACGGTAATAAGGGGCCTGATAGGGTCTTGAGAATCTTAAAAACCGGATAACTCAAAAACTATTAATCGGAGGGCTTTCGGGTATTTTGCGGAAGTGTTCTACGAATCAAGAGCTACAAAAATGCCCTTCGACTTTTTCTCGTGTTGGCGGTATTTACCGAGATATGTGTATATATAAAATCTCGGGAATTTCAAATTTTAGATCTAAAAATTAGAGTCTTGAGACCCCGACAGATATGCAGAGCTAGGCTATTCCATATTTTTCTTTGTGGTCTTTCTTTTGAAAATTCCATCCGTTTCGCTCTATCTCGCTTAGTTTTCGAAAATTTTTAACTAAATTCTAAGAAGTTATTTACTAAATTCTCAGAAGTCATTAACTAAATTCTAAGAAGTACACTTCCTCAATTCAAAGAAGAGAAATACGATGATGTTTTTTTCAGTAAATTTTAACTAAACTTGAACTAAATTGTTTTTTAAGAAATATGTCTTAAAAATAAAGATACGATTCCCAGATTTGTGGAAAATTTCTTTGGCAGTAAGAATTTTTTTCCTAATATTAAAAAAATCCATTTAAAGAAAACTATGAACTAATTAAAAGTAAATGAACTAAAATTTTTTCCTCATAGTTAAGAAAATTTCCCATTTTAAAGTTAAAATTTAATAAAATTTTAGGAACATTCATGATAAATTTTCAAAGACATTTTTTTCCTTAAATTTAGTTATGTCCTTTTTTTCAGTGTAAGTACCAACAACTAAGTTTTATCTGATACTTTTTATCGGCTATCCCAGGGTTGCCACCTTATGAAAAATGATGGCCTTTCGGGAAAATCTGAACAAAAGCCGAACTAACAGGAATTTCACCAAAAGCAAAAACACGTGTCGACTTAAACTTAATAGAGATTATTATACATGAATTTGGAGGTCGTACGTATATACTTCTCCATATAAAGTAGCTTAACATTTACACATTTTTGACAAAAACCAACTTAAAAAAGAATAGATTTGCCAAGTCCGACACGCCATTGGATAGACCTCAAAAAATCCTTTCCATCCATATATAATGTTCATATAGTTCGTTTGGGATAAATACGAAAAAAATCTAAAAAACTTAAAAAAATTCCGTTTTTCACTATCCCATTTCCCCCCTTTAACCTTCACGATAGCCGATAAAAAAAAAACGGTAAATCTAACAATAATATTTTGTTCCTCTATAACATATAAACAGTGTAGGATGATCGGAGTGTAATATCGGAGTGGGATACCTTCCTTGTTAGTGATTTAGAGTATATATAAGTTAGTCATTCCGTTTGTAACTCATTAAAATATCGGTCTGAGACCCCATAAAGTATATATATTATTGATCAGTGATCGATTCTAAAACATTCTAGTGATGTCCGCCTTTCTGTCCATTTATGACTGAGACTTAGCAAATTTAATTGTTGTTGTCCTAATCGAAATCGGTTCAAAAGTTATGAACTAAAATGTAAGAAAATTTGGGTACATTCCACATAACCTAAGAATACAAAATGCTTTTAATTGACTGCTAATTGGCATATGTGAACAGAATTGGACACAGGATGGTATTTTTACAAGTACCAATAATAATGACCTCGAGCCAGAATAAACATCCTCAAAATATAATACTTTAAAGGTCGAATACAACAATTTTTATTTTTTGATAAAAATTAATCAGAATTTGAACATAATGTTTGGCACGCCATGTGATGAATATCCCTAATATGGAGTATTTTTCACAACAACAACACAGTGTTATCTGTGTATTGTTGTAGTCCAATGGACTATCGTATGTAAAATTGTTGTAAATATTTTTGTTGGTTATTGACAATCGTTGCCTTATTAGTATAGTACAATTTCTTCGTCTTTCTAATTCTCATTGTAAACAGTTACAGTACACTCAAAAAAATACGTTAGTAGATTTACTAATTTTTTTTTGCTAACGCTAGTTAGCGAACTTTTAGCAAATTTTTAGTTGAGATTAGCATGTTAGCAAAAATTCTTGTAAACTTCATTTAGCACATTAGCAATTTTAAACAAACTTTGAACTAATTTCTTTTGCTAAATTTGAAATTGAGTTGACTACATTTTTACAAGATTTTTTGCTAATATTAGCAAAATAAATGGTAATTTTTTTTTTATTTTCAGAAAACTTAAAATGGCGCTATCTCGGAAACTAAGCCAGATAGAGCAAAATGGAGGCCATTTTTGGGTCTCGAGCTCTCCATAGTATCGCCGGTCCTCTTCACATGTGTGGACCCTAATGGGCCCTAACTTTGGATCCAAAAAAGTTAGGATTCCCGAAAATTTTAAAATGCTCATATCTCGGTAAATATTGCCGACACAACAAAAAGTCCAAAAGCGTTTTTGTAGCTCTCAAAACGTAGAACAAGACCGAAAAATAGTCAAAAGCTATCCGAGTAATATTTTTGAAGTTATCGAGTTTTTTAATTCTCAAGACCCCAGTGGTCCCCTATAATCACGTATCTCAAAAACTAAGCAAGGTAGAGCGAAACAAATTTTGGATCAAAAACTATGACGATTTTTAAGGAACCCAACTAGGTCTAGGCCCATCGGGGTCTGGACCTATCGGGTCCGAACCCAATGGGGTCCTCAGATGTGTATAAACTAAGTTTAAAAAAAAAATATTTAGTTAACTAATTATTGGCAAAACATTTTTGCTAACTTTAGCAAAAAAATTGTGGGTTCAAAATCAGCAAATTTTCTTGTATGTTTACAAGCTTTTTTTGCTAACATTACAGTTTTTTTTTTTTTTTAGTGTAGGTCCTGCAGTATCAACAAACTAATACAGAATTATTAGAAAATGATTAAATTTTGGTTCAATTAATTAATTAATATAAATCTGACTACTTAAGTTAATATTTTAATAAATCTTAGGCGGTTGGTAGAAATTAGCATTATTTTCGCTAACACTACTAAAGGTAAAAAAAACTGTCGTTTTTTTGAGATCACGCCCAAAGACACAATTTCATGGATTTGAAAATTATATTTCCATAAATTCGATTAGAGTTTTATTCTAGTTCGAGGTCCAAAAATATTTCTATATACGATATTGTCATAATAGAGTATTTTTAATTTATTGCTTTAAAAAAGTTACTTATCTCATAGTATATCTGTACTGATCAGTTTCATCCCCACTAAGGAATCTTCAGCAGACTTTAGAGAATCATCGTCGGTCAATCAAACATCAAACTAGACAAAATATTTGATATATTTCACAAGTTATATGAGAAATACTATTATGAAGGTCCGAAATCTGTTTTCCAACAAAAATAACTCTTTTAAATCAACAAATTGTATATACTAAATCACCATCAGTACAGATATACTATGAGATGAGTAACTTTTTAAATCAATAAATTAAAAATACTCTATTATGACAATATCATATATAGAAATATTTTTCGGCCTCGAACTAGAATAAAACTCTAATCGAATATATATACATATACATATAAAGGCCGAATAAATACTTTTATTTTTATGTACCTTTTGGTACTAAAAATAAAAAAAACAACAATTCCATAAATTTAAAAATCTCCAAGTTTTATTGTTGTTATTGTTCAATTTTATTGAATACAGCTTGGAGAATCAATGTTCCTTTTTTTTTTTTGAATAACTTTCCGAACCCATTCTAAAATTTCCCAATTTTAAAATAAGTCAATTTATCAGAAATCCGGCCACCATTATTTTTCTGTTTTAATTATTTTTTTTTTTTCGAGAGAATCGTATTTTAATATTAAATTCTATTATAATTATGTAATTTTCTTGCGTTTTCTTGTTCCAACAAGGCGTATGAGTTACAAATCAAAAAATTTCGCAAATATTTGTAACTCATACGCTATGAAAATTGCAAAATTATTATGAAATTTAATATTCAAATGCTATTTTCTTGAAAATAAAAAAAGGAAAAACGCCATTCTGTTTTTTGTTTTTTATTTTTGTGAAATCTCTTTTATAGGAAATCTAGATTCTATTCTAGAAACTTTACCTTATTTAAAATTTCTAAGTAATTATTTTTTTACTAGTTGAAGTTACTATAAATAATCCTTTCATTGAATCGAATAATTGTAAACACAAAAAAAAAAATAAAAATCATAAACATTTTCTATGAATATAAAATCTACAAAAACATTCCATCCGGTAGCAAAACGGAAATGGCGGACAGTTTTATGAAATGGCACATATTGTAAAAACAAATGCACATACATGTGTATATTACATTGAATGCGCCCTTGACTAGGCAACAATTATATTTTTTTTTTGTGTAATTTCTGTTTTTTTTTTTTGCTTCCGTTTTAACGACTGCATATTTAAAATACCTGTTAAGAGGATTTAGAATTTTTTATGTACATTTAAAAAAATGTTTATTTTTTTGTAGGACGAAAATTATAAACTAAATTACAAAAACAATTTAAAAACTCCATAAAATAATTTATATGTCTGCATTGTTGAAATATCATATTAATTTTATGTTTTTATTTTTCTACAAAAAGAGATTTTCAAATTACAATTATTTATTGAACAAGTTAAATACATAGAACGTAGAAGATAATGTATGGTTATCATTTGTTTAAAAATCCTTTCATTTATCATTTTGTTTATTGAAAAATTTTCGGTTTTATTTGTTTGTTTGATTATTTTTCCATTTTTTTTTTTGTAATTTTGCTTTTGGTTTATATAACTAATAGTAATGTTATTTCAATATAACTAAAATACGAAAAACAGTAAAGTAAACCAGCAAATTTTTGTAGACCTAATATGTCCCAAGACCTAAAAGTTATATAGTACAAATTTAAGACCAAATTTTTGATCAAAGAGTTTACCTTGACCCTTTCATTAAGCTTGAGACAAAATTTAGTTAAAAATTAATTTGAGCCAAATGTACTAATTTTAGCACTTCGATCAAAGTTTTGGGGTTTTTCGAAAATTTTTACAAAAACCTACATATACACTTTGATCAAAGAGCGCCATGGGCAGGAATTTTCTGATTTGGCTCAAATTAAGTTTAAATGAAAGTTTGTCTCAAGCTCTATAAAATAGTCAGTGGATAAAATTTTTATGGAAATTTTCCAAAAATTCAAAACTTTGTTCGAAGAAGTTTAAAGGATAGATTGTCTTAAGCTCTATGAAAGGGTCAAACAAAAGAAATTTTAAGATTTTTTTAAATTTCATGAACGTAGAAAAAAGCGTAATTTTATGCAAATTTCAATCAGCGATATCTTGAAAACGGTTTGGCCGCTTTTAAATTTTACTTAATATTCGTGTTCAGAGCATTAAAATTTATAAATGTGTTCTGTTTTAATTTTTAAGTTAACAAAAATTATTTATTATTCGACCTATATATTCTATTGAGAAAGATTACTCCAGCTCGAGGTCACGTTTCTTTACTAATAATTACGATGATATTGTCAAAGTAACACTTTTCATTAAACAATTTATAAAGTTTGTTTATTTTAAGTTGATTGATACGGTCATTTTGCAAGACTTACTCTACACGTGTTTCGGAATTCGTCAAATTCCATTGTCAAGAGTATTTAGCAAATTGACAACTGTTATTGGCAAAACATAGAGTCTTATATTCGTGTGTAAATAGACATAGTACATAAATTCTCATTATGTCTATTTACATACGAATATAAGACTTTATGTTTTGCCAATAATGATTGTCAATTTGCTAAATACTCTTGACAATGGAATTTGACGAATTCCGAGACACGTGTCGAGTAAGTCTTGCAAAATGACCGTATCAATCAATTAAAAAAAAAAAACAAATAAATAAGTGCTGTTTCCAAAGTGAAATTTTGCTAGAAAAAATAACGCTACATTTCCCCAGGAAAATTTTTTGGAACAAATTCCTGGTTCAATAGATTCTTTAATATATTCTACGGTAATCACAACAACATTTTCTATGTAAAATTATTTTTCAAAAAAACTACTTGTTCTAAAAAACGATTGCTTTCGGGACAATTTCAAACAAAAATCATTGATTCTGGAATGTTAATTAGAACCGGTTGCAGGGTAATTTGATGCGTTCTGGAACCGATTATTTGGAACAGAAAATTTTGCTGGGTCGAACTTTGCAGTCAAATGCCGATTTTTAGCGTATTGTTTATATATGGATTTTTGGCAATAACTGGTCGACTAATTGATATTTTTTAAATCTGTAAAAACCAAATTATTGCTAGGAACCTGTCCAATAATTACAGTTAAAAAAAATTGATTTAGAAAATTTTTGTGGTGCTTATGAAGCAAAATGTTAGAAAATTATTTTTTTTTTTCATGGTTTTTGAAAATATTTTGCTTTATAAGTACCACAAAAAATTTCTAAATCAATTTTTTTAAAAAATTTTAATTGTTGGACAAGTCTCTAGCAATAATTTGGCTTTAACAGATTGAAAAAATATCAATTAATCGACGAGTTATTGCCACAAAACCATATAAACAATATGCTGAACATCGGCATTTTACTGAAAAGTTCAAAGGTCGATTAAAAAAAAACCGAACTAACATAAACAAACGCCGCGTTATGGGTCCAAATATATAACAACAAAAAAACTTGGTTGGTATTGAATAGCAAAACCGGTTCAGTGGTTCAAAAGTTATTAAGAAAACCGTAAATTTCAGATTGGTTTTACCTTAAATTCACGTGTTGAAAAAAAACCGTTAAACTATCTTTAAAAATATTGATGAGTCAGAAAAATATTTTACAAAGTATTTTTATCACTCACAAATATTTTTACACTAAGGCTGGATTACTCAATACTCCGTTATCAAATAACTCTCCGTTAAATTTAACTTTTTAACATGATAATGTTTTTAGGCTGGTGTCTAATTTTAAAAAAGTTGCAGGACGCCACCTCAGTTTGACTTTATTAGCTAACAATTAACGAAAAAGAAAACAAGAATTACTAATAATTCACCTCGTGGTGAATAAAACCGTTTTACAGCTGGTGAATAAAAACAGCTGGTGAATAAAAAGTAACATAATTCTTTTTCACCAAAAAAAATATTTTTTTTTATCATTTTTTTTTTTCATCAAATTTTTTTTTTTTTCATTAAAATTTTTTTTTTTCATCAATTTTTTTTTCCATCTATTTTTTTTTTCATCATATTTTTTTTATCATTTTTTTTATCAATTTTTTTTCATATTTTTTTTTTTTATCAATTTTTTTTTCATAATTTTTTTTTTTTCATTAATTAGTTTTTTGTTTTTTCATTTTTTTTTTTCATAATTTTTTTTTCATAATTTTTTTTTCATTCATTTTTTTTTTTTATCAATTTTTTTTTTTCATCAAAATTTTTTTTTCATCAATTTTTTTATCATTGTTTTTTTCATCAACCTTTTTTCATCAAATTTTTTTATCAAATTTTTTATTACCAATTTTTTTCTCACCAAAAATTTTTTTCATCAATTTTTTTTACATTAAAAAAGTTTTCTTTTCAAAAAAAAATTTTGGTAAATTTTTTTTTTTTAAATGATTTTGTTTTTCGTGAAAAAAAAAATCATTTTTTTTACCTAAACTACTTTTTCACCAAGTCTAAGCTTTTCACATAAAAATTTTCCATTTTTTTATCAAATGCACATAAAATAAGTGAGAGTGGTATATTCTTTGGTGCCGAATCTTTTATACTCTCCAAAATGTAAAAACACTTTTTTGCACTTATATTTGCACTCACTTACGAAATGTACAGCTCTTTTGGTTTTTTAATGGGGTCCTCGACTGATATTTCAATCAGTGATGCCATTTTAGCACTTTTAGTGCAAGATCTAGCACTTTTATTTTGGACTTAG
The DNA here is from genome assembly GCA_963921195.1 of Pegoplata infirma. Classification (NCBI taxonomy): domain Eukaryota; kingdom Metazoa; phylum Arthropoda; class Insecta; order Diptera; family Anthomyiidae; genus Pegoplata; species Pegoplata infirma. Next base: position 11,346,837 of record OY992536.1, read on the forward strand.
CACTAAAGTTTTGGGAAAAAGTGCCAAGTGCTAAGTTAGCGCTTTTTTAAAAATGGGGGTTTTCGTGTCAACTGACACAACTTTTGAAACCGATGTCTTCCGATCAGGATGAAATTTGCACCAAGGTTAGTCCTATTGGATAGTAGTTCAGACACAATTTTTCAACGAGATCGGTCAAGAACTCTCTGAGTTAGAGGGGGTCGAAATTTGACATTTTGGCCAAAGAGGTGTTGATTCTCATCCATGTAACTCCTTACCTATTGCTTTTAGCAAAATGTGTCCCGAAGAGTTTAGATAGCTATTTCTTCAGTCTTTCGAAAAAAAAATATAAAAAAAATAAAAAAAAAAATTTTGATTTTTTTTTTTTTAAATCCAAAACATTTTTGACTTTTTCCTCAAATTGGGCCCTTTTTTTTTTTTTTTTTTTTTGATTCAAAAGAAAGCTTAGGTGATTTCCTTTAAGAGCTATGGGGTCGCTTAGTGGGATGCGAGTGGGATATCTATGAAAAATTTTTTTTTTTAACTTTGGAACACAAAAAACGGTTCTTCAATTTGCACTATTAGGCGTGGGATAGCTAACCAGTTTTCGATTTCGATCCGCGATACCCTCTAATTTTTTTAGGTTCAAAAAAGAAAGTGCGAGCCAAAAAATGGGGGCGGTGGGGAAGGGCCATATGGCCCCTCATTGGGGTCAAATTTGGGCGTAAAGAGGTAGAAATCCTCAAAAAGCCCCAAAACTCCCCTAGAAACGCCCTGGAGGGGTGCAATGTGAGACCGACCTCCAATAATTTTCTGCCCCCAACATTTTTCTTGAACATACCTTACCCCTATTTCCACTTCCTAAGGGGGCTCCCATACAAAATGACATTTTTATAAAATTTGCTCCTACCGCTCTAACTGTCCATAGGGTGCCCCTAGAGATGTAAAATGTATGACCGACCCCCAATATTTTTTCAACTCCAACATTTTCTTAGAATATACCTACCCTTTATTTTCAACTCTTAAGGGGGTCCCCATACATTTTTTTTTATTTTTTTATTAGTTTTTAAAAGTACATGTTTTTATAATGTATGGGAGCCCCTTAAGGAGTGGAGATAGGGTGTTATGATGTTCGGACAAAATGTTGGTAACTAAAAAACAATGGGGGTTGGTCGTAATTTTTGCCTCTCTAGGAGGCACGGTAGGGGCGGTAGGAGCTGGTTTAATAAAACAAATTTATAAAAATTAAAAGAAATGTATGGGGACCACCTTAAGGGTTAAAGATACATTGTAGGTATATTTGCAAAAAATGTTGGAATTAATAAAATAATGGAGGTCGGTCATACATTTGGCCCCACTAGGGGCACTTTAGGGTAAGTTAGAATGGTAGGATCAAATTTTTTAAAAATGTTTTGTATGGGAGCCCCCTTAGGAGGTGGAAATAGGGGTAAGGTATGTTCAAGAAAAATGTTGGGGGCAGAAAATTATTGGAGGTCGGTCTCACATTGCACCCCTCCAGGGGCGTTTCTAGGGGAGTTTTGGGGCTTTTTGGGGATTTTTACCTCTTTACGCCCAACTTTGACCCCAATGAGGGGCCATATGGCCCCTCCCCACCGCCCCCATTTTTTGGCTCGTGCTTTCTTTTTCGAACCTAAAAAAAATAGAGGGTATCGCGGATCGAAATCGAAAACTGGTTAGCTATCCCACGCCTAATAGTGCAAATTGAAGAACCATTTTTTGTGTTCCAAAGTTAAAAAAAAAAAAATTTCATAGATATCCCACTCGCATCCCACTAAGCGACCCCACAGCTCTTAAAGTAAATCACCTAAGCTTTCTTTTGAATCAAAAAAAAAAAAAAAAAAAAGGGCCCAATTTGAGGAAAAATTCAAAAAAGTTTTGGATTTTTAAGAAAAAAAATCAAAAATTTTTTTTTTTATTTTTTTTATATTTTTTTTTCGAAAGACTGAAGAAATAGCTATCTTAACTCTTTGGGACACATTTTGCTAAAAACAATAGGTAAGAAGTTACATGGATGAGAATCAACACCTCTTTGGCCAAAATGTCAAATTTCGACCCCCTCTAACTCTGAGAGTTCTTGACCGATCTCGTTGAAAAATTGTGTCTGAACTACTATCCAATAGGACTAACCTTGGTGCAAATTTCATCCCGATCGGAAGATATCGGTTTCAAAAGTTGTGTCAGTTGACACGAAAACCCCCAAATGTATAGCATTTTAAGCATTTTTTTTTTTCAATTTAATTTGTTTTTTTTTTAGATCTTTTATAAAAAATTTTTTCCTGCGGCGCTTTCTTTGCACCTGTATAATGAAAGAACTCCCAAATCGTATGGAATTTATTTAATGTTTTTTCTTGGAACTTATTTCATGGCGCACAAACGAAAATCAGGAAACCTAAGAAATTAAGAAAGTATAATTTGCAATTTAAAAATTTAGAAAATATAAGTTGAAATTCAAACTACGAAAGTATAAATTAAAATTTAGAAATCCCAGTTAAAATTCAGAAAACCCAAGTCGAAATTCAGAAAAATGAAATTGAGAAAAAAACCAATTTAAATTTTGAAAACCCAATCAAAATCAAGAAAACCATTGGAAATTCAGAAATCCATATTGTAATTAAGAAGATTTTAATTTAAATTCAAAAATCCCAATTGAAATTCAGAAAACCCAGTTTAAATTAAGAAAACGCAATCGAAATTCAGAAAAAAAAGTTCTAAGCATAAGAGTGAATTTCGGCAAGGGGTTTTCGCGAATTTACGAGATAAAAAACGCTAACTTTCTAAAGACATTCTGAGGATGCTGAAGCTTGGCATATTTGTCGTTCGCATGGTCTGTTTTATTTGGAATTTCAGCCAAATCGGTCGGTTCAGATTGGTTTGACCTTAAATTCACGTGTTGAAAAAACCGAGTTTTAAAAAAAAACAAGCTTTAAAAACATTGGTTAGTCACAAAATTAATTTACAAAGTATTTTTGTCACTGAGAAATATTTTTACACAAAAAAAAAATTACACTCAAAAAAAATTTTACACTAAAAAAAAATTAGTATTTTTTCTTATTTTTTACAAAAATGACAAAAAAAAAATTTTTACTCAAAATAAAATATTTCTAATCAAAATTGTTAAATTTTTTTACGTTTTTACTTTTCTTTAAAAATGGCATTGTGGAGGGTATTCATAAATTCGGCCAAGTCCAATTTAACTTTTCACTTGTTTTATGTGTTAATGACTACTAATCTCAAAAAAAAAATTTCAAATTTTTTTTTCACGGATTCAGTAATTAAAAAAAAAAATAGCGTTTTTCTGTAGATTTTCCCTATATATCGCGTTGTATATATCCGATCTACTTACAATTGAAAGCATTGTAAAGAGAATCATACTTGCAACAAATCGTACAAACATTATTTTTCAATCAACACATTAGATAACGTGGAATTGGCATACATAAATGACAAAAATGCATTATGATTATATGAATTTGATTGAAACCGTAACAAAAAAATTTGTTATGTTTGTTTTTTAAGCCTGATCCTTAACTAACAATAAGATAACAAAGTCGGTTTGATTAACAAAATACACACAAAAAACACTATAGTATTTAACCAAGTTTTTATTCTTGTACATATTTTAAGTAAAACAAGTAGAAAAGTTAAATTCGACTTTGCCGAATCTATGAATACCCTCCACAATGCATTTTTTTTAAAGGGTAACACATTTTTTAACGTGAAAAAATTAACAATTTTGATTAGAAATATTTTATTTTGAGTAAAAAACTCTTTTTTGTCATTTAAAAAAAAAAAAAAAAAATTACTATTTTTTTTTTTGAGTGTAAAATTTTTTTCGAGTGTAATGTTTTTTTTACTGTAAAAATATTTCTGAGTGAATGCACGTACGTATGTACACAAAATATTGTAATTTTTGTAAAAAAAAAAAACAAAATTTTTTTGGTGTACATTTTTTTTGAGTGTAAAATTTTTTTTGAGTGTAAAATTTTTTTCGAGTGTGGTTTTTAAGTCACCAATGCTTTTAAAAGTAAACAAGTTTAAAAAGCATTGCTTAAAATTGAAACAACCCTGCAAAAAAAGTCATTACCACTTCTCAGTGGAGTGCTTTAAAACTATAACAAATGTAATGAAATACAACAAAAATAACAAAAAACACAAGACAAAAACACACAAACAGTTTTTTCTACTCCAGAAAACATAGATATTCAGCACTTAACTCATTACCTATCGCGACACCGCCATACAAATGTAAGTAGATATTCAGTAGAAAAGAACTACTCCTTGGAAGTAGTTGGAAGTTGTTTGAAAGCTCGGAGTACTTCTTATCTACTGAATATCTACTTACTTTTGTATGGGAGTGTCGCGGAAGGTAATGAGTTAAGTGCTGAATAACAACTTTTTATGGAGTAGAAAAAACTGTTTGTGTGTTTTTTTCTTGTGTTTTTTGTTATTTTTGTTGTATTTCATTACGTTTGTTGTAGTTTTAAAGCACTCCAAATAGAAGTACTCCGCACTTTTTTTGCTGGGAAGTTTGAAAAGCATTGTTTAGTTACCACCAATGCTTTTAAAACTTGTTAAAACACGTGGCATTTTAGATGAAACTAATTTTAAATTCAGGGTTTTGCTTATAACTTTTGAACCACTGGACCGATTGAGCCGAAATTTAAAACCAAACAGACCCGGGGAACGGCAAAGATACATGCCAAGCTTCAGTAGTATTATTATTGTCTTTCGAAAGTTATCGTGTTTTTTATCTCGTAAATTCGCGAAACACCCTTGCCGAAATTTACTCTTTTGCTCATAACTTTTGAACCACTCGACCGATTTGGCTAGATTGCAATACCAACCTGACCAGGTAAATGACAAACATATATGCCAAACTTCAGTAGCCTCTGTAAAGTCTTTCAAAAGTTAGCGTGTTTTCTACGGACAGACAGACAGACAGACGGACGGACGGACGGACATCGTTAGATCGACTTAAAATCGATCGAGGATCATAAATATATATACTTTATGGGGTCCTAGACCAATATTTCGAGGTGTTACAAACGGAATGACAAACTTATATATACCCTCTATCACTAGAGTGGAGGGTATAAAAATTAAGGAAATTTTTATGAGTAGTTTCTAAAAATTCGTTATAACTTTGGTGATTGCCCATAGATTTTTATGAAACCCATTTTGTTATATTTGTATAGGTTCAGGCTTTTAAGGTAAATAAAAAAAGTTGTTAATTTGCAAGGATTAGTTAAAAAAAAAATTAAAAATTTGTTTTTTGATTAACAAATGAATTTTTTTATCAAAAAATTAATTTTTACAATATATTTGTCTATCACGCGTAAACTATTAAACTGATGGGGAAATAACGTGTGTAAAGATTGTTGCAAATTTGATTAACATTAATTTGGTTTTAATCACGAGTAGATTGGAGGTACATTACTCAAGATATAGGGAAAACAGTGAAAATAACTCCAAAAAAACGCAAAAAAATTTATTAGAAATATTTTTTTCGATAAAATTTTTAAGTTTAGCGGACAGTTTAATACGCACAGTTAGTGCGCATTTTCTTTGTAAACTCGAGTTTTTGTTAAAAATCATTATTTGTTAATTTAATAAAAGAAAAAAAATCTAGCAATTTTTTTTTGGTCCGTAGAGCATTTTAGCACTTTTTTTCTGCCATTTAGCATTTTTTCAAAACTCTCTTATGGCTACACTGATTTCAATTCGTTTTGCATGGAATAGCAAATTTTTCTAAAAAAACTTTGCTTTGGCAAGTACGCCCAAATCTTCCGCAAAACATTATCATGATTTAATGTTTTTAGCAAGAGTACAAAATTTGCAGTCATTTTTCGGCTTAGTGTGCAATTACAATTCTGGCGTTGGCTTTGAATTTTGTGTAAAGAGAGGGCTTTTGATTTAAACAAAGGCTTTGGCTTTGAATTTTGTTCTGGCGTTTGTTTGTATACACACACACAAAGAATAACAGAAATATAATTATTTGGTGGAAGAAAAATACATTTTTCCTGAAAATTATATTTTTTCGGTGAAACATAAAACTGCTTTGGTGTTTTTATTGATATTTTTTTGATACTTGTTTTTTTTTTATAATAATTGGCGGTAAATTATATTTCACTTTCTTTTATATGTACTTTTCTTATAATTTTGCAATACACAGATGTGTTTCATAAACAAGACGTGTTTCATAAACAAAATCAACCCTTTTTTTTGTAAATGACTGGCAATGCCAAAGCAAAAAAAAAATACTCACGAGAGCAAAGCCAAGAAAATAGAATTGATTCTATTCTGGCTTTGAAACGCTAGCGTTGGCTTTGAATTTTGTTCTACATACAAAATGTATGGGAACAAGCAAAATTCGAGGCCAACTCCAGAATTGTAATTGCACACTTATAATTGCAAATTTATCGTAGATTACGGAAAAAAATATTTCAAATTTCGTTTTGTATGTTAAAATATTTTTTTTTTTAAACAAATTAAACTAATCAGAAAATAAATCCACTTTTTGCAAAACACAGTATTAGTTTTTAAAATTCTCATTTAGTTTACAGTTTTTTTTGTATATGTATATGGACTTTTGTAATTAACTTTTAACGCTTGTGATATTTTACTAATTTCGCAATAACATTTTTATTTGTAAACTAGGTGGTACCTGTGAATGTAGATATGTTAAGGGAACCATAATGAGTAATTCTGCAAAGGCACAGCGCAAATAGTCTCATTATCTCATGGTAAGGAACGTGTAAAGTTGAAAAATGTAAAAAAGTCGCTTGATACTCTCATGAAATTTTTCGTTCAAAGTTCCATATTGTTGGGTGCGTTAAAGCTATTACTCCAAATTTAATACCGTTTAATCAGTAGACTTGGGCAATTATTTGGTATAGGTTCAGTGGATGTGCCATCAATAAGAAGAAAGTTACATGGACCTAATTCTTTGATACCAATTTTTTTCAATTTTCAATTTTTCGAAGTTTTTTGATTGTAGCTTTTGGTGCAAACTGTAATTTTAAAATTCAAATACACATGGTAAAAGCCCTTGCAAATATGCACAATCTGAGATTGATTCGAGTGATGTGCTCGCAATGGTTACAAAGCTGCAGCTCTCCAAAAATGGGAAGAAAAAACGTGAATTTTTTAAAAAGTCTGTTTTTTGCGAGGCACACTCCCAGTTTTATTCCGAATGGTTCCGAATGCTTTGTGAACTTTATAATTTACCATTTCCCACTTGATTTACAAACGCACCCAAAAAATATTCAATTGCAAAAATTTTATGAACTTTTTAAATTTTTTGCAAAATTTCGATATTTTAGTTTTGCATTATTTGACAGCCAAATGTGCATGGCTGAAAGTTGAACATGTAGAAACAATGGTATGTGCAAATATAATAAATCATGGAAAGCAACATTGATCAAAACTTAATATTGGCGAATTCCGCGGCGTTTTTCTGTTTTACGTTTTTTGTAAGGCACATCCAGGCCGCTTATCGAAATTGGTCAGTGAAAAGCGCGTTTGGTAGTATTTTTTATGCTTTATCTTCAATCCATTCGCACCCAAAAACAATTGACGTTTTAGTGGTTTTTTGGTGGTTTTAAAATTTTGATACTTTTAAATTTAATGGTTATATAAAATCTTACATTACTTAAATAAAGTAGAAAAGAAATGTATTTTGATAGATTATGACATGTCTTATTTAAATAATATTTCAAAATTAGTCCATTGATTCTTGCAGTCGCGAAAATCGCGAAAAATCGCTAAAATTTTTTATAACCTTGATAAAATTAGTAATAACGTTTAAATATTTCGTAATAACCTTAATAGTAGCATTACTAATCATACTTTAAATAGTTTCAATATTCAGTGAAGGACAACACTGTAAAATCAAACATTTAATATTAAAAAAAAAATTCAAAATTCAAAATTATTAAATTTTTTTTTTCAAAAATGTTGCCTTTAAACCACTGCAGTTTCTTACCTACTAGAGATAGAATAATGGTGTTAACTAAGAATTTGTTGAGATTTTGTTAATGCATTTGGTAATATTTTTCTAAAAAAAATAAAACCGCTAGAAAAATTTTTAGTTCCAAAATATTGGAAAATGTGCCGAAAAAAATTGGTTTAATGCAAATATCTCGATATTTAGCAAAGATTTTATGCATGTTTGAATATGTATTTTAGCTATGGGTAAGCATAATACAAAATGGTACGTTTGGTTAACTTCGGATAAAAAATGTAATTTTGACAATTTTTTTAAAAATTTTAACTTGAAACCGCCATAGTTTTGGGTGCGACCGCTCAAATTAATGCACGCGGACGGATTTGATTTACTTACTTATAATGTAATTTATCTACAAAGTCTTATCAATGTGCCGCGAAAAAAAAATCGCAATTTTTTTTTTTCTTAAATATTAAAAGTTAATGACAATTGCTCATATAAAAGTTTGAAATCATCTTTATGAAAACTTTCTAAAGTATTTTTTTTACTCAAAAGTATTAAAAATATACTAATTTTTTTTTCTGTGCGGTTTGGTTAAATAAAATTGCTTTGCTGGGTTATTGATTCTATTTGCCAATAAGAGCCTTGATATCATTGCAAGTACACAAAAATAGATATAGAGAAAAAGATTTATAAAGAGTTTCTGTATGTAATTTGATTTTTAAAATACAATTTATCTTATTGCATATATATATTTTTTTATAAAAAAAAAACTATAAACAAGTATGTTTACTTAATTTGTTTCCATATCAAATATTACAAAAAAAAAAATTTAATAAATTTTCTTCCTCCTCCAAGGAAATATCAAATAAGGTTTAAAAATATTAGTTTAAGCTACATAAATATTTATTTACACAATAAAGAAACAAACTAGAAAAGTGGAAAAATTTAAAAAATTGTAAGAATCATTTAATACAAAAAAAAAAAAAAAAATAGAAATAAAATAAAACTTAAACTATAAAAGAACCATCAACAAAATTAACACATGATCTCGTTAAATATAATAACATTTACATATAAAAATCATGTTTCCTTCATGTTATTTTTCCTAATTTCTTTGCACAGGAAAAAAAAATACAAAAAATACAAGGAAAAATTAAATGAAGAAAATCAACAGCCAACAACAACAGCTAGACAAACATGGCCTATAAAATTAAACAGCTCTCAAAGGACATTTATGAAAAAAAAATATAAAAAAACACTCACACATACAGCTAAGTGTTTCATATACATATAATATAAAGGAGCAAATTCTTCCTTTTACCAAAGGGAAGTAGAAACAAACACTTACCACTTACTCACACCCAAACATTTACAGCATTTTTTGTTTATTTTTTCTTTTTTAGTTAGTTGATGATATTTTCATTATGAGAGGCTTTGTACACTTCCTACATATAGATTTATATATGTTTGTATGTGCCTTGTACAATGCGCCAGAAAATTTTACCGGAACTTCGTTATCAGTTAAACTAAACTTCACTTTTTGGAACCTATAGAGGGGCGTGGCAATATACGCTATACAGGGGCGTGGCAATATACGCTATTTTGTCTAATCGTGGTCCTATATGCAAGCCCTTCGCTATCACTATCTGTCGTGAAATTCTCATCATCAAGAACTGTTTGCATGATTGCGAAACAGGCTTACAATGTTCATTATAGAACAAAGGGGCATGGGATTTTACGCACCCATTTCCTATCGTTGCACTCAGTTAGCACTATCTGGGAAAAAAATTTTAATTAAATTGGCTCAGCCGTTTTCGTAACAGGCAGAAACAAAATTTCATATAAAAAAGAGCGTTGCATTTTACGTCCCTTTTTCCGATAGCACTTCAACATGGTCTATAGTTAGTATTCGGTTAGTACTATCTGTGGCGAAAACCTTATCAAAATCGGTCCATCCATTTTTTATATAGATGTCAGTAGTGATACAGTGGGAAAATTGGATTTTGTCACGCTTCTCCAAATCCCAAACCTACTTTACAGTGTTACTCGACAGGCTATTCCTACATCGCTATTTGAAAAAAAATGTATGAACTTAGAACAAGTTTAAGAAATTTTTTGAAAAAATGTCAATTAAATTTTTATTTAGTTCGGTTTGAGTCCATATTAATTATTTCTGAAAAATAATAATTGTTGTATAACGACAAAATCTGAAAAAAATCAAGTGACAACATAGGCTAAGTGGAGATGTCGACAGTTTTTGGAAGATGCCACACACTTATTATGTGTCAGATTAAAATTAGCCACTTAAATGAAACTTTTGAACAAATTAAATATCGGAATTACTTCAAGACAAAGAGAAGTAATTCCGATATTTAATTTGTTAAAAAGTTTCATTTAAATGGCTAATTTTAATCTGACACACATTAAGTGTGTGGCAATCGAAGGAGTGCTGATGATGGAAGGGTGGCTTCTTCCGAAAGCTGTCGACATCTCCCCTTAGCCTGTGTTGTCGCTTGATTTTTTTCAGATTTTCTCATTGTACAACAAACAATTATTATTTCTCAGAAATAATTAATTTGGACTCAAACCGAACTAAATAAAAAAATGAAAGGCTGTCTCAAAGGAAAGGGCCAAGTGAAAGAAATTTTGGGATTTTTATAAAAATTTCTTAAACGTTGAAAAAACCACAATTTTTTGCAAATTTCAAATTGCGATATCTCCAAAACCGTTTGACGGATTTAATTATTTTTGTATTGGTGCTCAGCTTATCAAATTTAAAAAGAATTATGTCTTGCAACAAACATTTTTTTACACATTTTTTTTTTGGTAAAATTTTAAAAAATTCCAAATTTTGATCGCCGGCTGCCACGATTTAATTTTATACGATTGGACTCAAATTTCTACCAAATAAGTTTTAGGACTAGGAGAATAAAACTTTTGCTGGTCGTTCAAAATCTGAAGAAAAACTTTTTTGACATATAAAAAAATGCCAGTACATACTTCTTTTGGATGAGTGTAGAACCCCACAAGTCAAAATTTAAGATTCTGCGTTCTTAAGCGCTAAAATACCAATTTTACATATGTACCAAGGGAGTACATTAGAGTGCCCAGAAAATTTTTTTTTTTCTTTTTTTAGGTCTTACACCCTAAATTTGTTAATGAAAAAAAATTTCGGTTTTTTTTGTGGATTTTTAAAATAAAATCTTAAGGTCGTGCTCGCGGCTTTTTTTCAAAAATCTCCGAATTTACGATTTTTAAATTATTTAAATTGTTTAAATGCTTTAAATTGGTGAAGTAAAAAAAAATTTCATCAAAAAGGAGAATTACGCTAAAAATAAGTATCGTCCATTCCATAAGATATTGCCCATTCCATGAGATATATCCCATTCTTTAAGAAATTTTACATAATGCCATGAAATATTGCATGAAAACACCTTAAGGAATTAAAGATAGGTTGGGGGGTAAAAGCTAAGGGGGTCGGCCTTGTTTTCTACCCTTCTAGGAGGCCCCGTGAGGGCGGTAGGAGCGGATTTATAAAACAAAGTTATAAAAAAAAACGATAATTGTAAGGGGATTAAGGGTTAAAGGTAGAGGGTAAGTGTGTTCTAAAAAAATGTTCGTGTTGAAAAACTAAAGGGGGACGGTCATACATTTGACTCCTCTAGAGGCAATCTTGGGAAAGTTATAGCGGTAGGAAATTTTTTTTATTAAAATGTTGTTTTCGTATGGAAGTCCCTATAGGGAGTCGAGATAGGGCTAAGGTATGTTTGTAAAAAAGGTTAGGGTGACAAAATCTCACATTTAACCCAGTTTTTGGCGACTCTGGGGCAGTTGTGGGGCTTTTTGTGAATTTTTACACCTACAGTGTAGGTCCTACACGCCCAACAGATAAAGCCTCACAACTACCCAGGAGTTGCCTAAAAAGAGGTAAAATGTGAGACCGACCCCCATTAATTTTCCATACCAAACATTTTTTCCAAATATACCAAGGCCCTATCTCCAATTCCTAAGGGGGCTTCCATACAAGGATTACAACGATAAAACTGCTCCTACCTCTAACTATCTTAAGGGTGGCTCTGGAGAAGTCAAATATATGACCGACCCCCAATAGTTTTTCAACCCCAACATTTTTTCAGAACACACTTTCCATCTATCTTCAACCATTAAGGGGGTCCCCATACAATGCTATTTATTTTTTCAACTTTTTTTATTAAATCCACTCCTACAGCTTCAAGGGGGCCTCCTAAAGGGGTAAAAAAGTAAAACCGACCCCCTTATCTTTTACCGCCAAAATTTTTTCCGAATATACCAACAACCTATCTTCAATTCGTAATTATGTAAAATATTTCATGACATTATGTAAAATATTTCATGACATCTTCTTCTTCTTTATTTGCATATCCACTACTGGATGTAAGCGATTACATACATTTTATAAAAATTTCATTTATAACTTTTTGTTGTGTATTGGTTTACACAAATACATAAAAAACAAGTAAGAGTGTTAAATTCGGCTGTGCCGAATCTTTGATACCCTCCAACATGTTCAAATATATTTAAAAAAAATTCAGAGGCGTTTTTTTTGGGAGGGGGGCTATGTGGGGGTGGTTGGGGATACCTTCCCCATCGCGATAAATGTTAACTAATTTATTTGTTATGCTTTTTTAACATTAGTAATACCATTTACTCATAATTTTTATGATTTTTTTAAATCCACGCCCACAAAAGGGGGCGGGCCAAAAAAAAACTTAATTTTGTAGCCCCCGGGGTCTAAGTGCAGGACTTTGAACACCTTCTGACATAAAAAGATTTCATTTGTTTAACAACAATGCAAAAAAAGCTGTAAAAAATTGCGTTTTTTGAGACTTTTTTTAAGTTCTTTAAGGAGGAACTTTTTTCCCCCTGATCCGATTTTACCCATTTCCGAACTTAACCGGCCTATGACCAAGAGACACATTCGTGCCAATTTTCAGGAGTCTAGCTATATTATTTTGGACTGAATCGTGTTTTATACAGACGGACGGACGGAAGGACGGACATTCATAGAATGACTTAAAATCGATCATAGATCAATAATATATATACTTTATGGGGTCCCCGACCGATATTTTTATGCGTTACAAACGGAATGACAAAGTGAGTATACCCCCATACTGTGGTTGGAGGGTATAAAAATACATGTCATTGATTCTACTTCATACATTTACCTAATGTACAATTGCAACCTTATTCTATACTATTAATTATGTTTAAAAAATCATCTCGGCTTCTTGCGGTGGTTATAAGTTCATTGATCGTTCGTAACCCAGTCCAGTTTCGTATATTTCTTAGCCACGATAGTTGTTTTCGACCAATACCACGTCTTCCTTCGATTTTGCCTTGGATAATGAGCTGTAATAACTCATACTTTGGTCCTCTGATTATGTGACCGAGATATGCTGTTTTTCGTCGTTTAATATGTTTTAAAAGTTCACGATCTTTATTAAGAATTCTTAGAACTTCAATATTTTGTACTCTATCGGTCCATTTTATGTTTAAGATTCTTCGATAGCACCACATTTCGAATGCTTCCAGTCTGTTCATGCTAAGTACTTTTAGCGTCCATGTTTCAGCCCCATATAGCAATACTGACCAAACATAACATTTTAAAAATCGTAAACGTAGATTGATGTTGACGTCTCGGTTGCTTAAAATTTTTCTGAACCTGCAGAAAGCATTTCTGGCCATTTCGATCCGACATTTTACTTCTTTGTCACAGTCCCAGCTGTCATTGAGCCAACATCCAAGATATTTAAAATTAAATACTCTTTCAATTTGTGTGTGATCTACGTTCATGGATGTATTTGCATATTGGTTTACACTTTCTCTACTTATTATCATATATTTAGTCTTGGCAATATTTATATCTAAGCCATATTGTTTGCTGTACTGGCAAACTCTATCCAAAAGGAGCTGCAGATCTGCTAAACTGTCAGCCAAAAGTGTTGTATCATCGGCATATCTAATGTTATTTATATACTGGCCATTTACCTTGATACCCAGTTCTATATCTTCATGACATTATGTAAAATTTCTTAAAGAATGGGATATATCTCATGGAATGTGCAATATCTTATGGAATGGACGATACATATTTTTAGCGTAAGTCTCGTTTTTGATGACATTTTTTTTACTTCACCAATTTAAAGCATTTGAACAATTTAAATAATTTAAAAATCGTAAATTCGTAGATTTTCGTAAAAAAGCCGCGAGCGCGACCTTAAGATTTTATTTTAAAAATCCACAAAAAAAAAACGAAATTTTTTTTTATTAAAAGGAACAATGGTTAGGCCACACTCTTAGAAAAACTGTCGATGATGCAGCACACTTTGCTTTAGAATGGAATCCACAAGGACGTAGACTTCGAGGTAGGCCAAAGCAAACTTGGCGTAGAACTGTAATGCAAGAAACGAGGAAATCTTTTGGTCAATTGAGAGCTATTGCGCGTGATAGAGATCTGTGGAAGTTATATGTTAGCAACTTATGCAATATTTAATATGTATACATACTTTTTTTTTTTTATTTTGTTTATTTTTATTTCTTTTAAGATGTATGTGAATAGACTAAGTTCTTTAAGAATATGTCATTAATAATAATAATAATAAAAAGGAACAAATTTAGGGGGTAAGACCTAAAAAAAAGAAAAAAAAGTTTTTTTCTGGGCATATGTAAAAGAATCGAAGTTTTGCAAAACTTTTTTGTGTCAAAATGTCTGGTTTTTTGCTAAAGATCTTAGATGTAAAATTTCAAGTTTATAGGAAAATTATTTTTGAAAATCGAAAAAGTACCAAAGTTATACCCAAAGTTAACTCTTAGGTTAAGGTTAGGGTGGTGGTAGATAAAACGATGGTACAATTTTCGTCTTATAATTCTCAATGGGTGTAAAGTCGAATATGTATCAATATGTTAGTTTGAAAATAAACGATTTGTCATTTGTAATATGGGGTTTTTATATTTGCTTAATAATCATGACAATGGAATCTGACAAATTCCGAAACAAATTTAAAACAGAAAAATAATTTACTTGAAAACTGTTTTATGATAATATCATAGTTTTAATTAGTAAAGGAAATAATGACCTCGAGCTATAATAAACCTATTTTTCCGCCCTTGCAGATAATATACCATATACTGTCATTTTCATGATGGTATATGATATATTAACTGCTTATGGGACGCACAGCTGAGTGCTACCGGACGCGTCACAGGTTGCGGATAGTGGTACGTTCCGCAGATATGTGGAGTAGCTGCTATATGGCAGTCGCGGACAGTCAGCGGCTACAAGAGGAGAGTCTCGGGGGGTCTTTCTAGACTCCGCAAATCCCGAGTTTGCCAATGATCCTTGTAGCGTCGTGGCGAGCAATTGGCGCCAACCAAGAAAACCAATATCACAACATGTGTTGTGGAAAATAGCATGTCTGGAGGCTACAGCTGGCAGCCCCAGCACCAGAATCGGGTGCTATCGGCTAATCACCGATTCACTCCTAAACATAAATGATTACCGAAACCACAAATAATGAAAATCTAACTGATCCCCCCGTGATGACGACCTTTAGCTTTAAATCAAGGACACGATTTGGAACATGGAATATTAGAACGCTACTTGGACCCTCAAAATTGGCTCAGCTTTGTAAGGTATTTAGTGAATACAACCTCCTTTTTCTCGGATTATGCGAAACTAGATGGCCAGATAGTGGTGAAATAATAACTTCCGATGGCCTCACGTTTATATATTCAGGCAAACCAACCGGACAGCCAAGATCAAGCGGCGTAGGCTTTCTACTATCAATGCCGGCAAAAAGAGCGTTACTCAACTGGCAACCACATTCTGATAGAATAATATCTATTCGTCTTCGTACACGAGCACGTAATCTAACATGCATACAATGTTACGCCCCAACCGAGGATGCTGATTACGATGTCAAAGAAGAGTTTTACAGCCTTCTGGAAAGCACGATCAAGTCTACACCAATGGGTGACATATTGCTGCTGACTGGTGACTTTAACGCGCAGCTTGGACCAGACAATACAAACCTAGAAGAGGTTATGGGTGCACATGGACTGGGAAATATGAATAAAAATGGAGAACTTTTCTCTGGGATTTGCGCTAGTAATAACAGCACAATTTTCCCTCACAAGTCCATACATAAAGTAACTTGGCTTTCACCTGGAGGACTGTACAAAACGCAGATCGACCACATAGCCATAAGCAGAAAATGGCGCGGCACATTGCTTGATGTACGCAACAAATGTGGTGCTGATATGGCATCTGACCATTACCTCTTAATAGGAGAAATACGTTTAAAAGTTGCAGCAATAAGAACGCGAGAAAGGCAGAATACGTCACGTCGCTACGATGTCAACAAATTACAGCAACACACAATTCGAGAGGAATATATAAACTCACTTAGTACCGGCTTTGAAAATCTTACCTATGAAGATAAAAGAAACTGGAACAAAATAAATGACACTTTTGCTGAATGCGCTCGTAACCATTTAGGATACCCCCTAGCTAGGAGAAAAGTATGGATTTCTGACAACACCTGGCAGTTAATAGAAGAAAGAAAAAATATGAAAGGAGCTATTAACTCTGCGCGTACCAGAATGGCCATAGCCAATCTGAACTCCCAATATAGTCAGCTCGATCGTATGGTAAAACGTAGTGCAAGACGAGATAAGCGCACCTGGATCGAAAATATGGCCTCTGAAGCACAGGTAGCTGCTGACACGCACAGAACCAGGGATCTATACAGAATTGCAAGACAGATCACAAATAAAACGTTTACTTCTTTTCACCCCTTAAAGGACCCTAGGGGAGGTAAAGCAATCACAGTCGATAGACAACTAACTATCTGGACTGATTATTACACCGAAATGCTGTCTATAGAACAACCCATCACACTCTGGCACTGTACGTGTAATTCCCATTATCAAAGGACCGACATAGACATAAACTGTCCTGAACAAACAGAAATTGCAACTGCCATTCAATCACTAAAAAATGGTAAGACACCTGGTGCCGACAACATTAACCCTGAATTAATTAAGGCTGATCCTGTCCTCAGCTCTTCAATAATAAGCCCATTAATAGAGGAATTCTGGTCGTCTCGTTATCTTCCATCGGAAATAAAGGAAGGTGTCATTATCAAACTCCCAAAGAAGGGTGACCTTACTGAATGTAAGAACTGGCGAGGCATTACGCTTCTCAACATGGTGTACAAGGTTATTGCACAAATAATTCATACTCGACTTTCCTCCGTTCTCTCAGCTGAAATAAGAAGCGAACAGGCTGGGTTTAGAATGAACCGCTCCTGTACTGATCATGTGAATAGCCTTAGAATCATATTGGAACAATCTATCGAATGGCGCTCGCCACTTTATCTGGTATTCATAGACTTCGCTAAAGCTTTTGATACGCTTCATCATCAAGCAATATGGCATGCACTAAGATGCAAAGGTGTTCCAGCAGATATAATAGAACTTATTAAGTCTCTTTATGACAACTCCACGTGTCGAGTTCTGCATGGAAAAGCGCTAGGAGCGTCCATATCAGTACACACTGGTGTGCGTCAAGGATGTGTATTGTCCCCATTGCTATTCAATATAGTTTTAGATATAGTAATGCAGGTAGCAACGGATGAAAGAAGAGGTATAACGTGGGGTTTGCATGGGCGACTAGAAGATTTGGACTATGCCGACGATATCTGCCTCCTGTCACATAGTTTTGCAGATATGAAAACTAAACTAGAACGAGTACAAGAAATAGCTTCAAATGTTGGCCTTCGCATAAATATTGACAAAACCAAAGTTCTGCGTGTTAATACCGAAAATAGAAACAATTTTGCAATAGACGGTGTTGAACTTGAAAATGTCCAATCTTTCTGTTATCTGGGAAGTATTCTAACTAATACCGGCGGTGCAGACGCAGATGTCTTCAATCGTATTAAAAAGGCTAAACAAGCTTTTGGAGTACTACAAAAAGTATGGAGGTCTCCACAAATTCAAATCAATACAAAGCTATGTCTCTTTTCCACAAATGTTAAATCCATCTTATTATATGGGTGCGAATCCTGGAACACTTCCGCACATGAACTTCGATCCATCCAAACATTTATTAATCGTTCCTTGCGCAAAATATTGCGGATTTTCTGGCCAAATGTTATTTCGAATGATGAGCTCTGGCACAGAACTGGTGAAACCCCAATTCGGCTAGAAATTGCGAAACGTAAATGGAACTGGATAGGTCATGTTCTTAGAAGATCCAATGGAGATATTGCTAGAATGGCAATCGAATGGAACCCACAAGGCAATAGAAGAGTTGGTAGGCCATCTAATACGTGGAGACGGACGGTGCAACACGAAGCTCGCTTGATGGAAAAATCTTGGTCCGAAATTAAAACGCTAGCACAAGACAGATCTGAATGGAGACATTTTGTTGTGGCCCTTTGTTCCAGCCTGGAACTATAGGAATTAATATATATATATAATAAACCTACTCAAAATATAATAATTTCCAATTCAATTTTTCTAAAAAATTAAGAATTCTAGATCATACATGGGACTAATTAATTAATGGGACCAATTAATTGATGGTTTAATTACCATTTAATTGGTGTCAATGGTAATGAAATTTTTTTCATTACCATTGGTTTTATCAATGGTAATGGTTTTAATTTAACCAATTTAATTACTAATTGTTAATTAAAAAAAAATAATTACCATTGGTATGGCATCAACTAAAAAAAAATAGTTACCATTAGTAAAAGTCGTCACAATATCATCCAATTCGTTAATATTTGAAAATATCTGTAGTTTTTTGTTATTTTGTATTTTGTATTTAAATTTTTACATTTTTTAAACCAAACACAAGTTGATTGCCTTTGTATTACACAACATTTGATTTTTTTTTTTGTGTTTTGATGTTTGTCGTTGACATTGTCATATTTTTCAAATAACATAATTTGATATTTAAATTTATAACTTTTCAAAACAACAAAAAATGTGCGAACCAATGGTTTTGAAACCAATTATAATTGGTGTTTTCCAACAATTGCTGCATTTCATTACCATTAATAATTATTTTTTTCAATTAAAAAAAATTTAATTACCGTTAAATGGTAATGAAATTTTTTTCATTATCATTGATATCCACCAACGGTATTTTAATTTCAATGGTAATTAAAACTTCCCATCTTTGTTCTAGATTTTAAATTTCATGTTTATAAGACCATAATTTAAAGAAATAGGAAGAGTACCAAAGTACAATTGTTTACCCTTTTGAATCCAATAAAATCGGAATTCCTAAAAGGTACCTTTTTCGGAATGTTTATTTGTATTATTTTTTTTGTCGAAGGGTCCTAAATTCAAATTTTAAGTTTCTAATTATGACCATTTTTTTAGGAAAATGAAAAAAGTACCAAAGTCCACTATTTTACCCCTTTACCCCTTTTAGAATTTAAATTTGCAAAAAGTGCTTATTATTTAAATTAATATAAAAAGTACGAAAGTATAAATTTTTACCATTTTTACTGCAATAAAATTAGAATTCCTAAAAAGTCCTTTTTTCGGAATCCGTTTTTTTTTTTGTTTGCTTAAGGTACCTTAATTTCAAGTTTCTATGGCCATTATTTCAGAAAAAAGTACCAAAGTACATTATTTTATCCCTTTTAGCCAAATTTCAAGATTCTGGACCATTATTTCAGTACCAAAAGTACCCAGGAATCGGACTTTCTAAAAACCTAAAAAAAGATTGATAAATATTGATCCGTTCTTTCGTCTGTGGAAATCTCACTGTGGTC
Source organism: Pegoplata infirma (assembly GCA_963921195.1). Taxonomy (NCBI): domain Eukaryota; kingdom Metazoa; phylum Arthropoda; class Insecta; order Diptera; family Anthomyiidae; genus Pegoplata; species Pegoplata infirma. The sequence continues at coordinate 11,366,622 of OY992536.1, forward strand.
GAATTTGACACTTTTTGTTTAATAAGCTGGGCTCCCTACTGATAAAGTTAATTCGAGTACGCAGAAATTAATGGTTGTAACTGTTTTTCGAAGTTATCGTTCGTATTCGCAATATAAGCGATTTAAATTTTGATGCTCACGTACAATAAAAACAATATTTTCAAGCTTTTGCTATAATTTTTAAATTGAATCCCATTCAACTCTGTTGAAATAACATTACTAACCATTATACTGTGTATTTTTTCGCGAAAAATATTTTTTGTCCTTATTTTTTTTTTGTGAAAAAATTAGTTTAATGAAATTTTTTTAGTTTGATTCGAATTTACGACACCAGATGGGTAAAGCTAGTTCTTGTACACTAAAACCCATTGTAATATCAGTTTTTTTTTTTTTAAGTAAGCGTATGTATTAGCGATATTCGCGATTATTTTTTTTTTATTTTTAAGTAAAAATAACTATTTTTTTCATATTATTTAGACAATTGATGAATTTTTATCATCTGAATTTGTATCATCGCGTACAATTTTTTTCGCGAATTTTTTTTCTCCAAATTTTTTTTTCAAATTTTTTTTATTTTCCTATTAATTTTTGAAAATGAGAAGAATACGATAAATTACAGACACAAAATTTTTCGAAAAACATTTTTTTTTCGCAATTTTTTTTCCCTGGATTTTTTTTTTCGCGAAAAAAACATACATTTTATAAATTTATATTTAAAAACTATCCCATTAGTATAAAAACTTAATTTTTGTAGTACCAATGCTTTACAATTTTAAATCGCGAATATCGCGAATACGAGCGCTAACTTCGAAAAACGGCTAGGACCATTAAATTCAGCGCCGAATTAACTTTACTAGCAAGGTGCCCAGCTTGTTTATTTTAAAGACCAGCACAGTGTAATTATTTTGCTCATCCGGCTGTTAGGCCCATAGTGTTTTGGGCACAAAACTTAAGGTAACCAAACTTTTTTTTGGCAATTTTTTTAAGACTATTTCATGCCACTTACAATGGATATAGTATGCCACGACTAAACTAAACAATATGCCATAATATGTTTTTCGTTTTCATTTTTTTATGTTATTGTTGTTTTCATGAATGAAGTACCAAAAAAGTGAACAACTTTTTTTTGCCATAGTTTTGACATTGCAAGTAAATACGAATGTTTGAAGGAGCGTACATGTGTAAATGATACACATGTATACATTGGGGTATAATTTTATAAAAAAAAATGAAATCAAGTCAAAGATTTTTTTGTCATTTTAAACCAAACATATGATACATTACATTATCTTTGATTAGGGCTGCGAAAATTATAGTGATTTTGTAAAATTTTCCGATAAATGTTTTTAAAACAAGAAAGAGGAATAATCATAAATATGTGATGGTGCGGAAGATTTACATTTGATTTGATGTACTACTTTAGGGAACAATTTGGTAGAAATTTTGGAAATGGAAGGAAATTTAAAATTTTTGAGATTAAATTAAAGGTTTCACTTTGTTTTACAGAAAATATAAAAAAATTTACAATTTAGTTTTTTAGGGATATAATTTTTTTGTTATCTACGAATAACAACAATTTCAATTACTTTCAAAGAAAAAATATGTATATCCTTAATTCAAATGTTAACACAATTGTGTAATGTCGTCAGTGGGTGTAATACGATTTATCCTTCATATAAAATCATATAAATTTTTTTCTTACTTTCGATAACAAGGTAACACTTATGAATAATTCAGTGCGTGGAATGTGTTCCTAAATAAGTAAGCATATTACATGCTTGGTACACAGACGTGGGGTTTTTGGGGGTTTGGATGGGGCGTGGATTTTTTACACCATCTTCTGGTCAGAAATTGCCAACTCCTCCTCATTCATGCAACTCCGTCTGCACATTTAACCGTTCCATATGCTTCCTATAAGGCTTTGTCCGGTAATTACAGTAACAACCGTCGAAATCTCTCCCCTTAAAAGCGATATCCGCTCATTTGTGTGCTTTTTATTAAGAGAAGGCTAAATATGTCGTGTAGTCTCACACGTCCATACATGTGCCCATCTCTGATTAGTCTCCGTCGCGGAACAAAGCCTTAGGCATACTAACACATTCCAATTCTGTTTGAACCTGTAAGGTAGTTCTCAGTCTTGCAACCTTTTGTCTCATCCAAGACCCCTGGAGTGTATCATAGTCGTAAATTTATGCTCAAAAAGGCTTATAGAGGGAGCATGGTCTTCATTTTGTTATATTGTTATCTTTATCAAGATCGCTCTATCGCTGCTCTTCCATTGCAGTGTACTATTGAATCGAATTGCATACGTAGCCGCATACTGCATACCTACGGTCAGTCCCGTAGTACCTTGAATACCGGTATTCCCGGTTCTCGGTATTACCGGGAAATGGTACCGGTTTCCGGGTTCTTGAATTATTCCCGGTATTCCCGGGAATACCGGTATTTTCGGTTCTGACTCCAACGGTATTACCGGTATTCCCGGGACTACCGGTATGTATAGTACCAGAACCGGGAATACCGAGAACCGGGAAATGGGGGCACTACTGCCTACACAATATTTCCAATTATATTAGGTGAAAAAGGATTTCTAATACAGACGTAGGTGTAGGACGAAAGCACCAGTGATACACATCGATGCCATTCTCTGTACCTTCGTGATAAATATACAGTTTCATTTTGTCTCTAAAGCAGGCCACCAGACGATGATTTCATACAGAAGAATATTCCTCTTACAGGAATAAAAAACAATCCTTGCGTTTCTCACCCGTTTTTCAATATTACGCGTGAAACCCACCTGCTCTGAATCGGAGGCAACCAAACTCTCCGCATTCTTCACCACATTGTCCTCGATTCGAATGTCACCCACTGTGTTATCGCAGAGTTCGCATTCATTACTAGATTCGGTTTCGAAAATTTCAGATGCATCTCCCATCAGCCTAGAATCGGTGGCATCAACAACATCCACATTTATTGCTGCATCACCTTAATATCAACTTCTACCAGATTCTCGTCCCCAGCCGATTCCGTCACTGGCTTGACTGACAAGGGAAGTCTCCCTAGTGTCACCCTCCGATCTTCATGAAATTTGGATATGTTGTTTAGAACGAAAATTAATTCGACACGTATTTATTTTTAGCGGCCCAAACTCATTTTTAGGGGGGGGTCGATTTGTATGGGGGGAAATTGACCTTTTTCAGTTTATTACGATTTACGCCTATTTAAACAAAATTAATATAGGCATGTGTGGTATCAGATTAAGGGTATTAAAAATACCTATCTTGTGGTGCTAACAACGGGCCAAAGAAGTTAATATTTTTCGACTTATTAACAAAAATGTCCTAAAATGTTGGTATTTTACTCTATACGACGAAAAGTTGTGCACGTTTGGACAAGTTCTTAGCACACGTAGATAGGTTTTCCAAAGACCTTTCATTTGGTATGCAACATGACTAGGTTTCTTTGCATTATATAGGAGATAAACGAAAAAAACTGAAAAGTGGCATTGTCTTCCCCCCTCCTTTTTACCCCCTAAATATGAATTTGGGCCGCTAAGAAAAAATACGTGTCCCTTTGTTTTTTCTGATCTACAAAATAAAACCAATTCCATAAAGATCCGCGGGTGACACTAGGGAGACTTCCCTTGTGAGTCCAAAATAGGCTTCTGGTCGCCCTTGTAGACATTGACTCCTATATGAAAAAAGCAAAATCTAATAATGCCGTCAGTTTTGGCTAAGAGAGTAAGTGATTCCTCATTAACCAAGATCACTGCTTGGCGACGTGCGCCCTCTAACTCATCAAATCTTGAAATTTGCCCACTAAGTCTGGCAACTTAACAACTCTTGAGTTGGAAGGTCAGGTTTTCAGACCCTGATCATCTTCAAATTGACCTCAGTGTCACTTGGAGCCATTAGAATCCATGCACGAGCTCTGGGCTGCTAGGTTTATCAAGTTTGTTCACGACCTCAAGTTGGGCTTTCTTATGGTATGAAAACTATAAAAATCCTATTTTTTACCAAAAAAATTTAGCAGATTTTTATTTTTCACCAAAATTTTTTTCGCGGAATTTTTTGTGTCATTTTTGTTTTTTTTTGCAAATAATCTGGTTTACATTGTGGAGGGTATTAATACATTCGGCTAGGCAGAATTTAACTTTTTTACTTGTGGACATTGTGGAGCGTATCAAAACATTCGACAAGGCCAAATTTAACTTTTTTTCCCCTCGTGAATTCGCTCCTGGTAATTCATAAACGTTGTACCTAAAGAAAAACTAAAAGAAATGTGTGAAGAAATGTGAAACTGTTAAACTTATGTTATGCGTGTGTTGCCTTAGAATTTAAATTATGCCCATAAAAATGTTGACATATTTATTTTTCCATGTACATGCCCGTCCATAGATTGTATTTTTCTAGTTGAAATATATAAACTAATAAAATTACCCAACTGCTGTTACGGTCTTTAGTTAAGTGAATTTAATTTTCATCATAAAATACAAACATCAAGCTCTTTGTCTCCCGCTCTTAATATTTTGAAACTTTTTAACAGAAGGTACGAAAACTGTTAGACGAGGAAAATACGATAATGTTAAATTAACATTGTTGGTTTGACAAATAATGCTAACTTTTTATATCGAAAAAGCGCTTAATCAATTTAAAAAAAATGTATCAATTTATAATTTTTATGTTAATATTATTTAGGAAATACCTTTAAAAGTGTTTAAAACAAATTGTCAGCAAATAAAAAGTCATTGGATTTCCCGATAATCCACAAAAAAAACTTTTTTTACAGCTAGATGCAAAAAAAACGCTAGCTTTAGTCTGAAAATCGCCAAACTGCAACACTTTTTTTTTGTTTATATCAAACTTAAGGGATTTTTTTTTGGTTTGATCAAACGTCCAGTTCGATGGCGGACTTAGCAAAGGGAATTTAAGAGCGGCTTTAACAGAAGAAGAGCGAGTTCAGATCTCTTTAGTATTGATACTCCTTGCAAACATAGAATTTTCAATTGACTTGAAAGATTACTGACTGCTACTTATTTAATATTAATGACGGGTAGTAGAAAAGAAAGTTTTAGTTTTTAGGAAAAACTTTAAATGGTGATATGAAAGAATGGGTGGGGAAATAATATGTCAACCCAGCAAAAATGTTTTGTAAATATTGCAAAATTATTTTATAGTTTGTCGTAACCGGTAATGAGGTTATGACAACTGCAATATGGTTGAGATAACTGCAGTGTAATTGTAACAATCGAAATTTATTTTAATAATGATGATAATTGGACTTATCACTAAACTGTCTCAAAAAAGCTCATTTTAGAAATTTTTCTAAGTCTCGAAAATTTGCTAAGTCCCGTTAAAAAGGTTGGCATTTTTTTTGCGTTTTGAAGTAAAAAATTCATTAAAACAGCTTTTAAGATATTTTTTTTAAGTTCCGAAAAATGGTAGGTGCAGCTGAAATGTGTTCTGTAATGTGTTCCTAAGGGGCATGTCTAGTGATATGTCACTAGTGATATATGCAGGGCTGAGACATTTCCTATCAAAAGTAATAGGTATTTTTATATGCAAAGTGTCGACTTTGTGATAGGTGTTTCGGGTCCTGGTGATAGGTCACTTTTCCTGGAGTGTTCTTACAAATGTATTATTTAACTAAGAACGATTTTGTGTTGCCTATATCATATGCATTAATTTCTAACCAAATTTAGATTTCTTACCAAAAAGAGAATAACAAATTAACATCCTTTTATTTAGAAATGTAAACAAAGATGTTGTTGATTTCAATTATTTTTGTCCTACCAACTCTTAAACCATCAACCAACACCTTTGAGTGATCTTATGATAATGACCATAATACTGCAACAGCAACATATAACAAAAACAATAAGAACAACAGTAGTAATTTTAATGACCACATAAGCTGCTCTCATCAAGCTTTAGGCATAATCATAACATCAAACACACATACACAGAAGAAGGAGGAAGAAATGAAGGTACCACATCTGAAATCATATTCAAATCTATGAACCCTATAGTTTATGCAGTATTACAACACCAATTCCAAGCGAAACTCTGTATAGGAATAGGGCTTTTCTGAATTACAGAATTACACTTTTTTATACCCTTCACTAACAATTAGTGATAGAGGGTATATATAAGTTTGTCATTCCGTTTGTTACTCATCGAAATATCGGTCTAGGACCCCATAATGTATATATTTTATGGTCCGTCTGTCCGTCTGTGGAGATAGTGATCACAGCCAAAGTATTAAACAGATATGACTAAGACTTAGCATATTTATTTGATATTTTATATATTTTATATTGATGTTGCAGTTTGGTATTGCGTTTCAGCGAAATCGGTTTAGCGGTTCAAAAGTTATGAAAGAAAATGTAAGGACACCTTAAAAAATTTGGTACATTCAACATAACCTAAAAATACAAATAGCTTTAATTCGGCTGCTGGTTGACACATGTGAACGGAATTGGTCACCGAATGGTATTTAAACTAGTACAAACATATTTTTTCACCAATAATTTTTTTTCGCGGATTTTTTTTCAAGATTTTTTTTTGTTTTTTATACCGTCCAACCACAGTATGGTGGTATACTCACTTTGTCATTCCGTGTGTAACGCATCGAAATGTCGGTCGGGACCCCATAAAGTATATATATTATTGATCCATGATCGATTCTAAGACATTCTATTAATGTCCGTCTGTCTGTAGATAACACGATGCAGTCCAAAATAAAACAGCTATACTCCCGAAGTTTGGCACAAATATGTCTCATGTTCCTAGGCAGGTTACGTTCGTGAATGGGCAAATTCGGGCATGGGGGGAGAAAGTTCCCCCTTGAAGAACTGAACCAACCTATGAAAAAACAAACTTTTTTACATGTTTTTTTGTTAAATTCATAAAACATTTTGTATATTTATCGCGATGGGAAGGTGCTTTTAACATCCCCCATCACCCCATCGACCCCCCTGCAACCAAAAAAACCCCCTGACAAATTTTTTTTTTTAAATTTTGGAGGGTATAAAAGATTCGGCACAGCTGAATTTAACACTCTCCATTTTTTGGCAAATAAACCCTACACCACACTGTGGTACAGGGTATAATTAGCTTGTGGTGATGTTGGTAACTAACCGAAACATTGGTCCTAGACTCACTTTTAAGTATACCGAATAACACGGAGTCACTTTTTGAGTCGATTTAGCGATGTCCGTCCGTCTGTCTGTCCACGTAAACACAATGCAGTCTGAATTTTTAATTAATTGTCTTGAAATTTGATACTTAAGCCTCCCTTGGCCCAAGAAGGAGAAAATCTTTCCATATTTAGACCTAGCTCCCATACAAAGGTCCTCTTTAGTTTTGGCTCAAATGACTCTAATAACCGTATTATAATAAGCATCTTTTTAAAATTTGACAGGTAATCGTTTTGTTTTCACAAATCACCATTCCAAATTTTAAAGGAATCGGACCAGTTCTTCTTGTATCCCCCATCACCTTCACAATTTTCACATAAATAACTCAAATTTCATGAAAATAGAAAATATTTAAAATAAATTTTGTTTGTATATGTTAAACGCGTATATTAATAACCTTATAAAATCTAATTATCAGCGGACCATTTTTGGACTTAGGCCCCATGTAAAAACTTTACCCGATATTCAGTTAAAGTGGTTAATTGGCAACAAATCGAAGCCTATATCACTCAAATTTGATTTGTGAGTGTTTTTTTTACTTATTATAGATTTGACAAAATAAAGTTCTAATCGGTCCATGTTTGAACTTGGGAACCCATTTTCCGGGCAACTGTGATGTAGGGCTATAACAATCATTTTCTTACTTGTTTTACATTGTGGAGGGTATCAATACAGTCGAATTTTACTTTTTTTACTTGTTATACCCTACATTAATTTTGAGTAGGTTTATTTTAGCTCGAGCTCATTATTTCCTTTACCAATTAAAACTATGATATTTAAATAGAATAATTTTCAAGAAAATTATTTTTCTGTTCTTTATGTTTGTGTTTTAGAATTTGTCAGATCACATTGTCAAGACCAGAAAATTTATATTTCGATGCGTTACACCTCGTTCTATTCCAGCACGTTCCTTGTTCCTCTTCATTTCCATGTTGATTCATTTCTTTCTGTAAAATATGCGTCAAGAATTAAAAAACAATTGAGAGTCTTAAATTCAGCTGTGCCAAATCTTTTATACCCTCCAAAATGTTTAAAATGTAAAAAGAATTGACAGTAATTAAGTGATCGGGATTTCGGAATTGGAAGCCCTTATTGGAACAAAACATCGACATTGACAAAAAAGACTTTAGAAATTTTTGATTCTAAGAGGCTAAAATAGGGTTAAATATTCTACTTTGGCTCCCTGCCGACAAGCGCCCCTCCTCCAGCCTTCCAAAAAAAAAAAAACGCCATTGTAAATTTTCTTACATATCTTAACATTTTGGGCCGCATACTTTACGGAAAGAAATAAACCAATATGAAACGAAATAAATGGGAAACAAGAAACGAACTGGAATAGCATGAGGAACGACATGATAATTAAACATGGAACGACATGGACTGAAATATTTTGAAAATTGTTCACACAAATCTTTATACCCTCCAACCACAGTATGGGGTCACTTTGTCATTCCGTGTGTAATGCATCGTAATATAGGTATAGCTCTCCACAAAGTTTAGGTATATATTACTGATCAGTAGGGATGAGATTTCCATGCAAATGCATGTTTTTTGTTGATAGTCTAAAAACGATATCGACCAATTATCTTTCCGAATCAAGAAATTTGTGTTAAAATGGCATCGATTTGTTTTTGCATATTTTTGCATATATTGGTGAAAATGCATATTTTTGCATATTTTGATTTTAAATAAATATTTTGTGCATATTTCGAACTTTTAAGTGCATATTTTTGCATTTTTTGGCATAAATTAGCAAAAACACAAATTGAAATTTATTTGTTCCAAAAACTATTTAAAATTTTAAAAAATTATTTTAAAAATAAGAAACATTTTTTTTTTTCTTTTTCTTTTTCTTTTTTTTTTTCTTTTGAAGATTTTCTTAATTTCTAAAAAAAATCTTGTTCATATAAATTTTTAAATGTTACTATTTAAACCCGGTATAATTTTTTGCTTTTTAAGAAGTTTTTCCTATGAAAACAAGATTTTTATTGTACACATTTTAGTTTTTAGTGCATATTTTAAAGTTTTTTAGTGCATATTTTGAATTTTTTAGCGCATATTTTAAGCGCATATTTTCGATTTTTTAGTGCATGAAAATCTCATCCCTACTGATCAGTGATCGATTCTAAGACATTCTAGCGATGTCCGTCTATCTGTCAGTATTTGAAAGACGCGATAAAGTCCAAAATAAAAGCGAGGGATCCCTAAAATTCCGCAAGAATATCTCTAATGGTTTCCATTTTTTTGTGGGCGTATTTTTCCCAAATTTCAATTTGGCTTTCCTGAATTTGATTACAGGTTTTTTCAATTTCAAATGGAAATAGTATATCATAAAGAAACTAAACTTTTGTACATGAATTCTAATATCAATGTGTTCTAACATCATCATGCATGCATGTACCAGAAAATCAACTACAATATATCTTTATGTATAAATGTGTCTTTTGGAGTGTGTATGTGTGTATTTGTGTCTCAGTGTTCCATGAAAATACATGAACACATACATACACAGATATACACACTCTATTATTTCAGCTGTACATGTGCAATGAAACTATTGTTTTTCAGTGTTAAAAGTTCAACAGCAATAAGAACAATCGTAGTAGCAGCATGTAGTAGTAGTTGTTGCAACATCTAAAGGATGAGCTTTTTATTATCATTCATCATATTGTCCGAATAAACAGTGAGTGAATGTACAGATGCATGCTTACATTGTATGATGGCAAAGTATGGGTGAAAGAACACATACGAACATAGTGCTTTTTTATATAAATATGAATGTACAATGAGTTCTGAACCAAATTTTGGAAGCCAAAATAATATCTTTATGGGTATTTTTGGATTGATGAAGATGTTTAGAAAAAATAAATCAAGATTTAGGCAGCACAGGTTTTTTATAGCATAGCAAAAAGCGCTTTTGAGGATGCAGTAAAAGTAAGGGGAAAAAATATAAAATTTTGTCTTGATAAATAGAATGATTTCACTTTAACTTAATACTGCTTTATAATTGCTACTAAATATTCTCTAAACTGTAGAATCTCCTACAGAAGTCATGCATGAATTTAGGTGGTTCGGATGCGCTCTTTGACTGGTGGTTCCTTTCCAAAAGCTGCTTTCAGTTCATTTTGATGAAACTCCTCGCAAAAACAACTTCACTCGAAACGTCTCTGACAATTTTTTTAAATTTATCGCGGGGGGAAAGGTGTATTTGTTGGAAGGTTTATAAAGTATTCGCTACAGTCGAATTTAACACTCTCACTTGTTTTATTACTAACCATATTTTTGATTGAAGACCCCAATTGCGATATATCTCGAAGTCCCTATGGTATGGTCTTTATACAAACCTTTCCCGTAGTTTCTTCTAATTTATATTTCCATTATGGTACAAAAAGTCTCGCCGATCTTTGGTCTGACGCTATCCATTAAAAAAAGTTATAATACAAAGATTTAAATGCTAAAGACAAGGGTTACAAAAGAAAATATATGTTTGTTGAGGATTTGTTTCACATTCTGATGGAGTGAAACCTCCTGCATTGCAGTAAAACGGAAACGTAAGAAGCTTACTAAATGTTGCGGGACTTAAACCAATATGAATTAGTGTCATATGACATTGTTAAACCTATATTACTGGTCTTTTTTGTAATTAAATGTAATCCTCTTTGGAAACAACGGCGGGTACACTGCAGATTATTAAAGTGCTGGTTGTCTCGCGTGGAAGTAGCGAACCGACCAAGAACGTCAACTGCACAGTTTTGGGGAAAAGATCGTCCTAGAGATGCATTGGAAAAGATTCAAGATGATGTTACCACCAGTAAAGTTCTTAAGAAAAGACTCCAAAGGCTATTAAAAGCAGAAGGTATTTTTTTTTGTTTTAAATAATCATATCATTTTGTCAATTTAAATGCGCTGATCACAAATATCACACAAAATTCAAATTGGTCATTGTTATGTTAAGAGGTTGACGATGCAATGTCCGCGAGACCATATTCGGACCCATAGTGGTACCTAATGGAAAGGGACAGGGGGCCCTCCCCCGATTTAAGTCCACACAAATGTTCATTCAAAATTTACTTAAACTAATATATTTTAGCATCTTCCACGTGTTGGCCTCCTTTCTATAAAGTCTGTAAAAATTAAGAGCCAAAACAAATATATCGAGTGCGGTATCGTGCAGGGCACTGATAAAGATAATGGAATAGATCCTCCGTTATCTCTTTATCCTCACACCATATGCACAAGTCATCTTCAATTAATTTCAACATTTTTTAATAACCTAAGTTAACCCACATACCTGATATTTGCTTTTTCCATATGAAGACGCTTTTTTGAAAACTTTTTCCACCCCGAGTCCACAAAGCCTTCGTTTGGATGCAGACGTGGCTGCTTTCTCATTTTAAATATTCTTGGCGTTCGAAAATTTGTCATAATTTCGATATAAATAGCATTCAGACCAGTATGCACATCGGTCGTAATTGCGTTGGAAGAAGGGTACGGTGTTATAGGATGCAGAGTTGCAAAGAAGGTAGGCGTCCGAGACGTCCGAGTTAACTCTGGCCAAGTAACTATAAAGCTCCCTATAGTTACCTAAACTGAGTTGGGAAAATGTCGTAATATCCTTACGTGGTAGGCTTTTTTCCGATTCGGAAAGGGAAGGAGGCCTGCCATCTAGTACGACATTGTCTCTCATCCTCCCAATGAGACTCAGAGACGATCTCGAATTGGAGAAGGGCCTGAGTCTTTTAAAATTGTCACTCTTCAACAGATTGATGAGGTGACCTACGGACGATTTCTCAGAGCGCAGGTCAGACCTCACCTGTCTCACCCCCGGTGCGACGTACCTACAACGCTAGCATGGTTGGGGTGCTCGGTCATATAACATTGAAACACAAATTGATGAGTGAGAAGAGAATGCCATTAAATGACACTCTGAGGGCCGTGTTCTGCGCCGTTTGGAGTTTTCTCCACTGTGTGTCGCTTAGAGTTGGCGACTAGCAGCATAATTAATAACAGAACGACCTATGGCTTTTTATGTTGTCAAGATCGTCTAATTTTCATTGCCCCAGGTGCTTCCCGTTTGTGCTTTTAAAATGCAGTTCCTTATTTCACACGCCTTGTGTGAACATAAAAAGGCTATCAAAGTGGACCTCAAGAATCATGCGGTTTTCACCGTGGGAACTCTCTGTCCACTTTTGTGGATATTCAGTTCCCTACTAAACTCTTTAGTCTACGTGGTGAAGAGTGCGATCGTCATCTTGGGTGTTGAGAGTTCAAGGTTCCTATCTGTCAAAAAGTTGTGCAGTGTTAGCAGATAGCTATTAAGCTGTGCCTATAGGGCTTCGATATCCGTGCATGTGCACAAAATTGTGCAGTCATCGGCATGGGATATCAGTTTCAGCCCTGCAGGTGGGGTCGGGGTTTTGGAGATGTAAGTATTAAACAGGATGGAGGAAAGGACTCGCACAGTGGCACACCCTATTTGCTTCTCCTAAATCCCTAACTTGAACCTCTGAACTCTACATATGACTGCCTAGCCATGTAGTTTAGTGGTGGTCACCGATGCTGGTGGGCTCTGCTGACAAACTGATGCCTTGTCCTCGGGGACATTTGGAAAAATTGTATTAAGATGTCAGCATCTATGCAGTTGCTTACAGTAGACTCCACTACCTATTCCCAGTTGCATGATTAATTTATCAGTGTGGACTTTAATTTGATGTTTGATTTCGATAGAGATGCTTTGGACATATTGTGAGAATGAATGATTCTTAACTTCCAAAACTGGTACATCAAACTAAACCAACTGGTTCCCGTTAAAGGAGACGTAAAAAATTATCTTACAAGGTAGGTCTTTCAGAGGGCACCCACCGATTTTCCTAAAACTTCCATATGCGAAAAAGGGGAGAGAAATAAGAGTTACTAAAAAAGCTGCCCAATCTCAAATTTAAAAAGGGTTGCCACCTTATCAAAAATGAGGCCTTTCTGGAAAATGCGAATAAAATCCGAACCAGCTTAATTTTAATAGAGATTATTATATGTGATTTTGGCTGTAGTACGTATGTACCTCTCCGTATTAACTACCCCAAAGTTTTTACATTTTTGAGAACAAGGACTTAACGAAGCAGAATTTGGACACGACACACCATTAGATAGGCCTTAAAAAAACCTTCGATCTGTATAAAATCTTCATATAGTTTATTTTAAAGAAATGTGAAAAATCCTCAAAAAACTAAAAAAATCATCTTTTTCCCCCTTCCCTTTGATCCGCTAAGTGTGCGATTGGGCAGCTAAGAAAAAACAGGTAACTCTTATTTTCCTCCCCTCTTTTCCATATGCTAGTTTCTCGACAATCGCTGGGTTCCCTGTGAAAGACCTTCCTTGTTAGGTCCTAAAAATGCTAAAACTTCAGCCCAAGACCGACGCTATAGAAGAATACTGCTAAGTAAGAGATGACAGGAATAAGTAGGTAAGTAACTACACACCAAATGACTGACGAGGGAACTACCCCAACCCTTACGAACCGATTTGCCTTACACTTGGAAAACAAATTAAAAGACACGATTCTAAGGTTGGGATGTCTCGGCTTAATGGCCATATTGGGGATTTGGTGTTCAATAAATGGGTTAACAAACTGAGAAAATCGTTTTTTGAATTTTTGAGCCATTTCCTTTTAAGAAACTATATTTTGTTTTCATGTAGGAGGAAAATTGCTTTTAATACCTATCCAATGGTGGGTAAATATTCGTTAAATATTTTTTTCACGAAAATGTGTGAATTTTGTGGGGTATTAATGTGAAAAACTATTCCTATGATATTCATATGAATATAAAATAATTTTTATTAAATTTAATTCGACATGTACTTGTGTTCTTGGTGATATTCCTGTTAGTTCTTAAGTTTTTCGGAGTTTTCGGAATTTTTCACATTTTATAAGGTGGCAACTAAATGTTTGAACACTGATATGTCTGGCCTATTAGACGAGACACTCGAACCTTAAAATCGTCTCATTTATGTATACTTTATTTTTCTGGCAAATCGGTTTTTAAAGGTTTAGGTATTTTCCTTGTGAGATTATATACCCCCATTTTTTTTTAAGGTGGCTATAAAAATAGTCCCCTGACACAAAACTCTCCAATGGGATCCAGTACTTGGTTATCCACACTTTTCCACTAGACTTTTTCCCACACCGAATCTAAAATAAGGATTTATCTTTACAGATCTTCCTTATTAGTTATTTTAAATTCTTTATATAGTATCATTTTGTCTAGTAAAGCGTTAATATTCCCATATATATTGAAAATATACTAAATATCCTTTACATTACCTTTAAAAAACCATAAAGTAGCAAGTATTACGTATTTTTTGCATAATTTACTATGGTTTCCTATCTTTTGGCTATTACTGTTATTATAACTCCTTTTCTCTGCAATGTACACAACATTTGCTTTTAGTATCATCATCCTTCGAGCAACAGCATCAAATATCCTTTATATATACTCGTATGCCAATGATGTACGACTACGAGTATAGTGTAGTTTAGTATAAGTTTCCTTTCGAACTGCTCTATAACATCTATAACAAATCCTGCAGAATAATTTAGCTAGAGGGTAATTCACCTTAAGAACATTTGATTAATTTGTTTGCTTTACTTTGCAATTTTCATTCAAAAACATTCAATTTCTAGAAGAACAGAAAATTCTATACAGCAGCTATGAGTACGAGAGTATTGATGCAATTGTTGGTACTTCTTCTTCAACCAACATTACTACTGATTTTAGATACTGCACGTTTATAAGGGGGGCACTTAGTCTAGATAGGTTGAAAAATTAAGCAAAGACGGTTCAAGAGACAAAAGGAATCAGTAGATTAGACGCCCTAATAATCTGATCTAAAGAGAGAGAGAGGACGAAAAAGGCGGGTTGAAGACTGTTTATTAGTGCATTACGGTACAGTGGGCTACATGGCCTATGTATCTGCTCTAAAAAAGCAAATATATTTTGTAAATATATTTTGCAACTTTGAGTTTTGAACTAAAAATTTACTTGACTTTGAAAAT
Organism: Pegoplata infirma; assembly: GCA_963921195.1. Taxonomy (NCBI): domain Eukaryota; kingdom Metazoa; phylum Arthropoda; class Insecta; order Diptera; family Anthomyiidae; genus Pegoplata; species Pegoplata infirma. Next base: position 11,381,870 of record OY992536.1, read on the forward strand.
TTTCAACATCCGTCAAGCGGATTTTGGAAAATCTACAACATGACTTTGAGTTTTCTCTGACCTTAGTTATTTGGTTCTAGCAAATCATCCGTATCCTGAACCTCAAATTTTGGTGCTGCCCTAACTCATATATTTAAACAAAATGTTGCAATCATTTGTGTAGTTACCTTCTGCCATCCCATATATTTATTCGAGTCTTTTATTTGATTGTTACTAGTTGTTGGTTGTTTTATGGTGATGTTTGAATATTTGTTAGTCTGGTGTTCTGGGGCTTACAGTACACACAATATAGTTTGATGAAGAAGTATAAGTTATATGAAAATTAAAAGCAATAATTTGAGGTCTAAGATAATCTCAAATACACAAATTTTCTATACAGTTCACATCATAGTTACAATATTTTAATAAATCAGTCGACAAATAGAAAATTAAATTGATCTATTAAATAATTAAAATCAGAAAATACAAACCTTTGAAGAAATTTTGTTGCACGCCACTAAAAAAAAAAGTTGCATCATAAATGGCGCCCAGGCATTGCACATTGAAAAGTTTGATAAAAGCTATAAAAAATTTGGAACGATTACACCACATACAGACTAATAAGCTAAGCAGTTTGAAATTATCTTCATAACCACCGATGGAATTTAAAAATCTGGAGTTTGAACCCACTGTTTCTTTCAACCATGTGGTATTCGAAATATTTAAGATAATTTAGGGCCGAATCTTGAAGTCCACGACTGCCCAAACTCAAGAGAGTATCCTATGGTTCTTGAATATATTAACGTTAGTAAGTCCCCAAAGCCAGTTAATATTTCGGCAGTAGTGTTAAAACATGATGCATCGAGGTTGTCTCGTCCCTTGTCAAAACTTTTTAGCTACTCGTGCCGCGTAGAAATTTTCCTTTATGCTTGAAGGTAACATATGTTTAGCCAATATCTAAAAAGGGTGAGGCTTTTAACCCATATAACTACCGCCCAATAGCAGTTTAAAGGGCTCTTGAAGATCTTTACGATAGTAAGTCCCCGGGGCCGGATGGTATTTCGACACCAGTGTTGAAACATTGTGCTTCGACGTTATCTCGTCTCTTGGCAAATATTTTTAGCTAATCGTACCATCATGCTAAAAGCTGGCTAATGTTCAATCAATCCCTAAAAAGTGTAACGTTTTTAACCCTAATACTTGCTGCCCAATAGCAATTTGCTCTGCGCTCTCTTTGTCGATTTACCACTTACCTAACTATCTTGTGTCCAACTCACTTTTGTTCAATCGGCGGGACCTGTAAGCATTGATTTTGGAACGCTGAAGTGTTTCCATTCACCAATTTAGTCAAAAAAAGTGATTGTTCTGGATATACCCAAGGTGATCAATCGTGTGTGGCACGGTTCCATCGTTTTGAGCTTATTGCGTTTGGTATCGGTAGTGAATTTTCTCGATTTATACAAGCTTTCTCTGTAATCCTTCTATACGTGTGTTATAGATGGGGTCTCTTCGAAAAAATTTCATCTTAACTCAGGGATTCTGCAAAGGTTCTTTTCTGTCTACTACATTTTTTTTTCTTTTTTATCTTAATGACCTTCTAAGTCAAACTTTCAATCCTATCTATTCTTTAGCAGATGATAGAAACGTTTGGAGTCAACGTCATCTGTATAGAGGTGCGTATAGCTAGCGAGGAATCAGACTCTGATGATGTTCTGTGCATGAAAATTCAATGTGATGTTCGCTGGAACCAGCATGTTTTCAAGTTTCGAAGGAAGCATTCAATTGACTTTTTTTAAAACGGTGCAAGAATTATTTCTCTTCTATTCGTTTGATCTCTATACTATTAAGACATTCTATATCTAACCGAAAATGTAATAAAACTCCCATATCTGGGCAGTTGCACTAAGGTCTATCTTGAAGCTTCTGGATTGAGTGCACAGAAGTTCATCGAACAGTAAGGTATCAAGCTATGTTGACACATTGGATCATCATCTAAATGGGGGTTGTATATTATACACAGTCCGACAGCCAATATTAAACATGAAACAGTTTTTCAGTTTGTGAACCTGTTTCCTTTTAAAAGAACTATAAAATTTAAAGCATACATTTTGTAAAATATTTTTGAAATATTTGTTCTTGTCCTAGGATGATACAGGTAATGGCACATAAAAGATTAATTTTATGTGCCATTACCTGTATCTTATGTGCCATTACCCTAATTTTTCCATTTTTTTTTTTATTTTATTATATCAGGATAAAAGGATGTGAACAAAGTCATTTGAAAACTTTATTAAAATATTTTGTTGAAAATTTTGAATGATAATGAAGGATAGAATTTTGCAAGGACGTAACGAACCTCATTTTTCCTGATATTTCAAAATAATAAAATAGAAAAATTAGGGGAGATCATCATCTTTAATTTGCTTTCACTAGTGGCATCTAAGGGCAAGCACAAATATAAAAAAAAAATATTTTATAAAATTTAATACACCAAAACTCTTAAGTGCTTTTAAAAGGAAACAGGATCACGAAAAAAAAGATTTACTACATTTAGTCTCTAGTTTCAAACGTATATTATTCAGTCGTGTTTAATGACTTTTATTCATTATTGTCGGACGGTGTTTTTTTTCTTTTCATATTACCACAGTAAGTCTTTCCTGAGATCCGGGTTCATGCTCTTACTACTTGTCGTATCGCATAACATATTACACAGTAAACTCGTTTCTTAATCGGACTATGCCAATGTGGAATAGAATCTCCGCAATTGTCTTCCCAGTCGCTACGATTTAGAAAATTTCAAAATAAATGTCCACAAAAACTACTCTTTCTTTTCTCCTCCTTATAACATATTTTCCTAACACCAGCACAACGCATTGCATTAGAAGGGGGTATCTTCTGAGTGTTGGCTCAAAGTACGAAAATAAAAATGTTAGTAGATAATTTATAAAACAATCAAAATGTGATTGCATCCGATATTCTGCATACTTTTCCACCAAAAGTTTACTTTAAAATTCCTCTACTATATTAATCCTATAGTTTAGTTTATGTGTTGCATTTTCTTATTGTTGTCTCTTCATTTCAATTGTTGAAAATTTTACAAATTTGTTGTATGTATGCGTAAGATCATTGTCTACCATACATTTAAATTTTGCTGATTTGTCTTCTTTTGCATTAAATCATTGTCTTACAAGGGAAGTTTCTCAACCCTTATGAACCGATTTGCCTGAAACTTAAAATATATATAAAAGAGACAATTCTTAGGTGTGGGTTTGTCTCGGCTTATCGGTCATATCAGTGTTTTAAAATTTCGTTAAGAAACTCCCAAACTAGCAGGAATAGCGTCTAGAGCAAAAATACGTAACGAATTAAATTTAATAAAAATTATTTCGTATTCATATGGATATCGTAGGTCTGTGTCTTCAAATATATACCCAACAAAATTTATACATTTTCATGAAAAATTGCCTGCGAATTTTGTGCTCTTGCCCAAAACATTAAATCATGATAAAATAGAAAAATTATGTTTTGTGGAAGATTTGGGTGTACTTGCCAAAGCAAAGTTTTTTTATAAAAAATAATGTTATATTACTTTGCTATTCCATGCAAAACGAATTGAAATATCAGTCGAGGACCCTATTAAAAACCAAACCAAAGAGCTGTACATTCATGAGTGCAAAAATAAGTGCAAAAAAGTGTTTTTTACATTTTGGAGAGTATAAAAGATTCGGCACCAAAGAATATAACACTCTCACTTGTTTTGTGTACATTTGATAAACAAATGGAAAAGTTTTATGCGAAAAGCTTAGACTTGGTGAAAAGTAGTTTTGGGAAAAAAAAATGATTTTTTTTTCACGAAAAACAAAATTATGTTAAAAAAAAATTAATGAACCCAAAATTTTTTGTAAAAAAAATTTGATGAAAATAAGTTTTTGATGAATTTTTTTGATGAAAAAAAAATTAATGAAAAAAAAAAAATTATGAAAAAAAAATTTGAGGAAAAAAAAAATTTGATGAAAAAAAAATTTGGTAAAAAAAAAAGTTTGATGAAAAAAAATTGTTGAAATAAATTTGATGAAAAAGAAAAAATTTGATGGAAAAAAAAATTTATGAAAAAAAAATTTGATGAAAAAAAATTTGATGAAAAAAAAATTGATGAAAAAAAAATTTATAAAAAAAAAAATTATTAAAAAAAAGTTTGATGAAAAAAAAATTTATGAAAAAAAAAATTTTATGAAAAAAAAAATTTAATGAAAAAAAAGTTTGATGAACAAAAAAAAATTTTATGAAAAAAAAAAGTTTTGATGAACAAATTAAAGAAAAAAAAATTGATGAAAAAAAAAATTGATGAAAAAAAAACTTGATAAAAAAAAATTATGAAAAAAAAAAGTTTTATGAAAAAAAAAATTTTATGAAAAAAAAAATTTGATGAAAAAAAAAAAATTGATGAAAAACAAAAAAAAAAAAATATGAAAAAAAAATAAAAAAATTTTTTTGTTGAAAAATAATTATGTTACTTTTTATTCACCAGCTGGTGAGTATGTAAACATCATAAAGTATCTTAGTAAGAAATGACTGAAAAATCTAAAAAACGATTTTTTTCGCCATTTTTACACACGTTTTTTGAACACCTAAATCCCCGATATGGCCGATAAGCCGAGACACTCCAACCTGCTCTCCTGCACTCCAATCTGCTCTTTTATATATATTTTAAGTTTTACACAAATCGGTTCATAAGGGTTGAGATATTTCCCTTGTTAGTTTACATTGTTACTATGTCGACATTTAAAGTTTTACGAAAATTTCTGTTTGAAATACATAAATTACCAAGACAATTTAATATCTATTCAATTGTTCGTTTGAAAATGACCTACCGATGATGATAGATTTTGCTCAATCAACCGAATTGAAGTAAGTGGCTACTAAATGTTTGAACTTAAAATTTGTTGTTGGTTTTTGGTTATTTGTCAAGTGAAAGCAGTTTACGAAACCAATACAGAGGTTGTTTAAATGTTTAAATGGCATGGAATTTAAAGCAATTTATAGTAAATTTTGTTGATGGATTTGGACCAACAGGTTTGGAACGGTACAATTTTTTTAGGACCAAAATATCATACAAACAGGGGTCCCCAAAACGTCCTCATAAAAAAAATATTAAAATCATCATGGTTTCATGGTCTCCACAAGCTTCAGCACATCTAAAACTAACAACGACCATAAAAAAATTCTTTATAAGGATACCAAAAAGTTTGCGGAGGTTACCGATTGAGGTTACCGATTTTGGTTACCGATTGGTTACCGATTTTAGTGGAAGCGAAAATTAGGCTTACCACATAAAATGTTGGGCAGTATTGTACAAAATAACCCCTACCACAAAAAAAGCACATTTTTTTAAAAAATTATTTAGTTGTTTTTTTCCCTTATTACGCATTTTTTTTTACATAAAAAAACAAACAAAAAAATAAAAAATGTACTAAATGTTGAAAAAATGTACTTAATATTATTTTAGTGGAAACTAACATTTTTGGTACCACCGCTTCCACTAAAATCGGTAACCAATCGGTAACCAAAATCGGTAACCTCAATCGGTAGCCTCCGCAAACTTTTTGGTATCCTTATAAAGAATTTTTTATGGTCGTTGAAACTAACATAAGTATTCCGTTGGCCATTGACAAAAAATAAAAAAAATCTCCAATTTTTCTTCTTCAAAATTAAAAGCAAAAATCCTGTAATTTATTTTGAATAAATTAACTTTAATACCTGATATTTTTCCCAAACATTAACAAAAAAATCCTTTATAATTGTTTTTAAAACCTTTAAAAATTTATTTAAAATTTTATTTTTTTTTCTGTTTTGTAGGTATTATAAAAGACAAAGTTTTGTAATAAAGTATGAAAATTTTCATAATCACTTAACTTTTTTTTTTGTGTTTTGTTGTTGTAGTCGTTACCACTTTCACCTTGTTTTGTGTAACCTGTCAAAATGACTAAAAACTATTTTAATTTTAAAGAAAAAAAAAAACCACCGGCCTTGTTTATCGTTAGTGTTAAATAAACTAATTAATAAAAATTATAATATTTTTACAAAGAACGAAAGTGAAAAATGTGTTTTGAAAAAACCTTTTGACTTTATCTCATACCCCTATTTACATGTAAAAGGCAAAAGATTATTAATTTATGCCAAAATTAAAACAAAACAAAAAAAAAGTTAAATTCGTCTTGGCCGAATCCAAAAATATCCTGCACAATCTTTAAAGTACTTTTAGTAAAACTTGAATATTTAAAATTCTTTCACAGTTCTTACAAGGGATTCGGCGGAAGACTTTGAGGAACACATTCTCCTCTCGGTATGTTGAATATTGACAAATTAATATATTATTACGATTTAATCACTACCCTGCAGGAAAAATAAGTCTTTCGATCCGAAATCACAAATCCCGTGACTTGTGAAAACGCCACATATCACTAAAATATCTATCACGTGACAGATGAAAATTGGACTTATAACTAAACTGTCTTAAAAAAACTTAATCCATGACCGAAGACAAAAATGCCTGCATATTTTGTACCATAAATTTTAACTAAACATTTTTTCATTATAATGTTTTGCTGAAGATTTGGGAGTACTTGTCAAAGCAAAGTTTTTTTTTAGAAAAAATAATATTATTTGCCATTCCATGCAAAACGAATTGAAATATCGGTCGAGGACCCCATTAAGTTTATATACTATTGATCCATTAAAAAAAAAAAAAAAATCCCATTTTCCCCACTTAATTTTAAAGTTCCATAGCCAAAATATTAGATTGTTAAAATTTATCGCGGTAAATGGAAACTCTTTTTTCTCTCCTTTATGACCGACCCACTCTAATATACACACACAATAAAAAAAAAACTTTGTCAAATTACTAGAAAAAGTCTCCTAATCCCATTTTACCAATATTTTCCAGTTTTCCTTTTTTTTAACAAAAAATTTTCGATCGAAATTTAAATTTTTTTTGTAATTTTACATTTTTTTAGTAATTTTACAAATTTTCAAGATTTCTTTAACAAAAAAATCTAGTAAATTCACGATATTTCCTTGTAAATGCGCCAAAAAAGTTGTAAATTTACAATTTTATTATTAAAAATCTTGTAAAACTACGAAAAAGCTCGTAATTTTTACTAGGAATTCTCGTAAAATAGGAGGTATCAAAAAATCTACGAAATCTCCTTGTAAGCTTTTGTCGCGTCAAAAAATTTGTAAAAATATAATTTAAAGGAATTGTTGTCAAATAGGAGGTAGCAAAAAAAAAGTTACAAACTTTTCTGTCGTTTTACAAGGTTTTTTTGAGTGTACAAACGTCTATCTGTCTGTGGAAATCAAGATACAGTCTAAACAAAAAATGTTGTAAATTTGGTTAATGAGTGCATTACTTAAATGATTCGACACAGAAGAATTTAGAGTTCAGAGTTTTTTTGTACATTTGTTAAACAAATGGAACATTTTTATGTCAGAATTTTAGACTTGATGAAGAAGTTGTTTTGGTGAAAAAAATAAAAAAAAAAATTAAAAGAAACATTTTCTGATGAAAAACAAAATTTTGATGAAAAAAACAAAGTTTTGATGAAAAAAAAATTTGGTGAAAAAAATTTTTGTTTTTTGTACATTTGTTAAACAAATGGAACATTTTTATGTCAGAATTTAAGACTTGATGAAAAAGTAGTTTTGGTGAAAAAAAAAATAAAAAAAAAATAAAAAAAAAATAAAAAAAAATTAAAAGAAAAATTTTTTGATGAAAAATAATATTTTGATGAAAAAAAAAGTTTTGATACAAAAAAGTTGGTGGAAAAAATTTTTTTTGATGAACAAAAGTTTTTTGATGAATAAAAAAACTAATGAAAAAAATTTTTGACGAGAAAAAAAAAATTATGGAAAAAAAATTATAAAAAAAAGTTTTTGATGAAAAAAAAAATTGACAAAAAAAAAAACAAATAATGAAAAAACAAGAAGAAAATTTAAATTCGACTTGGCCGAATCTATGAATACCCTTCACAATTCCCTTTTTAAGTGATAGTAAATTTTCTAGCGCGAAAAAATAACATTGTTGATTAGAAATATTTTATTTTGTGTAAAAAACTTTTTAAGTAATTTTTGAAAAAAAAATGACTAATTTTTTTTTGAGTGTAAATTTTTTTTTTTTGAGTGTAAAAATTTTTTTGAGTGTATTTTTTGTTTTTTAATTTTAAAATATTTTTGAGTGACAAAAATACGTTGTAAAATATTTTTGTGACTTACTAATGTTTTTAAAATATATTTGCCTGATTTTCACAACGTGAATTTAAGGTGAAACTAACCTTAAATTCACGGTTTTGCTAACAACTTTTGAACAACTAAACCAATTTGGCGGAAATTGAATTCGAACTAGGGCAGAGAAACGACAAATATATTTGCCAATCTTCATCATCCTTAGAATTGCCTTTTAAAAGTTAGCGTGTTTTATATCTCGTTAATTCACGAAAAAGCCTTGCCGAAATTCACTCTTTTGCTTATAACTTTTGAACCACTAAACCGATATGGCTGGATTGCAATACCAACTTGACCAAGTAAATGCCCAACAACTTCAGGAGCCTGCGTAAAGTCTTTCAGTATAGTTAAGTATCTAAAAATAAGCCAGCCAAAATTTGGGGACAATCGAATAAAAATAACCCGTGCCGAAAATGGATTGAAGTTTTGAGATACTCTTATGTGATGAAAAATCCAATTTTTTCTAGTTTTTTGAAAAATATTGGTATATGGTATTTTTTGTTAATTTTTTTGTTAAATAATATGAAAATGACAATAAATTACCTTTCCAAAAAGCTTAAAAAAATTCAAATCGGATAAAAAATAAGCATTTTATGCATACATGCCCCAGACCATTGCATGGGTTTTAGAGCAAAAATTTGAAAATGTTCAAAATTTTTAGGCAAAAAAATAAATTTTACTTTATAATGTTATTAAATACATGTTATAGATAAAAACTAACAAATATGGTAGTCTAGCTTTTTTTAATTTGGCGTGGGTAGTGATATAATTTCCGCGGATTTCAAAGAAAATGTGTTTTTCTATGATAATTTAACAAATATGGAAAACAAATTTTCTATATTGTACTATACCAAGTGTAAAACATAAATTCTTTAAATTTTTAGAGAAATAGGGCATCTTTAACCCCTTTTCATCGAGATAAAATGACAAATTTGTGACATTACATATTTCTATAATACAAGATATCTGCATATATTTGATTTCTAAAAAGTTACAGAATTTACATTTTACGCTTCATTCCTATAATAAAGAAACAATTTTCCCATATTTGCTAAATTATTGTGAAAAAACGCATTTTATTTGGAATCCGCGGAAATTTTATCACTACGTCAAATAAAAAAAAGCTTGACTACCATATTTGCTATTTTTAATCTTAAACATGTTTTCAATTTGATCATAAAGTAAAATTAAATTTTTATTATTTTTTGCCTAAAAATTTTGAAAATTTTGAAATTCTGACTTTGAAAACCATACAATGCACAGAGGGCCAGCATGATCCAATTCCGGCCAAAAGTCTTTATCGTTGTTGGATCCGTCTGAAATGTGCTTCTGTAGGAATTCGAGGTCGCTGATTTCAAAATTTAGCTAAAAACCAAAAAAATCAAAATGGCGGATCCAATATGGCGGACAATTTTTTTTTAAAAATTGTCCGATTGAACTCAAATTTTGTTTTATGCGGGTCTTGGAGTTACTGAATAAGAATTGTTACTCCGAATTTTGAAAAACAAAATGGCGGACTAAACTTGCTTCTTAAAGTTTAAAGAATGATCCAACTCCGGCCAAAAGTCTTTATCGTTGTTGGATCCGGCTGAAAATGTGCTTCTAAAGTATTTCGGGGTCACTGATCTCAAAATTTAACTAAAAACTAAAAAAATCAAAATGGCGCATCCAATATGGCGGACAAATTTTTTTAATAATTGTCCGATTTAACTCAAATTTTGTTTTAAGGGGATATTGGAATTACTGAATCAGAATTTTTGCCGTGAATTTTGAAAAACAAAATGGCGGACTAAATATGCTTAGTAAAGTTTGTTACAAGTAATTAAAAAACAGTTATATTCCTTTTCTTTGTTGAAGCTAGCTGAAAGTGTGACCTAGTAAATTTCCGGGTCTGTTATCTTAAAATCGAACTGATAATATTCAATATGGCGGAAACAATATGGAGACTAGATTTGTTAACTTTGTCTGATCTAACTAAAAATTAGTTTTAAGAGTATTAAGAGTGTCTGAAGTTAAATCTACGCACATAATTTTTACATATATTTTTTTGTTATTTTTGATATAAATATGGAAATGGTGTAAATGACTTATTTAGTCTCAGAAAAGCTTTTGGAAATGGTGACGGCAAATTATTCACTTTTTTTCTTTATTTTGGAAATTCAATAAAAATCTTTGAATTTAATTGGAAATGGTGTAACTGATATTTTCCATAATTCTACAAAAAAACTAGAAATGTAGATTCTTTTTTTTTCCTACACTTCAGGCACTCTCTGACGATAAAAAAACTATTCAAGCCGTAAAACATTATTTTGGGTTAAATTATTTTTTTTAAAACAAATCTCGGACCACTGCATATATAGCTGTAATTTCGCCATTTATCATTTCGAGCAAGTTTGGGCAACTTTTTTTCGAAAGATATGGATCCATTCTATATCAAAAAAAATATAGACCGATTGTATCGAACTGAGGATCGCTGAGGATTTTTTCGGCGCGAGGTAAATATCTAAAAAATTATAACTTTTTTCACAAAAAACGCGAAATGCTGCCCGGCAAATGAGTTATATTTGTCCGTGTTATTTTCGTTACAAAGGCTTATATATAAGGTTGAACCACGCAAACAAAAAGTTAAACATTAGCAATAGAAGTTTGGAAAAAAAAATAAAAAAGTATCTCAACTTTTAAAATTTTTTTACTAACTTTTTTAACTTTGAAGACCTGTCAAAGGAAAGGGTGTAATTGGATCATAAAGATAAGTTCAGAAAACCTGCTTCTATATATGCCCAACAAACTGGTAAACATTTTTTTGAGAATTTACAAATAAGGACTTTTGGCCGGAAATCGATCTGTCTGGCCCTCTGTGCAATGGTCTGGGGCATGTATGCGTAAAATGCTTATTTTTTATCCGATTTTAATTTTATTAGTCGTTTTGGAATGGTAATTTTATACCATTTTCATATTTTTTCACAAAAAATTTAACAAAAAATATCAAATACCAATATTTTTCCAAAAACTAGAAAAAAAGCGTTTTTCGTTCATATAAGAATGTCCCAAAACTTCAATCCATTTTCGGCACGAGTTATTTTTAGCCGATATTTTCCGCAAATTTTGGCTCACTCATTTTTAGATACTAAAGAACAATATAGGACCCTACCAGGTATAAAAAGGTGATTTTCGTTTTTAAGGACACCTCTAATATACATATATACTTTATGGGGTCCTAGACCAATGTTACGTGGTGTTACAAACGGAATGACAAACTAAAATATACCCTCTATCACTAGAGTGGAGGGTATAAAAAATGATAAAAAATAAAATTTGATGAAAAAAAAAAATTATGAAAAAAAAAAATTTTGTTAAAAAATAATTATGTTACGTTTACTTTACCATCTGGTAAAAAAACGCTTTTATTCACCAGCAGGTAAGTTATTATCCAAGCTACAAATCGAAGTTGCAAACCTTTTTGGTTTTAAGAAAATTAAAACACACAGAAAGAAAAATTGCCAATATAGGAAGTTCATATTATTTATGAACAAATACATACAAATTATGAAATTTTTCATTAAATTTTTGAACTTTTTAGTAATTATTCATTTGTTTTAACAAACATCAACATTTATTTTTTACTGTTAATAAAATTTTCTAAAATAAATAACAATGAACATTAAAAAATAACGTCACTTTAATTTTTTACCAACAAATTCAAAAAAAAAAAAAAAATAACATACGAAAACATTAAAAATTAATGATTGTTGTGTTATTTTTACTAACAAATTCAAAAAATTACCTACGAAAAAATTAAAAATTAATGATTTCGAAGGTTATTTTTACAAATTTTCTATTGAATTTTATTTTAAAAAATTATTTAATTAAATTTTTGGGGAATCGATCCCGCAATTAACTACATTCTGGCCAGTCACTCTACCCATCGTGTTAAGGTCAGTTGATACAAACATGTTTTTATATTTCTATAAAAAAAAATTTGAATTTTTTGTCTACAAAAAAATAACCAACACAGGTAAAAACTAAAAACATTAGGTAAAAACTAATGACTTTTCTTTTAATAATGCAAACAATTAAAAAAATAACGTACACAAATCATTAAAAATTAAAGAAGAATCGTTTATTTTTACTAACAGAACAAAAATAAATGACTTTAAAAATTGAATGCTAATGAAAGTCTTTATTTTTTATGTTGTTATTTTTGAACAAATGTTATTTCTTTTAAAAACGACAAAACGTAAAATTTTTTAAATAAACTAAAACAGTTAATGACATAATTTATTGAGTGTATAGTCAAACTGAGATGGCGTCCTGCACCAGTTTTAAAATTAGACACCAGCCTAAAAACATTATTATGACAAAAAACTAATTTTTACGAAGTCTAAAACAAAATTTAAAATATTTCTAGTTCCCAGATACAATTTTTGCATTTTGTAGTAAAAAATTGCATCAAAAATGATTCTGGAAAATTTTTATTTTTTTTTTAATAAATTTTGAAAAATTAAAAAAAAAGTCCCGAAAATTAAAAAAAAAAAATCGATATCACGGACATAAAAAATTGTTTGACATTTTTTTTTTGCGTGTTGGAGTAACAAGTATTATAAAGCAGAAAATAATCTTTGAAAAATTTCTTAAGTTTAGATAATTTTTAAGTCCCGTTCACAAAAAAGTTAAAATTTCTTTTGCGTTTTGAGTAAAAAATTCATGAAAAATACTTTTAGGATTTTTTTTACAACATTTCTAAGTTCCGTAAAATGGTGTGATGTGTTGTGTACACTCACAATGACTGTAATCTCAATTCGACAGATATTTGACAAAGTTATCTGTCGAAATACAGATTTTAAAAAAATAATTTGTATTTTCTTGTGACCGAAAACAAAATTTGGTAAAATTCGAGTTACTCGTTAAAAAAATTTTCAAAAAAATAAAAAACTTTACAATTTGCAATTTTTGGACGCTTTAAAGCGGGCAAATTTATCAAAATTTTAATTTTAATAAATTATTTTTTTTAATTAATGTTTTTGAAGCAGAGAAGTTTTACTCATAAAACGGATTTTACTAAAACTTTGTAAATTTACAGAGTATTTTTTTTTTTAAATTTTGAAATTATAAAATGCATTAAACTAAAACTTTGTAAATTTACAGAGTTTCTTTGTTAAAATTATTTTCGGTTTTATCAATATTTAACAGACAATTCTGTAAATTTACATTTTTTTATCGAAATCGTTTTACAGAGTTTTCTTTGTAAAATTAAAAAAAAAAAAACCCTGCGGGTTGGAAATCTATCGTATTTTCTGCTGGCTCAGCAGAGTATCTTTGTAATTTAGCAGAGTGTTAATTTTGAGTGTATCATATCACTATTGAACCGGATTGTGTTCCTAAAGGTGTGTTTATATCATCCCACCGAGTCTTTGGATTTTAAGAAAGTAAAATATTACCAAAGTTTTAATACTCCAAAAAAATCATAAACAAAATCAAACAGACATTTTTAAAAACAGCTGTTTTTATGCAAAAATAATAACACACATCCATTTTTTGAAATATTTCATAAAATCAAAAGTCTATAACGGGGGTTTTGTCGTGGCTGAGGTAGCTCAGTCTCGTGCCAGGCAGTGTTACCGTTGAGAATTTTTAAAAAGTCGCACAAAAAGTCGTTTTTTACAAAAAAAGTTGCACAAAAAAGTCGTTTTTGCAAATAAATGTCGCACATTTTTTAAGGGTTGAAGATTTTGTATAAAATTTTTGTTTTCGTATGAAAGCTCCCTTAGGGGGTAGATATAGGGCTTAGGTTTGTTTGGAAAAAATTTTAGGGTAGAAAATCTCACATATTTCCTCTTTTTTGGAGATTCCGGGGCAGTTGTGGGGCCTTTTGTGAATTTTTACACCTACACGCCTAAACAGAGATAAAATGTGAGATGGACCCCCATTATTTGTTCCTCCCTAACATTTTTTCCAAATATACCTAAGCCCTATCTTATTCCATACAAGGATAACAAAAATAATATTTCTCCTACCCCTAACTGTCCCAAGGGTGCCTCTGGAGGAGTCAAATGTATGACCCCCAATAGTTTTTTAACCCCAAAATTTTTTCAGAACATACTTACCCTCTATCTTTAACCCTTAAGGCGGTCCCCATACAATGCTTTTTATTTTTTACAACCCTTTTTTATTAAATCCGCTCCAAGGGGGCCTCCTAGAGGGGTAAAAAGTGAGACCGACACTTATTAATTTTTATCCCCTAACATTTTTTCTGAACACACCAACAATCTATCTCCATTTTATAAGGGTGTTTCCATGCAATATTTCACGATTTTATCTTATGAAATGGGTAAAATGTTATGGAAAATGTTAGCGTAATTCTGTTTTTTGATGATTTTTTTGATTTGACCATTAAAATGCATTTTAACAATTCAAATAATTTAAAAATCTAAAATTCAAACATTTACGTAAAAAAGCCGCGAGTGCGACCTTTCAATATTATTTTTAAAATTCCAAAGTTTCAAAAAAATATTTGAAATATGTGTAATTTTGCAGTATATATCTTTAAAAAGAAAAAAATATTTAACTTAACAAAAAAAAGGGGAAAAAAGTCGCACAAAGTTGGAAAAAGTTGCAAAATTAGACAAGTTTAAAAAAGTCGCACAAAAAGTCTCAGAGCGTCAAAAAGGTTGCAAATTGCAACTAAAGTCGCACAACGGTAACACTGGTGCCAGGATCTACTTAAGGACCCTCGAACCTTTAGTAATGAGAACACGGTTATTTACCCTTTTTGGGGTTTAACAATAAATATTCTTTATTAAAACTTAATATTTAATATTCACAATGCATATATGTATATATGTTTTCACGATGTATTTATCGGCAACGCAGTTCTTTCGTCTTCACTCTTTCTCACTCGGTTTATTACGAAATGCGGGTTATGGTACTCGGATAGTGATAATCAGGCTGGATGCTTCGGTATGACGGCGGTGCGTCGGCCGGTGTGTACTTTGACAGGTTTTGTTCGGGTTATTACCATATGACGATGGTTAAGGTGTTCATGTGGTGATAATCAGGATGTATGATTCGGTATGTCGGCTGGTACGGTGGCAGGTATATGTATCGGCCGATTGTGTCTAGATCAGGAGGCGGTGGTAATCGTTACAACTCTCTGTTGGCAGCCCCTCTGTGGCGGAGGTACAGCTCCTGTAAATTTACTAAAAATTAGCAAAGCTGTCAGCCGAAGCCGCCGGAGTAGTAAAGCTGTCAGCCGAAGCCGCAGGAGTAGTAAAGCTGTCAGCCACTGTTGCCAAGTTGGAGGTTTTCCCGCTAAATCTAGCGCTTTTTGTTTGGATTTAGCGGGGGAAAATTGGTTTTGGCGGGAACGGTGCTTTAGCGGGAAAATCTAGCGCTTTTTGTTTGGATTTAGTGGGAAAAATTTAGAGGTTTTTTTTCCAATTTTTCTTTTTTTTCACTCGAAATGGCCAAGTTTGTCGAATTTTAGCGCTTTTTTTTATAACTTAGCGGGAAAATTTTATATTTTCCCGCTAAATTTTTTTCGGCGGTTTCTTGCGCGTTTTTTGTGAAAAGTAAATTTTTGTAGAAAAAAATAATTTGGAGGTTTTTTTTAAAAATTTTTCTTTTTTGTCAATCAAAAATGCCAAGTTTTTCCGTTTTCAGCGCTTTTTTTCGTAATTTAGCGGGAGAATTTTAAAATTTTCCCGCTAAATTTATTTTTGGCGGTTTCTAGCGCTCTTTTAGTGAAATTTAGAGGTTTTTGGTTAAAAAAAGTTGGCAACAGTGCTGTCAGCCGAAGCCGCAGGAGTAGTAAAGCTGTCAGCCGAAGCCGCAGGAGTATTAAAGCTGTCAGCCGAAGCCGCAGGAGTAGTAGAACTGTCAGCCGAAGCCGCAGTAGTAGTAAAGCTGTCAGCCGAAGCCGCAGGAGTAGTAAAGCTGTCAGCCGAAGCCGCAGGAGTAGTAAAGCTGTCAGCCGAAACCGCAGGAGTAGTAAAGCTGTCAGCCGAAGCCGCAGGAGTATTTATTTATAAGGACAATCGATATCGATCGTCCACCCAAGTTTCAGTCAGGTTCCTTTTATTTAGGAGATACACTCAACTTCCTGTTCTGTTGAACAAGTACTTGATCGTACCTAACTGGTTTGTCCACCACTGGTGAACTGCCTTTGGTGGTCACAACCTTCACTATTCATATGAAATACAAAATGAACAGAATGAGAATTAAGAACATGCAAGTGCCACTACTCACTATGATGTACGCTGTGAATCCATACACACGAAAATTAGGGTGACACGTGGGTGAAATTAATAGGGTGGCCATTATTCACATGTGTGCCGATACATTTAGTGAATATAATGCAATTGCTACCCTGGGCCAATATTAGGGCGGTAAATATAGTGTCATGGTATATTAGAGTGGCACTTATATACCAGGGTTAACATTACTATTTAACCCGAATTCAATAAAATATCATATAGTAAGTGTATACAATTAACAATGGGCACGGAAATTATGTATGTAGCAATATAGAAGTCGTTTTGCTACGTTACAAGTATTATTGGACTGTCAACAAAATCAGATTCCACACGATTTTTTGACAAGTATTAATACTCAGTGGTATGATATAAACACAGCTTAAGGAACATGTCCAGGTACATGTCACTAGTGATATATCCGAGGCTGACACATTCCTTAACGTATTTTTATATGAAAGGTGTTGAATTGTAATAGGTTTTTTGGATCTGGGAGATATGTTACGTGACCTATCATAGAGCAATAACTTTTCCTGCGTGCTATTTAAACCATTTTTTTTTATATATACACCCACTAAAGGGGCGGGCTAAAAAAAACGTTACGTATGGAGTATATTCCATGTGTTACAAACGAAATGACAAACTTATTTATTTACCTCTGCCTCGGAGAATAAGTAAAGGGTACGAGCATAAAAAAAATTGTTAAACATATAACAACATTATGTTGACAACTTTTCTATAACAAGTTATTTAGATGATATGTTTTTTGGGCTTTTTAGGTTAACTTTCCATGGGTTACTTTGGTTTTTCTATAAAACTCAATTTCAGCTAACTGAAAAAGGTTTCGGGGTTTGCATATGATGATAATGATGTTGGTAACATTTGTTTAAAGTTCTTTATTTTTTGTTAAAACAGTGGTGGTTTTTATTGAATTATTATTTTTGAAACTTCTTATTTTTTTTTTAAACAAAAAATTTTAAAATTAAATTTTTTCTGCTGAATTAAAAAGGGTGAGTAAGATTAAGATTTGTTAAGGACTTAATTTTATTAACCCTCTTCAATAATAATGGAAGTTGTTATTTGAGTGAAGTTTGTTTTGTTTATTAATAAAAATATCATGAAATATAAGATGATTTTAAATAATTAATGATGGCCTTAAGGAGAGGGAGTTTATGCAATAGACTCTGTAGTATAACTTGACCTAAGGGAAGTTTTCTGTAATTACTGTAAGTATTTAGGTATGAAAGTAATTTTATACTTAGGTAATCTTCAACACTTCATTATTTTAGCAGCACTCCTGCTTTTTCTAACGACAGAGAAAACTAGATTAAGAAAATATATAAAATTAATTTTTGGAGGCAGAGTTAGCAGATTTAAGACTCCTACAATAAATAATTTGACAAAAAAAAAATTGACACAATCAAAAAATATTGTTTACTTCTTTAGAAAAAATGTCAAAGTTTTAGTGATATAAGAATGAAATCAAATTAAATCTTTCTCACATAGTTTCCCATATTTGCGCCATATTTGGGCATATGACCCCCTTCCCTTCGTTCTATTTCAGGCTATGTCGTTTAGTTCTAGATACATCAATTTACAATTGAGACATCAACTTACAATTTATAGTCCTCTTTTGTATCAGCAACACAATAATTTTTTTTTTTTATTTAAAAAAAGGTTTTTTTTTTGGGAAAAATTATTATTTTTGCAAACCCCAATTTAAAATCTCAGCAATTAAGTGCCCATAACTTTTAAAATCTTAAAAAAACAATTGATTATACCTTTTTTGTGTATTTAAATTTTGAAAATATAAAACTTTTTCTTGGCCTCCTCAAACCATCTAAAATAAAATCTTGTCACTTCGGCTAGCTACTTCTAGAACTTTGCAAAAAGAAATAAAAGTTTTTAAACTGAAACAAGTTAACTAAGTTTCCTCCTATGTAATATTAATAAAGTAAGTAGTCAGTCGTAGTTCGTTTAGTTCTAATGTTATTAGGTGCGTTTTGTGAAGGCCAAGATATATTAATTAAGGGAAATATGCACTTTTAAGCATCCCGAATTTAAAATTTTTAGACCTGCCCCGTTTAAGCAGGCGCGGATTCAGATGCGAATTTTTCTATAAAAAAATAAAAGAAGGTTGAGAGAAAAGAAAAGAGAAAAGAAAATAATCTGAGAACATTTTTGGTGGATCTCAAAACTTTAAAATTTTTATAAAAATATGTATTAGAATCTTTGATTTTTTTTTAATGGAAAAACGTCTCGGTATCTTTAAATTTCCGAATTTTCTTCAGAAAAAATTTGTGAATTTTCTTCAGCAAAAAATTGTGAATTTTCTTTAGAACAAATTTGAGAATGTTCTCCAGAAAAAATTTGAGAATTTTCTTCACGAAAAATTTAAGTATTATTATATACAAAAATGTATCAGAGTCTGAGGCTTTTCCAATAGAAAAAAGTTATTCAGAATCTGAAAATTTTTTTTCCAAAAAAAATGTTATAGAATATGATAATTTTTTTTCAAAAAGGACAGGTATAAAATGTCTCAGACTTTTTATACCCTACACCACTCTGTGGTACAGGGTACAACGAATTTGTGCTGATGTTTGTAACTACCCGAAATATTGATCCTAGACCAACCTTTAAGTATACCGGTAGACTCAGAATTACTTTTTGAGTTAGATGTCCGTCCTTCCGTCTGTCAGTCCGTCTGTACATCTATCGGTTTAAGCACGATACAGGTCGCAATTTTCAACCAATTGACTTGAAATTTAAAACTTAAGCTTCTTGTGGCCCAAGGACGAAGCATATTGAAATTGAAAAAAATCGGTCCGTGTTAAGACCTGGCCCCCATACAAACGTCACCTTTGAATTTTGCTTAAATCCCTCTAATATCCGTATTATAATATATATCGTTTTGAAATTTTACAGGTAATAAAATTTTGAATGCACAAACCGTAAAATTTTGAATGCACAAACCATAATACCTAATTTCAAAGGAATCGGACCATTCCTTCTGGTAGTCCCCACACAAACAACCCTCCCGATATTTACATAATTTCCTTAAAATTCATAAAAACGAAAATATTTGATTAGAATTTTATTTGTAGGTGTTAAAAGTGTACTTTGGTAACCTAATCGCATCGAAATACATATGGACCATTTTCGGACTTAGTCCCCTATATGAAAATTTCGACCGATATTTAGTAAAGTCGGTCTAATGCCAAAAAAAAAAAAAATAATTCCACTAAAATTTGATCTGTGTGTGTTTTCTACACTAAATAAAGATAGTGTTTATAAAAAAACCGACATTTTGGAAAACCGGTTTTTCGGTTAACCGAAAATCAGCTTTTTCGGTTAACCGGTTTTCTCGGTTAAACCGGAATGAATAAACCGGTTGACCGGTTTTTTTTCTTTAACTGACAAACCCAAAAAATACTTTAAAATAGCTAAATTTTATTAAATTGAAAATCGAATATCGAGGGCCTATATTCAAAACCCTCTATCTTCCATTTTCACGAAAATGACTTTTTGATGGCAAAATATTCAGTAAAACGGCCCTCATCTATGGTGTAATTTTCAGAACAAAAAACTTTTTTTTTGCTATTTTATTTGCATTTTTGATTTTCTATATCTCTTACACAATTAACTTTTCTGAATGCAAAACCCTCTATCTTTTCAAATAATTAATTTATAAATACTTTTTTAGAATAATTTCATCATGCATTACATGTTTTCATACTAATTTTTGCAAGCTGCACATGAATTTGTCACTTATAAAGTTTTCAATGAAAGTGCCCAAAGCTTGCTTACAACAATGTGAATTTTTAATATTTACCAGATTCTGAATAAAATCCCTATTTGGAAAATTGTTTCTTGTAGATAAAAAATATTTTAGACTTTCTTTCCCACGGATTTTCAAGGTTTTTTTTAACGAAATTTTGAAAATGTCATAAAAAATAAGTAAAAACCCTTAATAATTGCTACCATGGACCCATTTTCCGGATAATACTAGGGTATCATATCGCTCATTTACTTGTATAGTGTCATAACTCAAAATGTTTGATTTTACAGAAAACCTGTTGAAAGTTTACAATTGAAACTTGGTTTTTAAAGATATTAATATGAATTTTTGACACAATATAAAGCAGGATATAACAAATAATTCCATGTCGTTTACTCAAAAATGTCATATTTTGAGTTATGACACTATACAAGTAAATGAGCGATATGGTCGGTCTTGACCGACTATAACTTTCTTACTTGTTCTATTTAAAAAATGTCTCAGAGTCTTAGACTTTATTAAGGTTCTGAGTCTTAGAATTGGAGACGTTTTCTTCATAAAAAATGTCTCAGAATCTGGAACATTTTCTATAAAAAATGATTTTTGACTCACACTCACGACAGGAATTTTTTAATCACGCACACTCGCTCACGAGCATAGTTTTTCTACTCACACTCACTCACAATCACGTGAGTAAATTTAAAACAACTTACACTCACGTGCACTCACGCTCACGTTGACTCACACTCACGAAACTCTTATTTATACAAAAAAAAATTAAAAACTAATTTAAAAAATTTTTCAAAATTTTCAGCAAAATTTACAGTTCAGCGAAATTTTACATATTTTTTTTTGCTTTTTTCGGGCCGAAATCTTAAGTTAACCCAAATTTTACAATTTTTTTGTTGCTTTTTTTTGTTACAAAAGGAAATATAAAGAGAAAATAAATCACGCATGATTCACGTGAATCACGCTCTAATCTGCTCATGTGCCCATCTCTAATTTAAAGTGTTCAAGTGAAATAAAAAAAAATATGTGTCTGAAATTTCTTGTAAAATTAAATATTTTACACCTGTAGGTGCTAGAAATAGAGGTCGTCCAAGAAGACGATGGTTTGATGCAGTAAGAGATGATTTAAAAACAATGCGAGTTCCAAATTGGCGTCTTAAGGCTGAAGAGAGGTCAACATGGATATCTATAGTTGAGGAAGCACTGGTCCACCGAGGACTGTCTTGCTAAGAAAGAAGAAGAAGAAGAATTAGAAAAAAATTTTTACAAAATTTTTTGTAAATTTTAGTTGACGGAAATTAACAAAAAGTTTAACTGAATATAATTTTTTTGTTAATATGAACAGAAAAATATTACGACATTTTTAGATGAATTTTTAGTCAAAGTTACGGTTTTTTTTTGCTGCGTTCATTCTACGAAAAGTAAGCTTAATATTTCTAGTTAAATTAATTAGAAATTTAGGAGGCCAACAATCAGGTGTTTTTTTAGTTAAATTTAACTAAATCTTTTGCTAACGTTACAGTTTTTTTTTGAGTGCAGGAAATTATAAAAAATTCTAAAAATCTTTTTTTTTTATCAAAAAATTATAAATTCTCTAAAAACAAATTTTAGAATCCGGGAATTTTAATGTTTGGCCTAAATTAAGCTTGGACCTTATATCTTACCATCTATTATAAATTAATTAAAATTTAATTGACTACAAAACACACCTATTATTTATAAAATATTCCCATCTAAAATTTTTTACTTAATTTTTCAATCTGTGTTCTATATGCTGCTTGGACTACAAGTCTTTTATTGAGAGGCTATTGGCTTTTGGTGTTACAACAAACTTAACAATCAAACAAACTACCAAACATAAGATGAACAACAGAAAACAAAGAAAAATTAAAAATAAAAAACTAAAGTTTTTCTTAAAAGGCAAAAAATTTGCATTTTACTTTTATGTCGAAAATTAATTTTCAGCATTTTCATTATTGTAGTATTTTTTAAAGTTTTCATCATGTGGACATTGTGAATGTTGTCGTCTACACCCACTTGTGTGTTCATTTACTTTTGGGGTTTTTTTTATAGAAAATAAATAAAATCAAGATTTTCCGAACAACAAAAAAACTTATCAATTAAATTGGTAGCATCTTGAAAAAGTTTTTCACAAGTATTTACTTGTTTAAAGTTTCCAAAAAGGTCATTTGTCAATATTCTTAGTTTTTTTTTTTTTTTTTTTTTTGAAACAAAATTTTTGTAAAAGGACCATTATGGAAAACTGCTAACTGCAAAGTTAAATGTTCTTAAAAAGATCTTACACTCAGAAATTAATGTAGGTAAGTGTATGGAAATAAGTAATATTTGTTATAATCAAGAAATGGACTTTCGTGCAAATAAATGTTTTTATACCCTCCACTCTAGTGATAGAGGGTATATATAAGTTTGTCATTCCATTGTAACACCTCGAAATATTGGTATAAGACCCCATAAAGTATATATATTCATGATCCTCGATCGATTTTAGAACGATCTAGCGATTTCCGTCCGTCCGTCTCTCTGTCCGTTGAGAACATGCTAACTAATGAAAGACTTTACGGAGGCTCCTGAAGTTTGCACATATGTTGGGCATTTACCTGGTCATGTTGGTATTGCAATCCAGCAATATCGGTCCAGTGGTTTTAAAGTTATGAGCAAAAGACTGAATTTCGGCAAGGTTTTTCGTGAATATACGAGTTAAAAAATACGCTAACTTTCGAAAGGCTGGGAATACTTGGGATACTGAAGCTTAGCATATATATTTGTCGTTTCCCTGGCCTCATTCGTGTTGAGTTTCAGACAAATCGGTTCAGTAGTTCAAAAGTTATTAGCAAAACCGTGAATTTCAAATTAGTTTCACCTTAAATTCACGCGTGGAAAACCCGTTAAACATGTTGTAAAAACATTGGTAAGTCACAAAAATATTTTGCAACGTATTTTTGTCACTCAAAAATATTTTTACACTAAAAAAAAAAAATACGCCTCGTCAAATCTAACATTTCAAATTTCGTGTCGTAATACCTGCCGAACGATAGCCACGGAGTAGTTATGAACAATTTTTTCAAGGTTATCTTCATATCAAATTTATCAAAATTTTCTAAATCCCGAGATAGTTTTTTTGCGTAAGCAAAACTTTCAAATTTTTGAGCCATATTAGGTTAAATAATTCGGATATGAATTTTGGTCGAAAAACGCAATTCTTTTCAAACTTTGACCGCTGGTTGCCAATTGAAGATGCCCATGGAAATTTTTTCTCATAAATTTTCCCACGATCAGCTGTTCTATGGCCATTGTTCGGCAGGTATTACGACACGAAATTCGAAGGTTTAGATTTGAGGGGACGCTCTAGCACACATTTGGAGAAAACTGTTAAAAAAGCTTTAAAAGTATTGGCAAGCCACAAAAATAATTTACAAAGTATTTTTGTTGTTCAAAAATATTATTACACTAAAAAAAAATTCACACTCAAAAAATTTTACACTCAAAAAAAATTATTAATTTTTTTTTAAACAAAAATAAATAACAGCCTACTTGGCGTATCGGTCTAGAGTGATTGTACGTTACAAGCAGTTAATAGCAAAGTATTACAGATGATGATGAGTTCAATCCTTGTAGGCTGCGATCTGTAAATAATTTTCACATATAGAGTTTTATTGACTATTAACTAAATAAATTTGACATTAAAAGTTTTTCTGAAGATTATTATAACTTAAAATTAAAATAAATTTTTAGAAAAATTAAAATTTTTCTTTCACACTTTTCTCAATTCAAAACCATATATAACAAATCAAAAAATTATAATTAGAGCCTGAGCTCGACTGTCTTTACAGAAACAATAATTTAAAAATGACTAAAAACAATTTTTACTCCAAATAAATTGTTTAGTTTTTTTTACGTTACAAAATTTACTATAACTTAAAAAGTGAATTGTAGAGAGCATTTGAAACTTAAATAACTCGAAAATTATTGCTCGATCCAATAGCTACAAAATTGCTTTACAATTTTTTATCGTGTCGGCGGTAGTTACTGTGATGTGAGGATTTTAAAATTTCCGGGAACTAAAATTTTTTAATTCAAAGTTAGGACCCAATAGGGTCGACATATGTGAAAAATAACAGCCTAAAGGGTCACCAGTGATTATGATCCGAATTTTTTCTCCATTTTGCTCTTTCTTGCTTAGTTTTCGAGATATTAGCATATTAAATTTTAATATTTTAAATTTTGGTTACGCCGTGAGTGAACGAACGAAATTTTTGAAAATGAATATTTTCATTCGGTGATTTAAAATATAAGATTAAAAAAAAAATTGTCCGAAAAAAAATTGTCCAAAAAAAAAAAATTGTCAAAAAAAACCTTTTTTCTTAAAAAAATCATTTGATTTATTAGCGCACAGCGTTAAGAAAATTGCTAATTCTAAAATACTGTACTAATTTTTTTTCTTTTTTTCTTTTCATTGCAAGTATAGGATACATTATTAATTAGTTTGGAACTGAAGGAATAGAATAGTGTTTTTCATTCTAAATTTTTAGAATGTCTCTAAACGACTTTTAAATGCATTCGTGCACATGTCTGGTATTTAGCGATGTCCGTCTATCCGTCTGTCTATGTAAACGGTTTAAGCACGATACAGGTAGCAATTTTCAATCGATTAATTTAAAATTGGAACTTAAGCAGCTTTTAGTCCAAGCCTATTAAAATTGGAAAAAATCGGTCCACGTTTAAATCTAGCCCCCAAACAAACGCCCCCTATGAATTTAGATATAATGAATCTAATGACCGTATTAAAATACGTATTTGGCAGGTAATCTTACTTTGTATGCAAAAATCACTTTTCCAAGTTTTGAAGGAATCGGATTAGTCCTTCTTGAAGTCCCTATGCAAACCACCCTACCGATTTTTACATTATTGCCTCAAAATTCGTGAAAATGCAAAATATTTGATTAAAATTTTATTGATAGGTGATAAACGTTTACTTTGGTTACCTAATGAAAATTGAATACAATTGAACCATTTTTTGACTTAGCCCCCACATAAAAATTTTGACCGATTTTCAGTTAAATCGGTCTATGACAACAAAAATAAACCAATTCCACTAAAATGTGGGCTGTGTGTGTTTTCTACACTCAAAATATTTTGAAGGCAAAAACAAATGAATAACATATATTTAATGAATAACATATAAAACATTTGAAAACCATCCCAGTAATTATGCATTTGTTTTAACAAACATCAACATTTATTTTTTACTGTTAATAAAATTTTCTTAAATAAATACCATTGAACATTAAAAAAAAAAAAAACGTAATTTAAATTTTTTTAACAACAAATTCGAAAAAAATAACATACGAAAACATTAAAAATTAATGTTTTTTGTGTTATTTTTACAAACAAATTAAAAAAAGTTCCTACGAAAACATTAAAAATTAATGATTATTTTTAAAAATTTTTCTATTGAATTATGTTTACAAAATTTTTACTAAAATTTCGGGGAATCGATCCCGCAACCAACTACATTCTGGCCAAACACTCTTCCCATCGTGCCAAAGTCACTTGATACAAACATGTTTTTATATTTCGATAAATAAGTTTTTGAATTTTTTTCTACAAAAAAATAACCGACACAAGTACGAAAAAACTAATGAGTTCTCCTTAAAAAATGCCAACAATTTAAAAAAAAAAAATAACGTACACAAATCATTAAAAATTAGAGAAGAAACACTTATTTTTAATTACAGAACAAAAATAAATTACATTAATAACACTGTGCAACAAGAAAAATGAGCCTCAATGGCTTCAACGCCATATGAAAGTAGACCATCAAATGGACCAAATCACCAAAGGGTTTTGCAAAGTCAGTTCGGATTTCTTTTTTATAGCCCACTGAAGTTTTTATTTTTTTATCAAAGGCGTTTGGAAAACGTCAAAAATACTATAATAAGAACACATCTGAGCTTCAAAATATGATTTGATGTCTTCAGTGAAATTTTATGGCGGTACTTTTCTCAGAACATTTTAACCCTCTAACTGCCGTTTTAAGGGGTCATTTTAGTCCTTTTTCAAAAACTAAACACAGAAGTCTAATAAAACGTCCATTTAGAGGGTTAAAATGTTCTACAAATATTTTCCTCATAAAATTTCACTAGGGGTTGTCGAATGTTCAAAGTTTTTGCGACATGCGCAAAGTGCTTAAAAAGGGTCAAGCATAAATAATCAATGTTTGTTATTTATTTTTACCAAAGCAGTGTTTGAAAATATCGACAAAAAACAGTGCAAATATACTTTTGAGCTAAAAATGATGTTCTGAAGTGTTTCATAAAATTTTATGATGATTCTTTTCTTTGACCAAATTAACCCTCTAGCTCCCGTTTTAAAGGGTAATTTTTGTCCTTCATACAAAAAAGTCTATAAAAAAGGCAGTTAAAGGGTTAAAATGTTTTAAAAATATTTTCTGCATAAAATTTTACTAGGTCACGTCTAAGACAGAAAGTTCGTCCAGCATATAGAAAATGCTTAAAAATTTTAAAGTATTCATATTTGTGTTTATATATTGTTGGACTGTATATTTTATAACTGAATTTTTATTTAGTTCGGTTTGAGTCCATATTAATTATTTCTGAGAAATAATAATTGTTGTACAATGAGAAAATCTGAAAAAAATCAAGTGACAACACAGGCTAAGTGGAGATGTCGACAGCTTTCGGAAGATGCCACCCTTCCATCATCAGCACTCCTTCGATTGCCACACACTTAATGTGTGTCAGATTAAAATTAGCCATTTAAATGAAACTTTTGAAGAAATTAAGAATTGGAAGAGTAGTAATTCCAATTCTTAATTTCTTCAAAAGTTTCATTTAAATGGCTAATTTTAATCTGACACACATTAAGTGTGTGGCAATCGAAGGAGTGCTGATGATGGAAGGGTGGCATCTTCCGAAAGCTGTCGACATCTCCACTTAGCCTGTGTTGTCACTTGATTTTTTCAGATTTTCTCATTGTACAACAATTATTATTTCTCAGAAATAATTAATATGGACTCAAACCGTACTAAATAAAAATTCGGTATTCAAATTTTTTTTTTATATTTTTTTTGGGCCGAAATAAAAAAAAATACAAGTAACAAAGTTAAACTCGACTTTGTCGAATGTATTAATACCCTCTACGATGTAAAAAAGTTTATTTGCAAAAAAAAAATTAAAAAAAAAAATCCGCGAAAAAAATTTTTGAAAAAACAAAAATTCGACGAAAATGTTTTTTTTTTTTTAAATATGTTTGTACTTGTTTAAATACCATTCTGTGATCGATTCTGTTCACATGTGTCAACCAGCCGCCGAATCAAAGCATTTTGTGTTTTTAGGTTATGTTGAATGTACCACAATTTTCGAGGTGTTCTTACATTTTCGTACATAACTTTTGAACCGGTGAACCGATTTCGCTCAAATGCAATACCAAACTGCTTAAGGCAATAACAAGTAAATATGCTAAGTCTTTATTATATCTGTTTAATACTTTGGCCGCGATCACCATTTCCACAGACGGACAGGTATCGCTAGAACGTCTTAAAATCGATCACTGATCGATTCTCATTCAACATAACCTAAAAACACAAAATGTTTTAATTCGGCGGCTGGTTGACACATATGAACAGAATCGATCACCGAATGGTATTTAAACAAGTCCAAACATATTAAAAAAAAAACATTTTCGTCGAATTTTTTTTTACCAAAAAATTTTTTCGCGAATTTTTTTTTTTAATTTTTTTTTGTGTTTTTTTTTTGCAAATAAACTTTTTTACATTGTGGAGGGTATTAATACATTCGACGAAGTCTAATTTAACTTAGTTATTTGTTTTTTTTTTTATTTCGGCCCAAAAAAAAATATAAAAAAAAATTTTAATACTTTAAAATTTTTAAGCATTTTCTATATGCTGGACGAACTTTCTGTCTTAGACGTGCCCTAGTAAAATTTGATGCAGAAAATATTTGTAAAACATTTTAACCCTTTAACTAACTGCCTTTTTTATAGACATTTTTGTATTTCATTTTAAAAAGGACAAAAATGACCCTTTAAAACGGGAGCTAGAGGGTTAATTTGGTCAAAGAAAAGAATCATCATACAATTTTATAAAACACATCAGAACATCATTTTTAGCTCAAAAGTATGTTTGCACTGTTTTTTGTCGATATTTTTTAACACTGCTTTGGTAAAAATAAATAACAAACATTGATTATTTATACTTGATCTTTTTAAGCACTTTGCGCATGTCGCACAAACTTTGAACATTCGACAACCCCTAGTGAAATTTTATGGGGAAAATATTTGTAGAACATGTTAACCCTCTAAATGGACGTTTTATTAGACTTCTGTGTTTAGTTTTTGAAAAAGGACTAAAATGACCCCTTAAAATGACAGTTAGAGGGTTAAAATGTTCTAAGAAAAGAACCGCCATAAAATTTCACTTTAGACATCAAATTATATTTTGAAGCTCAGATGTGTTCTTATTATAGTACTAGCTGGCCCGGTCCGCGTTGCTGGCCCAAATATAAGATCAGTGTTATATATCGTCTCGCTTGAAATATATAGCCCTGCAAAAAATGTAATGAATTTCTTGGCTTAGAAAAATCTGTGGGCGTGGTATTAAAAAACCGATTAGGCAGATAATCATCTTCAAATTATATTTTAGGAACTAAAAAAAATACCATGTCTTCGACTTTGCGAACTGAACAAATTTTAAACTTCTTTAGTATCATTACGAACAACACAAAAATAAATTACGCATATCCTTCGTTGTTATCGTTTCTTTTCCCCCGAATTTTTCCATTTTTCCGGGACACTTTTAATAAAGTTTTCCCGAATTTTCCGTTTTTCAGGGGCATTTTTTTCTATTTCTTTTCTATTTTCTTAAATAGCTAATTAGAACTATAATTAACATAAAAAATCCGTCCGGTCATTAATAGTCGACATATTTAGACAAAAGAGGGCGTTAAAATGTGTGTGGTAAGTTAAACTTGTACATATGTTAACAATACTCAAAGGCTTAAATCATTTGTACCAAGTTTAAGCTGAATCTTTAAATGCTGGATTACTCAATGCTCCGTTATAAAATAGCTATCCGTTAAATTTAACTTTTTCATACAAATTCATGTTAAATCGGCAGTTAGCAGCTAACTTTTCATTAAGTAATCCGCCCTAAGAAATATATTTTTTAATATAGCGAATTAGAGTAATAATTAGTTTTAGATACATTGAAAAAAGTGGGCGAGGACAGTTTTTCTTTCCGAACAATTATATGGACTAATACGAACACTTAAAACAAAAAATTGGCCAAATCGGTCTAAGCGTACTCAAGTGTTGCAAGTTTTAAGGATATTGAAAAATGTCGGCTTTGAAGTGGGGGAGGACAATAATTATTTCCGTAAAAGCCTTACTTGGACTATAATGATCATTAAGGAAACAATTTACCAAATCAGGGTAGTCGTTCTCCGATTTTAGATGTATTGAAAAAAGTGGGAGTGGACAATTTTTCTTTTCGTAAAAACCTTAGTTGTACTAGCACGAACATCAACAAATACTACAATTTTGCCGTTCTTCTCTTATAGATTTATCGAAATAAAGGCGGGCGTGAAAAATTTTTATTTCCGTTTAAACCTATGACGAACATTAAAAAAAAAATAGTCAAATCGATCTAGCCGTTCTCCGATTTTATATATACGGAAAAAGCGGCATAAAAGTGGGCGTGATTAATTTGTTTTCCAAAAAAAAAACCAAAGACGAACATTTAAAAAACATATTATCCAAATCGGTCAGTTCTCAAGTGATGCTATTACCAACGAACATTTGATTTTTATTTATATTTTATTATTCTATATTTTATTTTTTATAGAGAAAATTTTAAATATATCGAAAAAAAGAGTGGGTGGACAACTTTTCTTACCGTAAACACGTTATTTGAATTTAACCAACTCGGTCCATCCATTCAAATGTGGGCGTAGAAATGGAAAATTGTTCTTTCCGAAAAACCTTAGTTGGACTATAACGAACATTAAAAACAAAATAAGTCAAATTGATCTAGCCATTCCATGACTTAAAATATATATATCGGGAAAAGTGAGCGTAAAAGTAGGCGTGGACAATTTTTTTCTCTTAAAATCGGTCTAGCCCTCATAGTTCCTTCCATACATAGGAAAAAGTGGACGTGGCTAATTTTACTATCCGTAAATACCTTAGTTAAATTATGGGGAAAAATTAGTGGCAGTGGTCAATTTCTTTTTTCGTAAAAACCAAAGTTGGAATATGAAGAATATTCATTAAAAAAAATAGTCTAATCGGTCCAGCCCTTCTCAGATCTTACATAAATTAAAAAAAAAGTGGGCGTAAAAGTGGGCGTGGTCGATTTTTATTGGATTACTACGATCATTTTAATAAAAAATTGTCCAAATCGGTGCAGCCGTTTTCTGATTTTAGATAAATCGAAAAAAGTGGGCGTAAAAGTGGGCGTGGTCAAATTTTCTTTACGTAAAAACCTAAGTTGGACTATGACGAACATTTCAAAAAAAAAATTGTTCAAATCGGTCCAGCCGTTCTCAACTGATGCTGTTACCAACGAACGACAATTGATTTTTATTTATACTAGCTATACCCGGTCCGCGTTGCTGGCCCTAATAAAAAAAACCGTTTTATATTGCATCTTAATTAAAACATAGTGTCGGACAAAATTAAAGCACGGGTCTGGGCCCAGCCTCGGTTAGAACAATCTATAGAGAAATCTCAGCAAAATCGGTTCAGCGGTTTTTGCGTGATTTCAAAACAGACAGACATAACGGTAAGTATAGAACAAAGAGGCGTGTCATTTAACGCATTTTTATCCAATCGTGATAGTCTAAAGTTCCATGCTGCATCCTCGATTAGTTCTACCCTCGGTTAGCACAATCTATAGAGAAATCTCAACAAAATCGGTTCAGCGGTTTTTGCGTGATATCAAAACAGACAGACATAACGGTAAGTATAGTATAAAGGGGCGTGTCATTTTACGCATTTTTATCGAATCGTGATAGTCTAAAGTTCCATGCTGCATCCTCGATTAGTACTATCTGTGCTGCAAATTTCATTGACATCAGTTTTTGTGTGATTGCGAAAGAGGAGGAAATAACTTTTTATTTATGAAAAACGGGAGTGACATTTTTTACCCTTTTGCCTAATCGCGCTCTACATATGACCAACAGTTCCCGCTCGGTTAGTTCTATCAGTAGGGACAGATTCGGCTTATTCGTTTTTGCGTGATTTCAAAACAGGCAGATATACAGGCTGACAACGTCCAGTATAGTACAAAGAGCGTGGCATTTTACGCCCCCTTTTTCCAATCGAAGTATAACATGGCCTATAGTTCCGCAGTCGGTTAACACAATCAGTGCTGAAAATTTGATTAAAATCGAATCAACAGTTTTCGCGTTATTGCGGAGCATGCAGAAATGACATTCAATTCAATACAAAGGGGCATGGCATTTTACGCTCATTTGTCCGATCATGCTCTAATTGGGCGCATAGTTAGTACTTGGTTAGTACTATCGTTGGCTTAAATTTCATCAAAATCGGTCCATCCGTTTTTTATATATAGCTGTCATTAGTGGTGCAATGTAAAAAATCGGTTTTGCCCACCCCTCGCCACCAAAGGACAAAAAAAGCATGGCATTTTACGCCCATTTGTTCGATCACGCTCTAATTTGGCATATAGTTAGTACTCGGTTAGTTCTATCTTTGGTTTAAATTTCATCAAAATCGGTCAATCCGTTTTCTTTATATATAGATGTCATTAGTGGGGGAATGTCAAAATTTGATTTTGCCACGCCCCTCCGCCCACCGACAGAAAATCACAAATCTGACCGCACAGTGTTACTCCCCAGGCTATTCTGAATATTCCCTGAAAGTTTCATCAAGATCGGTCCAGCCGTTTTCGAGCCCATACGGAACATACATACACACATACATACATACATACACACATCCATTTTTATATATATAGATAGATTTTTGACGTTTTCCAAACGCCTTTGATAAAAAAATAAAAACTTCAGTGGGCTATATAAAAGAATTCCAAACTGACTTTGCAAAACCCTTTGGTGATTTTGTCCATTTGATGGTCTACTTTCATATGGCGTTGAAGGCATTGAGGCTCAATGCGATGACCCAAAATTTGTTGCGCAGTGTAATTGAATGCTAATGAAAGTCTTTATTTTTTATGTTGTTATTTTTGAAACAAAGAACAGAAACAGTTATTTCAAAAAGCTGAACGTTCAACAAATGTTTTTTCTTTTAAATACGACAAAACGTAAAACTTTTTAAATAAAATACAAACATGTAATGACTTAATTTTTTAAGTGTTCACTTATTAAAGATCTAACAAAATATAGATGCAATCGGTCCATGTTTGGACTTGGGACCAATTTTCCAGAAAATACTTGTGTAGGTCATAAGGTCGTTCTTAACAAACTATAAATTTCTTACTTGTTTTTTCTTTTAATTTTATATCTACATTTAAAATTAATTTCACATTATAAATAATACTCTTATCGTACTAAATAATTTTACTAATTTTCAAATTCCTTAATATCACTTTTAAATTTATGTATATCAATTGTCTATAGTTATGGTAAAAGTTACAAATTATTTAATTCGAATTAATTTATGTCTAGTTAGTTTTTATCAATAAAACTTATTTAATAAGTAAATTCTTCTCAAATGACTAGATATAATTTATTTCTTAATACTTCTTAAACCGTATTAAATTTATTTTCATAGAATTTCTACTTTTCTGTAATGAAAATATTATTTTTATCTTTTTAATAAAATTACATAATTTATTAACCTTGTTTTGCATACTACATAGTTAAACATTAAATATAAATTATTTACACTACATATCAAAAATGTTGCTACTTGACAATATGAATAGTTACAGTTATAAACAAAATTTTTTGATCACTTAACCAAAATAAAGGGGGTTTATTATTAACTTTATCATAATATGATCGTAGCGATCATGTTATGATCTTCACGGATCATAGTATGGTAAAAAAATTGCATTTTATAATTGTTGAGGATTATAGTGTGATTGTCACAATCATATATATGATTAAATGATCAATCATACTACACACGAAAAAAAAAAAAATCCAATGAACGAATTTCATAGTATTTATGAACAAATTCATAAAATCTGAAAACTTTTTGATAAAACTTATAAACTTTTTCATAGTATTTATTAATAAATCAGAATATATGAAATTTAAGAACTATATAAAATTTTTTCATAAATACTATGAAAAAAAGTTCATAGTTTTTATGTATTTGTTCATAAATACTATAAATTTCGTTCATGGGCAAATATTTTTTTTCTGTGTATGACCCCCTTGATTTATAAAATGTTTATAGAACTAAAAAATCATTAATAAATGATTTGTGTACGTTCAATTTTGTTAGAAACTGTACATGTAAGTAAATACAGAATTTACACATTATATATATGGTTTTACATAATGATTTGCATAAAATATGTTTCAATATACTTTTTTATATATTCATATGCATCTTAAATAAATTGTTAAAATATTTTAAACATCTTCTCTTGATGGTGTTGATGTAGCTGGGAGGGGGACAGAAATGTTTTTTGAATTTTGAGTATGCACTATTTCTATCCAGTGCACTACATCACTAACAAAAATAGTCTCTGGATACCAGGGGTCTGTATTTTTAGAATATTTTACGTATGTTCTTTTGTCTGGCTGTGTAAAAACTCATCTGTCTTGTGATGGAAAATTACCCAACAATTTTTTAAGATTTTCTTTTTTGGCTTCTACACTATTTATCACATACACATCATTAGGAGACAATTTTATGTAAGTGTACTGTTCATATTTTCTTTTTTGTTTCTGGTAGTTTTGTTTTCTGAAGTATGAATAGAATATGATA
This sequence comes from Pegoplata infirma, assembly GCA_963921195.1. Lineage (NCBI taxonomy): Eukaryota > Metazoa > Arthropoda > Insecta > Diptera > Anthomyiidae > Pegoplata > Pegoplata infirma. The sequence continues at coordinate 11,416,148 of OY992536.1, forward strand.
TTTTGTTTTGCTTAAACATGCAATAACATGTCCGTCCGATTTATGTAAAATTTATGTTGATTGTTTTATAATATGTTTGTTAGTAACTATGAAGAATTTGAGCATGTAAATTGTTTTGTTTTTTTACAAGGTTGGCTACTTATACCTTTATAATATCAATACCATTTACTAAAGTGTCGTAGTGTTTATAAAAATCGAATAAAAATTCAAATGATTTTATCACAGTTTTGTATCGTTTTTTATATTTTTTTTTTATGCCAAATTTGAGGTTTAAGCATATTTGAAATTTTTCTGTTTTTTATACAACAATTCCAAAAATATTAAGCTTTAGAGTGAATTTTTAATTTACAATTTTCCATCATATTTCTTAATTTCGATGTGTTGAACACGAATATCAAAAAAATTTAAATTCGGTCTTACAGTTTTCGAGATATCTCTATTTGAAAATTGCAAAAAATTTCGTTTTTTTGCTACGTTCAAGAAAATTTCTGACGACTAACTATAAACAACGTAAATATTTCAACATTTGTGTTTTATTTAAAATCCACTATACTCCCAGAGGATGCCACTCAAAGAGTGGTTAAATCTGAAAATAAATCAGAAATAATTTAAATTAAAAATTCAGGCCTCGAGCAAACATTTTATTTTTATAATTAAATTGGAAAGGTCAAATAAAAAGCAACTGTATTTCAAGAAAAAAAAAAAAAATTTAAATTTATTTTCCCTGACTACACTTTAAAAAATGAGTCCAGTTTCATACTATAAATTGGGTAAACTTCAACAAATTTAAATAATATACTACTATAAATTTGGTAAAACTAAATTTGGTAAAATTACAAAAAAAATGTGTAAATTTACCCAATTTATAGTAGGAAACTGAAATAACTTTAATTAGAGTGTACACAGAAAAAAATATGGTGGAAACAAATTTGAGTAATCACTTGTTTAAATCTAAAAACAAAAATTGAGTAATTTTTTAATTGACGCAATTAAAAATTTACTTAAAAATTTTAAAAACAATTTAAGTAAATAATTTAACAAAATTTAAAAGTTTTTTTTTAGTTTTTTTTTAATTTTTTTTTTAAACTCTCATAGTTTTTTTGAATTCTCGTTTAGTTTATAGTTTTTTGTGTATGTATATGAAAGTTTGTAATCGTCTTTATAAAATTTTCCAATGTTTTTGAAACATAAAAATGTTTGGTAAAGTTTGAAAAATCAAGTTTTTTGTTTTTTTTTAAAGATTTAAAATTTTTTAAAATTTAAAAAAATAAAATAAATAGATAAATTTTGAGTAAATTTTTAATTGTGTCAATTAAAAATTTACTCAATTTTTTTTCAAACTTTTAATAAATTTTTATTAAAAACTAGCTGGCTCGGTCCGCGTTGCTGTCCCAAATATAAGATCATTGTTATATTTTGTCTCGCTTCAAATATACAGCCATGCAAAAAATGTAATGAATTTCTTGACGTTAGAAAAATTTGTGGGCGTGGTTTTAAAGACCCGATTAGGCAGATAATCATATTCAAATAATAGGCTTGTTTTTTGCAGACCGGATTAAGATTAGGATTAACTCTTTTTCGTTAAAAAATGGGTCAAATCAAGTGCAGAAATTTTTTTTATATTTTTTTCCGAATCTACATCCAATTAGTATATATAAACAGGAAAAAAAATTAAGCGTTGTAAAATGGTATAAAAAAATCTTGAGTTAATCCTAGGATTTAACTAAATTTATTTTTCATTCTTTACATTTTAGACAAAGCTTTATTTGTTTTTCTGTTTATATTTACTAATAGCATGTAATTTCAGAAAAAAATTATAAAAAAAAAAATCTGGACTTGATTTGACCCATTTTTTAACTAAATAAAGATAATCCTAATCTTAATCCAGTCTGCATAAAACAGGGCTAATATTTTAGTAACTAAAAAAAATTATCATGTCTTCGACTTTGCGAACTGTAGAAATTTAAAACTTCTTTAATGTCATTACGAACAACAGAAAAATAAATTATGCATATCCTTCGTTCTTATCGTGAGCAATTGTCTAGAGTTCAAACAAATCTTATAGTTTTCCCCAATATTCACTTTTCTCATTTATACCTTAAAAACTTAATTAGAACTAAAATTAACATAAAAAACGGTCCGGTCATTAGTAGTCAACTCATTTGGACAAAAGTGGGCGTTAAAATTTGTGTGGTAAGTTAAACTTGTACATATGTTAACAATACCCAAGGATTTAAAATCATTCGTATCAAGTTTAAGCGGTATCTTTTAAGAAATATTTTGTTTAATATATCGAATTAGAGTAAAAATTAATTTTAGATATATCGTAAAAAGTGGGCGAGGACAATTTTTCTTTCCGAACAATTATATGGACTATAACGAACATTTTAAACAAAAAAATTAGCCCAATCGATACAGGCGTTCTCAAGTGTTGCAATTACAAACGAACTACATTTGAGTTTTTTTTTATATTTTATTATTCTATATTTCTTTTTTCTATAGAGCAAATTTAATATATATCGAAGAAAAGAGTGGGTGGACAACTTTTCTTACCGTAAAAATCTTATTTGAATCTAACCAACTCAGTCCATCCATTCAAAAGTGGGCGTAGAAATGGAAAATTGTTCTTTCCGAAAAACCTTAGTTGGGCTATGACGAACATTAAAAACAAAATTAGACAAATTGATCCAGCCATTCCAAGATTTAAAATTTATATATCGGAAAAGTGTACGTAAAAGTAGGCGTGGCCGTTATAGTTATTTCGATACATAGAAAAAAGTGGGCGTGGGAAATTTTACTATCCTTAGTTGAATTATGACGAACATTTTCAACAAAAATTAGCCAAAGTGGCGTGGTCACTCTCTTTTTTTCGTAAAAACCAAAGGAATATGATGAAAATTTATTTTAAACAAGTGATAGTGTTAAATTCGGCCGTGCCGAATCTGTTATACCCTCCAACATGCAAATAAATAAAAAAAAAATTGCAGGGGCGTTTTATTTTTTTTTTGGGGGGGGTCGGTAGTGGTAATTGGGGGGGGGGGGGGGCATTTCTTCTCGAATATGTGTTTAAGAATTCATTCTTATACTTTTTGCTCTAAAGAAATACAAGTTTATCATTATTTAAAAAAAAAAAATTTCCACGCCTATAAAAGGGGGGCGGACCGAAAAAACGACATTTTCTAATTCTGTGCAGGACTTTGAACTTCTTGTAGCATAAAACTGTTGTATTTGTTAAACAAAAACAAAGAAAATCATGTAAAAATATGGTATTTTTCAGAGGTTGGTTTAGTTCTTCAAGGGGAACTTTTTTCCCCCTGGTCCGATTTTGCTCCTTTACGAACTTAACCTGCCTAGGAACACAAGACATATTCGTGCCAAATGTCGGGAGTCTAGCTCTTTTATTTTGGACTGCATCGTGTTAACTACAGACGGACAGACGGACAGACGGACAGACGGACAGACGGACAGACGGACAGACGGACAGACGGACGGACAGACGGACGGACGGACGGACATCGCTAGAATGTCTTAGAATCGATCACTGATCATAAATATATATACTTTATGGGGTCCTAGACCGATATTTTGATGCGTTACACACGGAATGACAAAGTGAGTATACCCTCATACTGTAGTTGGAGGGTATAAAAAATTTAGTCAAATCGGTCTAACCATTCTCAGATTTTAAATAAATTGAAAAAGTGGGCGTAAAAGTGGGCATGGTCGATTTTTCTTTCAGTAAAAACTTAAATTGAATTACTATGAACATTAAAATAAAAAATTACCCAAATCGGTGCAGCCGTTTTCCGATTTTAGATAAATCAAAAAAAGTGGGCGTAAAAGTGGGCGTGGTCAATTTTTCATTACGTAAAAACCTAAGTTGGACTATGACGAACATTTCAAAAAAAAAATTGTCCAAATCGGTCCAGCCGTTCTCAACTGATGCGGTTACCAACGAACGACAATTGATTTTTATTTATATAGATAGATTTAATCAATACTATTAAATCGTTTACTGGTGCAAAATTGAGTAATTTTTTATTCAATAGTATTAAAAATTTACTTAAATATTTTTTTTATTTTTTTTCTGTGTATTTTAATAGAGCTTGAGATAAAATTTCATTTAAAACTACTTTGAGCAAAATCCGATAACTTTAACCTTCAAAATTCGGCATTTTACAAAATTTTCACCAAAATTGCATGGGGTAAAATGTTTTGATTTGGCTCAAATGAAAAATGTTCAACAAGCTCTATTAAAAAGTCCGTAAAACCGCCATTTTTGAAATTTTGTTGACAACCTTTAAATGTCGATATCTCAAAAACCGCCTTACCGATTTCAGCATGACAAAACTAATAAAAATAATGTATTTCAAGACATTTTTATACCCTCCAACCACAGTATGGGGGTATACTCACTTTGTCATTCCGTATGTAACGCATCGAAATATCGGTCGGGGACACCATAATGTATATATATTATTGATCAGTGATCGATTCTAAGACATTCTAGCGATGTCCGTCTGTCCGTCCGTCCGTCCGTCCGTCTGTCCGTCTGTCCGTCTGTCCGTCCGTCTGTGGAGGACACAATACAGTCCAAAATAAAAGAGCTAGACTCCTGAAATTTGGCACAATTATGTCTTACGGTCATAGGCTGGTTAAGTTCGGAGATGGGCAAAATCGGACCAAGGGGGAAAAGTTCCCCCTTTAGGAACTAAAACAACCTCTGAAAAAAACTCTATTTTTTATAGATTTTTTGAACTTTTGCTTAGAAAACGAAACATTTTTTATGTCAGAAGAAGTTAAAGTCCTGTAGTTGGATCCAGGAAGGTTGTCTCCTACCACCGAAACACCCCCCCCCCCCAAAATAAAGACGCCCCTGTTTATTTTAATGTGTTGGAGGGTATAAAAGATTCGGCACAGCCGAATTCAACACTCTCACTTGTTTTATTTTCGAAAATCCGAAATTTAAATTAAAAAATTCAAAAATTTAACCGATTAAATGATCCGATTTGGCTCAAATTAAGTTTAAATGAAAGACTGCGAAAGAAATTTTGAGGAATAAAATTTTTAGATTTTTTTCTTTAATTTCTTCATGTCAAAAAAACGCTGTTTTTTCCAAATTTTAAATAGCAATATCTCAAAAACCGCTCGACCGATTTTTTTCATATTCGTGTTCAGCGCATCAAAGTTATTAAATATGATGTGTCGCAAAATACATTTTTTTAAAATATTTTTTTTTTATACATTTATAAAAATCCAAAATTTTGCCCGGAAAAATGTCCCTAAATCTGAAAATTTTTCTGTAGAAAAAAAGAGTTTTAGACTTTTTTACAGGAAAAATTTTGCAGAATCTGAGAATCTGGGAAAAAAAGGATCGTATGAATTTCCGACTTTATTTTGAAAGGAAAAGATCTCAAAAGAAGTTGAAATATATTCTATTGGAAGAAGGTTTCAGAATCGGAGACTTTTTCAATAGGAAAAAGGACTTCGAATCTTAGAATTTCTCTATAGGAATAAGATTTCAGAATCTCAGAATTTAACACTTGTTCGATAGGAAAAAAGTTTTAGAGTCTAAATCTGAAAATTTTTCTGTAGAAAAAAAGAATTTTAGACTTTTTTACAGGAAAAATTTTGCAGAATCTGAGAATCTGGGAAAAAAAGGATCGTATGAATTTCCGACTTTATTTTGAAAGGAAAAGGTCTCAAAAGAAGTTGAAATTTATTCTATTGGAAGAAGGTTTCAGAATCGGAGACTTTTTCAATAGGAAAAAGGACTTCGAATCTTAGAATTTCTCTATAGGAATAAGATTTCAGAATCTCAGAATTTAACACTTGTTCGATAGGAAAAAAGTCTTAGAGTCTGAGACTTTTTCTATAGGAAACAGGTATTAGAATTAGATTAATATAGGAAAAATTGCAAGAATCTTAGAATTTTTCTATATAAGAAAAATGCCTTATAATCTGAGACTTTCTATAGGAAAGTTCACAGAATCTAAAACTTCTTCTATTCAAAAAAAATCTAAAAAATTGAGAATTTTTTTATACGAAAAATATCCCAAAAATTCTTCAAAATATAAGACTTTTTCTATAGAAAAAAGTTCTTAGAAAAAATTTTCTATAGAAAAATAGTAATAGAAAAATAAATTCTGAGACATTTTTCGTTAAAAAAAGTTTTAGATTATGAAAAATTTTTCCTATAGAAAAAGCATTTCTTTCCGAAAAACGTCTCAGATATTTTCTATGTAGGAAGAATTTCTTTTAGTAAAAAAATTGATCTTAACGGAAATATGATCATGAAAAACAAAGCTTCTTTCAAGAAGGGCTCTGATTTTTTTATTGAAAAATCGGCTACAGTGGTTTGACAAAATCTACCAAATTTTAGGATTTATTAGCTTTCCCTGTTTTTGATTGTCCGACATCGATGAATTGATGATTTTTTTTATTCGGAGTAAAAAAATATTACCCCCCCCCCCCCCCAAACTCTAAAGATGTACCCACCACTAATACTGTATACTAAGTTTAAGCCGACACGTGTTTTTATTGTTGGCGAAATTCCTCTTAGTTCGGCTTTTATTCAGATTTTCTCGAAAGTTCATAATTTTTTTATAACCATTAAGTTAAACTTATGGTGTTTTCTTTTCTGGAAAAAAATGTTGCACTTTCTGCACTTTTTTTTCTTTAATGACTCTTTGTGTATAGTAATGAGCAGTAAGTATAGACATGTTTGGTACTAAAAGAAAGGTATTGTCCTGTTCTATTTAACTGTTTATAATAAAATGTCGAATGTAAATGTATTTTATTCAATTAAGTATCAAAAACCCATAAATTTTTACATTTATAGAATTGGCTCAAAAACTGAGTATTATTTTAAAATGCTTTATATAGCATTAGATAGGCCTTGAAAATACCTTTCTTTTGATACCAAACATGTCTATATTTACTGTGCATAACTGTGCACAAAGAGTCATTAAAGAAAAAAAAGTGCAGAAAGTGCGACATTTTTTGCCAGAAAAGAAAACGCCATTAGTTTTCCGTTATTACACTACTCAACAAAAATCAACTTTTTTGCACAGACTATAAAGTACATTTTCAAAAGTATTTTGGCCTCCTAAACACGAATCTGTCATCAGAAAAGTTGTATCAAATCGCCTTCTCCAGATAAGGGCATTTTAATTTTTTGTGGGCCAAGCCCTCAAACCAGACATATTTTTTTTATATTGGAAAAGTGTATGTTAAAGTTATTCATATTTTTTTTTTTCGAATTCCCAATAAAATTACCTAACTTTTGCAAGAAATCCGGACTCGATACGATCAAGGATATCATCAGGACACTATAAGGTAATTCAAAATGTCCTTTTATTGGTTATGCCCTAATAAGTATCCGAATTTTGTAAGTAGTAGATATGTAAAGCAGGCACTCCAATAAAGGAAACCTGGTGTTAAAATCCAAAATCCATTGAGAGAAATATTTGCAAAAGAAGTCAACATTTTTAACCAAATTTGCAATCGTTTATGAGTCCTTACGGATTCCGAAGGTTCACATAAAACCTTTTCCACTGTTCCTGCCAATATTTAATTTTCAAATAAATAAACATTTGTTCTATTTAAAATTGAAAATGTCATGTATTAAAAGTCTTTAAATCAGTTGATGAAATTATTCAATTTTATTGCACATAACATTCGTAACTGTACATTTAATTCTCAAATAAAACTATAAAAATGAAAGTTAAATAAAATGCATTTGATAATTTAGTTGAAAGACAACATTTTATTTTAAAATTCCAATGCAAAAAAATAAAAATAAAAACGATATAAAAAGATAAAAATTAAACAAGAACCAGTTGATGAATGATGTACTGTTTACTGGTTGCCAGGTCAAGCAAATGTTATCCATTTGAAAATAGTACATTAGGGAGGTACTTGCTAGTTTATATGGATGATTTGGAAACGGGTAATATTTTAATATTTCCAACAGTGTCTAAAACGTTGCCAATTCGTAAATCAGTGTTATCGTTTGAGTACTGTCTGTTAATACTTAAAATCATAGTTTTTAACACTTCTTGTACCGACTGCGCCAGTAATAACGTGCTCTTTTTTTGGTCCTGACAGTATATAAAACATTCCTCGGTTTCCTGATTCGATTTCTCAAAACTTAATAAAACTTGTAATATTGTTGATACTTAAAATCTGACTTTTTAATACTTCTTGTATCGACTGCGCCTGTAACGTCGTGTTTTTGTTTTCAGGCTTTACAGCATATAAAACATCTCTTGGTTTCCATGTTTGTTTTATAAAAAACTAAGTAAAACTAATATATCTTACAGTTAAGTGTCATCCTAATATACATAGATCTATCTACAAACGAATTTAATTTTTTTCTATTTAACTATGTATCTAGACATTTATATTGTTTTAGTTTATTCTATTTTTTATTTCTCCAATTCTTTCATTCGTTTGCATAAATCTTATTATTTGACATTATAAATGTTTCTTGTGACACAAAACCAAAAGTAGTTGAAGGAATTGTATATAGGAGTGCAATAGTTAAGAGCTGTAGACTCAATTGAATATATCAGATGACTTATAGAGATGGAATTCTATTAGCTGAAAATGTGCCAAAAATATTATTTTAACTAAAAAAAATAATAACTGAATTTTTATTTAGTTCGGTTTGAGTCCATATTAATTATTTCTGAGAAATAATAATTGTTGTACAATGAGAAAATCTGAAAAAAATCAAGTGACAACACAGGCTAAGTGGAGATGTCGACAGCTTTCGGAAGATGCCACCCTTCCATCATCAGCACTCCTTCGATTGCCACACACTTAATGTGTGTCAGATTAAGATTAGCCATTTAAATGAAACTTTTGAAGAAATTAAGAATTGGAATTACTCCTCTTTGTGTTGAATAACCCCTATTCACCATTAATTCGTGTTGTATTCATTTGGCAGAAACTTAATCCATCTTAACTTTTTAACAGAATTGTATTTTTCCCATTGTTAACCCTTAGTAGGACTTTTCAAATCTTGAAAAATGTCCGTTAGGTTTGAATTTTTGTTTCATATTTCTAATTCTTAGAAATATTACTAAATTGCAATGTACCTTATGAGTTGTGTATTAATTGTGTTTATATATTGTTGGACTGTATATTTTATAACTGAATTTTTATTTAGTTCGGTTTGAGTCCATATTAATTATTTCTGAGAAATAATAATTGTTGTACAATGAGAAAATCTGAAAAAAATCAAGTGACAACACAGGCTAAGTGGAGATGTCGACAGCTTTCGGAAGATGCCACCCTTCCATCATCAGCACTCCTTCGATTGCCACACACTTAATGTGTGTCAGATTAAGATTAGCCATTTAAATGAAACTTTTGAAGAAATTAAGAATTGGAATTACTCCTCTTTGTGTTGAATAACCCCTATTCACCATTAATTCGTGTTGTATTCATTTGGCAGAAACTTAATCCATCTTAACTTTTTAACAGAATTGTATTTTTCCCATTGTTAACCCTTAGTAGGACTTTTCAAATCTTGAAAAATGTCCGTTAGGTTTGAATTTTTGTTTCATATTTCTAATTCTTAGAAATATTACTAAATTGCAATGTACCTTATGAGTTGTGTATTAATTGTGTTTATATATTGTTGGACTGTATATTTTATAACTGAATTTTTATTTAGTTCGGTTTGAGTCCATATTAATTATTTCTGAGAAATAATAATTGTTGTACAATGAGAAAATCTGAAAAAAATCAAGTGACAACACAGGCTAAGTGGAGATGTCGACAGCTTTCGGAAGATGCCACCCTTCCATCATCAGCACTCCTTCGATTGCCACACACTTAATGTGTGTCAGATTAAGATTAGCCATTTAAATGAAACTTTTGAAGAAATTAAGAATTGGAATTACTCCTCTTTGTGTTGAATAACCCCTATTCACCATTAATTCGTGTTGTATTCATTTGGCAGAAACTTAATCCATCTTAACTTTTTAACAGAATTGTATTTTTCCCATTGTTAACCCTTAGTAGGACTTTTCAAATCTTGAAAAATGTCCGTTAGGTTTGAATTTTTGTTTCATATTTCTAATTCTTAGAAATATTACTAAATTGCAATGTACCTTATGAGTTGTGTATTAATTGTGTTTATATATTGTTGGACTGTATATTTTATAACTGAATTTTTATTTAGTTCGGTTTGAGTCCATATTAATTATTTCTGAGAAATAATAATTGTTGTACAATGAGAAAATCTGAAAAAAATCAAGTGACAACACAGGCTAAGTGGAGATGTCGACAGCTTTCGGAAGATGCCACCCTTCCATCATCAGCACTCCTTCGATTGCCACACACTTAATGTGTGTCAGATTAAGATTAGCCATTTAAATGAAACTTTTGAAGAAATTAAGAATTGGAATTACTCCTCTTTGTGTTGAATAACCCCTATTCACCATTAATTCGTGTTGTATTCATTTGGCAGAAACTTAATCCATCTTAACTTTTTAACAGAATTGTATTTTTCCCATTGTTAACCCTTAGTAGGACTTTTCAAATCTTGAAAAATGTCCGTTAGGTTTGAATTTTTGTTTCATATTTCTAATTCTTAGAAATATTACTAAATTGCAATGTACCTTATGAGTTGTGTATTAATTGTGTTTATATATTGTTGGACTGTATATTTTATAACTGAATTTTTATTTAGTTCGGTTTGAGTCCATATTAATTATTTCTGAGAAATAATAATTGTTGTACAATGAGAAAATCTGAAAAAAATCAAGTGACAACACTTGCAATTTAGTAATATTTCTAAGAATTAGAAATATGAAACAAAAATTCAAACCTAACGGACATTTTTCAAGATTTGAAAAGTCCTACTAAGGGTTAACAATGGGAAAAATACAATTCTGTTAAAAAGTTAAGATGGATTAAGTTTCTGCCAAATGAATACAACACGAATTAATGGTGAATAGGGGTTATTCAACACAAAGAGGAGTAATTCCAATTCTTAATTTCTTCAAAAGTTTCATTTAAATGGCTAATCTTAATCTGACACACATTAAGTGTGTGGCAATCGAAGGAGTGCTGATGATGGAAGGGTGGCATCTTCCGAAAGCTGTCGACATCTCCACTTAGCCTGTGTTGTCACTTGATTTTTTTCAGATTTTCTCATTGTACAACAATTATTATTTCTCAGAAATAATTAATATGGACTCAAACCGAACTAAATAAAAATTCAGTTATAAAATATACAGTCCAACAATATATAAACACAATTAATACACAACTCATAAGGTACATTGCAATTTAGTAATATTTCTAAGAATTAGAAATATGAAACAAAAATTCAAACCTAACGGACATTTTTCAAGATTTGAAAAGTCCTACTAAGGGTTAACAATGGGAAAAATACAATTCTGTTAAAAAGTTAAGATGGATTAAGTTTCTGCCAAATGAATACAACACGAATTAATGGTGAATAGGGGTTATTCAACACAAAGAGGAGTAATTCCAATTCTTAATTTCTTCAAAAGTTTCATTTAAATGGCTAATCTTAATCTGACACACATTAAGTGTGTGGCAATCGAAGGAGTGCTGATGATGGAAGGGTGGCATCTTCCGAAAGCTGTCGACATCTCCACTTAGCCTGTGTTGTCACTTGATTTTTTTCAGATTTTCTCATTGTACAACAATTATTATTTCTCAGAAATAATTAATATGGACTCAAACCGAACTAAATAAAAATTCAGTTATAAAATATACAGTCCAACAATATATAAACACAATTAATACACAACTCATAAGGTACATTGCAATTTAGTAATATTTCTAAGAATTAGAAATATGAAACAAAAATTCAAACCTAACGGACATTTTTCAAGATTTGAAAAGTCCTACTAAGGGTTAACAATGGGAAAAATACAATTCTGTTAAAAAGTTAAGATGGATTAAGTTTCTGCCAAATGAATACAACACGAATTAATGGTGAATAGGGGTTATTCAACACAAAGAGGAGTAATTCCAATTCTTAATTTCTTCAAAAGTTTCATTTAAATGGCTAATCTTAATCTGACACACATTAAGTGTGTGGCAATCGAAGGAGTGCTGATGATGGAAGGGTGGCATCTTCCGAAAGCTGTCGACATCTCCACTTAGCCTGTGTTGTCACTTGATTTTTTTCAGATTTTCTCATTGTACAACAATTATTATTTCTCAGAAATAATTAATATGGACTCAAACCGAACTAAATAAAAATTCAGTTATAAAATATACAGTCCAACAATATATAAACACAATTAATAAAAAAAATAATTTTAAAAATTTTAAATACAAAATTTTTGACTTAGAATATAAGAATTTTCCTTTTGTCATGTTGTCTCAGAATTAAAAAAAATAGTTCGAGGAAAAACTCCCGGATTACAAAATTGTTTATTTAGGAAACCATCTATCTCTTGAACTCGATTTTTTTTAAGTGTACAATTGTACCATCTCTGATGACTAATAGTGTTGCATAGTAAGTAACTAATACCGTGTTTTATAATTTAATAGTATTTCTTATTAAATGCATTTTGAACGGAGGTCGGCGAAGGAATAAATCTCCTGTACTTTACAAAATTGAATTTAAATTAGAAATGACAAATGCTTTTCAAGGATTTGATTTTTTAACCTTTAAGCAAAATGTTCATTTAAAACCATAAACTACTGGTTAGATAAGACAGCAAAATGCATGAAGACACACCAAATCAAAAAGGTATTGCAAAAAGACAACGACTTATACTTACGTAAACAATTGACTGACTAAGCACAGTGATTCATTAAATGAAAAATGTCTGCAAAGTTTGCACTCTTGCCCAAACCGTTAAATCATGATAACGTTTTGCTGTATATATAGCAGTTCTTTCCAAAGCAAAACTTTTCTAAAAAAAATAACGCTATATTAATATAACAAAACACATTGATATATCGGTCGATGATCCCATTATATTTATTAATTACACTGTGTTAGTTGCAAAAATTAAAAACCTGGGCACCTTGCTGGTGAAGCTAATTCGGGTACGCTGAATTCAATGGTGCTAGCCGTTTTTCGAAGTTAGCGCTAGTATTCGCGATATTCACGATTAAAAATTGTAAAGCTAAAGTACTACAAAAACTTAATTTTTATACTTTTGGGATAGTTTTTATATATAAATTTTGAAAATGCATTGTTTTTAACGCGAAAAAAAAGTTCGCTAAAAATTTTTTTTCCGCGAAAAATAAAAAAAATACGCGAAAAAAATTTTTTTTTTTAAATTTTTTTGTCTGAAAAGTATTGTATTCTACTCATTTTCATAAATTAATAGAAAAATAAAAAAAAAAAATGGAAAAAAAAAATCGCGAAAAGAAAACCGCGAAAAAAATTTCCGCGAATAAAATTTTTTGGTTTGTATATTCAATAGAGTTTAGATGATAAAAATTCAACAATAGCCTAAATAATAACAAATAGTCTTTTTTTACTTAAAAATAATAATCGCGAATATCGCTAACACATACGCTAACTTTGAAAAAACTAATAGTACAGTGAGATTTAGTGTACACGAACTAGCTTTACCAGATGGCTGTCGTAAATTCAAATCAAACTAACAAAATTTGTACTGAACCAATTTTTTTAAGAAAATAAAGATTTTTTCGCGAACAAAAAATGTTTTTCGCGAAAAAAATTCACGGTATTATGGGTTGTTATTAGAGATGGGCACATGAGCAGATTAGAGCGTGATTCACGTGATTCACGTGTGATCACGCGTGAGTGTGACTGATTTCAATTTTACTCACGTGATTATGAGTGTGAGTGGAGAAAAAAATTGCGTGAGTGAGTGTGCGTGAGTAAGATTTTTTCGTGAGTGAGTGAGCGTGAGTCGATTTTTTTGCGTGAGTTTGAGTGATTTATTTTTTCTTCATATTTCCTTTTGTACTAAAAAAAGCAACAAAAAATTTTAAAATGTGGCTTAATTTCATAAAAAAGCCAAAAAAAAAATGCTAAATTTCGCTGAACTTTAAATTTTGCTGAAAATTTTGAATGATTTTTGAAATTTTAGTTTTTGAAATTTGTTTTTGTATAAATAAGTGTTTCGTGAGTGTGAGTGTATGAGTGAGTGTATGAGTGTATTAAAATCGGGGCTCCCGTAGGCTAGTTGGTAGCGTGCTAGCCTTTCAACGTGGGGGTCGTGGGTTCGATTCCCACCAGAGCCCTTGGTTTTTTCGCTACAACGAGACGACGGTCATTGTTACCAGTTCTCGGTTAGGTTGAATTTATTAAAAAAATGAGATGTAAATATATAGAAAGAATAAATAAAAAATAATTGATCATGTGTGTGATCATGTGTATTAAATTTACTCACGTGATTGCGAGTGAGTGTGAGTAGAAAAAATATGCTCGTGAGTAAGTGTGCGAGATTCAAAAATTCCTGTCGTGAGCGTGAGTGAGTGTGAGTCAAAAATCACTCACGCGCCCATCTCTAGTTGTTATGTTAGTTTAACAGACTTGAATGGTTTTAAATTTAAAAATTATCGCAAAATTTTTAAAATACCGTTTTTATTGTACTTGAGCATCAAAAGTTTAAATCGCGACTATCGCGAGTACGAGCGCTAACTTCGAAAATCCATTGAATTCAGCGTAAAACCATTGAATTCAGCGAACTCGAAGTATCTTTACCAGTAGGGTGCCCAGCTTGTTAATAAAAAATGTTAAAATCGAGCACAGTGCTATTGATCCGTAAGGATTTCTAAGACATTCAGGCGATATCCGTCTGACTGTGTTTGCAGATAAAAAAAAGTTTTTGATGAAAAAAAGTTTTAATGAAAAATAATTATTGATAAAAAAAATATTTAACGAAAAAAAATGTTGAAGAAAAAAAAAATTTATGAAGAATGATATTGATGAAAAAAATATTGATGAAAAACAATATTGATGAAAAAAAATACTGATGGAAAAAAAATTTATGAAAAAAAAAAATATTGATGAAAAAAATTATAAAAATAAAAAAAAATATTGATGAGAAAAAAATAATGATGAAAAACAAAAATATTGAAAAAATAATCCGAAAAATGGATCGCTAAGATTAGATCAAACGGATACAATTTCATCCGAAAAATGGGTTTATCAAATTACCAAAAAACCTATTTGTCGGATGACATTGTATCCGTCCGATTAAAAATTATCTAATGTTAGCGATCCATTTTTCGAATCTTTCAAATCTCGGAAAAGATGCGATTTATAAAAATATATCTAAACATTTTTAATCGGGAATTGATAAAAAATATGCTTAAAAAAATATTAATGAAAAACAAGTGAGAGTGTTACATTCGGCTGTGCCGAATCTTTTATACCCTCCAAAATGTAAAAAAAAATATTTAAAAAATCCAGGGGCGTCTTTTTTTTGGGGGGGGGGGGTTGGTGGGAGACGTTAGGGGCACCTTCCATTTGAGATTTTGAACTTCTTCTAAGATAAAAATGTTGCATTTGCTTCGCAAAAGTACAAAAAATCCTGCAAAATGTGCGGTTTTTCTTAGGTTGGATTAGTTCTCCAAGGGGAACTTTTTCCCTCTTTGTCCGATTTTGCCCATTTCCGAACTTAACCTGCCTAGGAATATAAGACATTTTGGTGCCTAACTTCGTAAGTCTAGCTTTTTTATTTTGGACTGTATCGTGTCTTCCACAGACGGACAGACGGACGGACGGACGGACACCGCTAGAATGTCTTAGAATCGATCACTGATCAATAAAATATATACTTTATGTGATCCTAGACCGATATTTCGATGCGTTACACACGGAATGACAAAGTGAGTATACCACCATACTGTGGTTGGATGGTATAAAAATGTATAAAAAAAATATTGACGAAAAAAGATATTAATAAAAAACAAGTAAAAAAGTTAAATTCGGCCTTGTCGAATGCAGTGATACCCTCCACAATTTCTAAAAGATTATTGCAAAAACTTTATTTAAAAGGAAATTACTTTTGAAAAAAAGCTATTTTTTGAAAAAAAATTTCCGCGAAATATAAAAATTTGGTAAAAAAAAAAAATCTGCGATTTTTTTCTTTTTTTTTGTCAACAAAAATGTTTGTACTTGTTTAAGTACCATTTGGTGTTCAATTATGTTCACATAAGTCAACCAGCAGCCTAATTAAAGCATTTTGTATTTTTAGGTTTGTTGAATGTACTAACATTTTTGAGGTGTCCTTTCATTTTCGTTCATAAATTTTGAACCGCTGAACCGATATCGCTCAAATACAATACCAAACTTCTCCGGAGAACTTCCAATAAATATTTAAGTTTTAGTCATCGCCGTGTAATATTTTGGCCGTGATCACCATTTCCACAGACAGACAGATGGATAGACAAAAATCGCTAGAATGTCTTAAAATCGATCGGGGATCATGAAATTATATATTTTATGGGGTCCCAGACCGATATCTCGATGAGTTACAAACGGAATGACAAACTTATATATACCCTCTATCACTAGAGTGGAGGGTATAAAAATATTGATAAAAGAATTGATAAAAAAAATATTGATAAAAAAATATTGATAAAAAAAGTATTGATAAAAAAAATATTGATGAAAAAATATTGATGAAAAAAATATTGATGAAAAAATATTAATGAAAAAAATATTGATAAAAAAAATGATAAAAAAAAATATTGATAAAAAAATATTGACGAAAAAAAAAAAGAAAAAAATGTTGAGCAAAATATTGATGAAAAACCAGTGAGATTGTTAAATTCGGCTGTGCCAAATCTTTTATACCCTCCAACACGTTAAAAAAACAGGGCGTCTTTTTTTTTTGTGGGGGGGGGGGGGGGGTTTGTGGTGGGTGACAACCTTCCTGGATCCAACTACAGGACTTTGAACTTCTTCTGACATAAAAAATGTTTCGTTTGCAAAGCATAACTACAAAAAATCTATAAAAAATGGAGTTTTTCAGAGTTTGGTTTAGTTCTTAAAGGGGACACTTCCCATGGTCCGATTTTGCCCATCTCCGAACTTAACCAGCCTGTGACCGTTAAACATATTCGTGCCAAATTTCTGGAGTCTAGCTCTTTTATGTTGGACTGTATCGTGTCCTCAACAGACTGACGGACAGACAGACAGACGGACGGACGGACGGACGGACAGACGGACGGACAGACGGACGGACAGACGGACGGACGGACGGACATCGCATGTCTTAGAATCGATCACTGATCAATAATATATATACATTATGGGGCCCCCGACCAATATTTCAATGCATTACACACGGAATGTATACCCCCATACTGTGGTTGGAGGGTATAAAAATGTATGAAAGAGATATTGATGAAAAAAATATTGATGAAAAATAATAAAATATTTTTTAAAATAAAAAAATACTGATGAAAAAAAATAATTAACAAAAAAATAATTATGCTTCGATTAATTCAACAGCTGGTGAATATTTTTTAGTCACCACGAGGTGAATTATTATCCAAGTTACTAAAATTTTTGGATTTACGAAAATTAAGACAGTAATTCTTTTTCTTTTTTGTTAATCGTTAGCTTTTATAGTCAAACTGAGGTGGCGTCCTGCTACTTTTTTTTTTTAAATTAGACACCAGTGTCTAAAAACATTATCATGTTAAAAACATTATCATGTTAAAAATCATTGTCTTACTCCTTTGAATTTTCCATAGATTGTATGAACATTTTCTTAACTATAATGAACAAAATTCATTCAGTGAAAAGACAAGAATATATCCCACTGTGTGAAATTAGCAGTGAGTTTTTGCAGTGAATTTTTGCATCAAGGATTATGTTACAATATAAATATATTTATAAAACTACAATTAAACAAAACCAGGGACAGAAGAAGGTTTTGTTTATATTGTTTGGAAAAATGTCTTAGAATCTTTATATCTTCCATTGAAATAATGTTCCTAAACGTGAGACTTTTCTATAAGAAATATCTCTGAATCTGAGGCCTTTTCTATAGACAAAATGTCTCAGAATCTGAGAATTTTTCTATAGGAAAAATGTCTCAGATTCTGAGAAAAATGTCTCAAAATCTGAGACTTTTTCTAAATTAAAAATGTCTCAGAATCTGAGAATTTTTTCTATACGAAAACTGCCTCAGGATCTTAGACTTTTTCTATAGGGAAAATGTTTCTGAATATGAGACTTTTTCTACAGGAAAAACATCTCAGACTCTGAGAATTTTCTATTGGAAAAATGTCTCAGAATCTGAGACGTTTTTTAAAGGAAAACTGTCTCAGAATCATAGACTTTTTCTATAGGAAAAATTTCTCAGAATCTGAAACTTTTGCTGTTGGTAAAATGTCTCAGAATCTTAGGCTTTTTCTTTAGGAAATTCGCAGAATCTCTGCCTTTTCTATAAAAAACAAGTAAGAGTGTTAAATTCGGCTTTGCCGAATCTTTTATACCCTCCAACATGCAAAAAAAAAAAAATTGCAGGAACGTTTTCTTTTTTTTTTTTTTGGGGGGGGTCGAAAGTGGTAATTGGGGGGGGGGGGCAAATTTCCTCTCGAATATGTGTTTACAAATTCATTCTTATGCTTTATTCACTAAAAAAATACAAGTTTATTATTATTTAAAAAAAAAAATTTATTCCACGCCCATAAAAGGGGGCGAACCGAAAAAACGACATTATCTAATTCTCTGGGTCCAAATGCAGGACTTTGAACTTCCTGTAGCATAAAAATGTTGCATTTGTTAAACAAAAACACAAAAAATCATGTAAAAAAGATAATTTTTCATGGGTTGGTTTAGTTCTCTAAGGGGGAACTTTTTCCCCCTTGGTCCGATTTTGCCCATTTCCGAATTTAACCTGCCTAGGAATATAAGACATATTCGTGCCAAACTTGGGGAGTCTAGGTCTTTTATTTTGGACTGTATCGTGTCCTCTACAGACGGACAGACGGACGGACGGACGGACAGACGGACGGACGGACGGACGGACGGACATCGCTAGAATGTCTTAGAATCGATCACTGATCAATAAAATATATACTTTATAGGGTCCTAGACCGATATTTCAATGCGTTACACACGGAATGACAAAGTGAGTATACCCCCATACTGTGGTTGGAGGGTATAAAAATATTTTAGAATCTCAGAATATTTCTATAGGAAAAATGTCTCTAAACCTGAGAGTTTTTCTTAAGGAAAAATGTCTCAGAATCTAAGATTTATTAAATGTAAAAAATGTCTTCGAATTTGAGACCATGTTTATGGAAGAAATTTCTTAAAAAAAAAATATTTTAAATTAGTAAAATATTTTCTTTGAAAATTGAAACTATCATCAATATTTACTATTTTATAACCAATATATACTCGTATCTACGCCCTTTACCAAACTACCACAATTGTTTCTTGAATCTCTAGAATTTCATATTTCTAAAAACATATTTCAAATTGAATTTATAGTATCGTAATAGCAATTTGATTTTCTTTTTGCACAACCCTAAAGGCATCTTACTTAAGCTACTAATACTGTTTGTGTTGCATTAATTACATTATAACCCAAGCAAAATATTTATGCATAGTTGAACGAACATGTTTTCATTTTTAGATACAGATTACCAAGAAACTATTTGAAAATTCAGAAAAAAAAGAAATAAGGAAAAATCAAAGAAAACATGAGAAAATTGATAATTATGAGAATGCTTTTAAATGAAAGTGGTTTAATAACAATTGTAAATAATCTATAAAAGAAATAACAATAGTTCTTTTAAAATTGTTTTTCAGAATTTCAAATTCTAAGTAAAAATATCTACAATAGAAATAACAGCAGCTGGAATATCGACAACCCTAGCGGTAGCATCTAAAATTATTTAACCTTAAATCCCAAAACAGTTTATGCAGCTTAAAATAATAATAAATGCTTTAAACAGCAACCACAGCAGAATATCTAAAAGAAAAATCGAAACCTGATCAAAATATGTTGCTAAAGTGTTTAATAAGAGCAGAGGATTATTTAAAATCTAACTAAGCAACACTACTACTTTGTTGTTACTACTACTACTGTCACACTTTCAAAGTACATAAATACTACTACCTAAACATTGTCATACCACACAACCACAGTACATAAGTAGTAGGAAATCAGGGTGGCATTGAATGTGTGTGTATTGTTTTCACTTTACTTTCATACTTTTCACGCTTCACATAAACAACACGACAAAAAGAAGGTCAACAATAGATCCCACGCAAAACAACAATAGATCACACGAGAAAAAAAAAATTTGTTTATTCTGAGACTAGATTTTCCATGTAAAAAAAAAAAAATTCTGAGACTTTTTCACTAACAATAAGAAAAAAACTCTCAGTTTCTGAGACTTTTCTATAGGAAAAGTGTTTCAGATTCTGAAATTTTTCTATTGGTAAAATGTCTCAGAATCTGACAATTTTTCTATAGGAAAAATGGCTCAGATTCTGAGAAATTTTCTGTAAGAAAAATGCTTCAGATTCAGATTTTTTCTGTAGGAGTAATTCCTCTTTTTTTAAAATGTAAATTATGGAAAAATTCTAAGATTCTGAGAAATTTTTTATTTAAAAAAAAAAAAATAAGTTCTTAGTCATTTTTGTATAGAAAAATTCTCAGTTTCAGAGACATTTTTTTATAGAAAAATTCTCAGATGTTGAGACATTTTTTCAATAGAAAAAATCTCAGACTCTGAGAAATTTTTCTGAAGAAAAATTTAGATTCTGAGACATATTTTCTATAGAAAAATTCTCTGATTCTGAGATTTTTGCTATAGGAAAATTATTAGATTCTGAGATATATTTTCTATAGAAAAATTCTCAGATTCCGTGAATTTTTTAATGGATAAATTTTTAGACTCTGAGACAAATGTTCTATAGAAAAATTCTCAGATTCTCAGACATATAGAAAAATGTTCTAAGACATTTTTTTTTTATAGAAAATTTCTCAGATTCTGATAAATTTTTTTTTCTCTAGAAATATTCTCAGATTCTGAGACATTTTTTCTATAGAAAAATTCTCAGATTCTGAGACATTTTTTCTATAGAAAAATTATCAGATTCTGAGACATTTCTTCTATAGAAAAATTCTCAGATTCTAAGAAATTTTTTCTATAGAAAAATTCTCAGATTCTGAGACATTTTTTCTGCAGATCTCAGATTCTGAGGCATTTTTTTCTATAGAAAAATTCTCAGATTCTGAGACATTTTTTCAATATAAAAATCTCAGATTTTTGAGATATTTTTTCTATAGAAAAATTCACAGACTCTGAGATATTTTTTTTATAGAAAAATTCTCAGATTCTGACACATTTTTTCTATAGAAAAATTTTTAGATTCTGACATATTTTGAGACATTTTTTCTATAGAAAAATTCACAGATTCTGAAAAATTCACAGATTCTGAGACATTGTTTCTATAAAAAATTCTCAGATTCAGACACATTTTTCCTATAGAAAAATTTTTAGATTCTGACATATTTTTTCTAAAGGAAAATTCTAAGACATTTTTTCCATAGAAAAATTCTCAGATTCTTAAATATTTTTCTTATAGAAAAATTCTCAGATTCTGATACATTTTTTCTATAGAAAAATTATCAAATTCTGAGACATTTTTTTTATAGAAAAATTTTCAGATTCTGAGACATTTTTTCCATAGAAAAATTCGGAGATTCTGAGACATTCTTTCTATAGAAAATGTCTAAAACATTTTTTCTATAGAAAAATTCTCAGATTCTGAGACATTTTTTCTATAGAAAAATTCGGAGATTCTGAGACATTCTTTCTATAGAAAAATTCTCAGATTCTGAGACATTTTTTGTATAGAAAAATTCTCAGATTCTGAGACATTTTTTCTATAGAAAAATTCTCAGATTCTGAGACATTTTTTCTATAGAAAAATTCTCAGATTCTGAGACATTTTTTCTATAGAAAAATTCTCAGATTCTGAGACATTTTTTCTATAGAAAAATTCTCAGATTCTGAGACATTTTTTCTATAGAAAAATTCTCAGATTCTGAGACATTTTTTCTATAGAAAAATTCTCAGATTCTGAGACATTTTTTCTATAGAAAAATTCTCAGATTCTGAGACATTTTTTCTATAGAAAAATTCTCAGATTCTGAGACATTTTTTCTATAGAAAAATTCTCAGATTCTGAGACATTTTTTCTATAGAAAAATTCTCAGATTCTGAGACATTTTTTCTATAGAAAAATTCTCAGATTCTGAGACATTTTTTCTATAGAAAAATTCTCAGATTCTGAGACATTTTTTCTATAGAAAAATTCTCAGATTCTGAGACATTTTTTCTATAGAAAAATTCTCAGATTCTGAGACATTTTTTCTATAGAAAAATTCTCAGATTCTGAGACATTTTTTCTATAGAAAAATTCTCAGATTCTGAGACATTTTTTCTATAGCAAAATTCTCAGATTCTGAGACATTTTTTCTATAGAAAAATTCTCAGATTCTGAGACATTTTTTCTATAGAAAAATTCTCAGATTCTGAGACATTTTTTCTATAGAAAAATTCTCAGATTCTGAGACATTTTTTCTATAGAAAAATTCTCAGATTGTGAGACATTTCTTCTATAGAAAAATTCTCAGATTCTAAGCAATTTTTTTTTCTCTAGAAATATTCTTAGATTCTGGGACATTTTTTCTATTGAAAAATTCGCAGATTCTGACACATTTTTTCTATAGAAAAATTTTCAAATTCTTAGACATTTTACCTATAGAAAAATTCTCAGATTCTAAGAAATTTTTTCTATAGAAAAATTCTCAGATTCTGAAACATTTTTTCTGCAGATAAATTCTCAGATTCTGAAACATTTTTTCTATAGAAAAATTCTCAGATTCTGAGACATTTTTCCTATAGAGAAATTCTCAGATTCTAAGACATGTTTGCTATAGAATAATAATCAGATTCTGAAACATTTTTTTTAATTGGAAAACTCTCCGATTCTGAGACATTTTTTTCTACAGAAAAATTTTCAGATTCTTAGACATTTTTTCTATAGAAAAATTCTCAGATTCTGAGACATTCTATAGAAAAATTCTCAGATTCTGAGACATATTTTCTATAGAAGAATAATCAGATTCTGAGACATTTTTTCTATAGAAAAATTCTCAGATTCTGAGACATTTTTTTTATAGAAAATTTCTCAGATTCTGAGACATTTTTTCTATAGAAAAATCCCAGATTCTGAGACATTTTTTCTATAGAAAAATTCTCAGATTCTGAGATATTTTTTCTATAGAAAAATTCTCAGATTCTGAGACATTTTTTCTATAGAAAAGTTCTTAGATTCTGAAACATTTTTTCTACAGAAAAATTCTCAGATTCTGAATCATTTGTTCTATAGAAAAATTTTCAGATTCTGAGACAGTTTTTCTTCAGAAAAATTCTCAGATTCTGAGACATTTTTTCTACAAAAAAACCCTCAGATTCTGAGATATTTTTTCTATAGAAAAATTCTCAGATTCTGAGATATTTTTTTTATAGAAAAATTCTCAGATTCTGAGACATTTTTTCTATAGAAAAATTCTCAGATTCTGAGACATTTTTTCTATAGAAAAATTCTCAGATTCTGAGACATTTTTTCTATAGAAAAATTCTCAGATTCTGAGACATTTTTTCTATAGAAAAATTCTCAAATTCTGAGACATTTTTTCTATAGAAAATTCTCAGATTCTGAGACATTTTTTCTATAGAAAAATTCTCAGATTCTGAGACATTTTTTCTATAGAAAAATTCTCAGATTTTGAGAAATTTTTTTTATAAGAAAATTCTCAGGTTCTGAGACATTTTTTCTGTAAAAACATTCTCAGATTTTGAGACTTTTTTTTCTATAGAGACTTTCTCAGTTTCTGAGAATTTTTTTTCGGCTGTAGGCAAAATCGCCCAAAGAAAAATGACCCAAAAAAGAAAACGAAAATTCGCCCAAAAATTTTTCATACAAATTTGGGTCATATTTCATATGAAAAGTTACCCAAAATTTTTGGGCAAATTTTCATAGTTTTTGGGCAAAATTTCGATATTAAAAATTGGGTGATTTTTCATTACGAAAAATTACCCAAACTTTATATATGAAAAATTGCCCAATTTTATTTTGGTTTTATTTTTTGTCAAAATCTTAAAATGTCAAAACTGAAATATGTATGTCACAATAAATCAAAATATTATTATTTTTAGAAACAGTAAACGCATATCGTGTTTTTTTTATAAATTATATATTTAACTAACCAAGAATAAGCTGAAGCAAACCCGTTCCGTTGTTGCTAACATACAAAGGCTCTGGTGGGAATCGAATCCAAAACCCCTACTTTTACATGCAGATTACCACGATATATATTAATCTATCGCAGCGCAGTAGAAAATCAAAAGTAATGAATTTAAAAACAGCATGCAACTCCGATAAAAGCGCCGCAGGCGAAAAATTTTACCAACAAATTTTAACAAAAAATCGCGCGATTTTTTGTTAAAATTTGTTGGTAAAATTTTTCACCTGCGGCGCTTTCATCGGAGCTAAATTCATTTTTTTTTTATTTCGTTAAAATTTAAGTTCCACACTTAAAACTTTTACATCAATTGCATATGCATTTTACGGGCTGTATTCTCAAAACAACGATCTATAAAAATAAATAATAACCACGTAACCTATGATCTTATCTTAAAAGTTTTTGTCTTTGTCTTAAAGTTCTTCTGCGTAGCCGGCCTTCGGCCGGGCTTAGGGATTACAAACTCCATGCCTTAGACCCACCCTCTCCGCAAAAGAAAGCTTTTCTATGTAGTATGTGTTTTGAAAAAAATGTGTTAGAAAAAATCTTTTTTTATTTTGGGCCATTTTTCATTTCTTTTTTGGGCTTTTTTTCGTTAATTTTGGGCGAAGTTTCGTATTTTTCTTTTTGGGTCTTTTTTCATATTTTTTGGGCGATTTTGCATTTGGGCGATTTTTCATAAAATTTTTTGGGCCATTTTTCTTTGGGCGATTTTGCCTACCGCCTTTTTTTTCTATAGAAAAATTTTTAGATTCAAATACATCCCTGTTTTCATACTATTTTTATGTACTCTGAACCCAACAAACACACTTGGACACACTACCAAAATCTATGTTACTTTAGAAACCATTTGAATATTTTCCATAATATCAAAGTCTTTGCTTTTTAGCTGATAAGTGTCCGTACGAGCATGCATTTGCAAACTTTTCTTGTTTATCTTATCTATCTGTGCAGTTTGCTACAATGGGTTGTGGCAACAGTAGTTATGTTGGCAGTTGTGGTGGCAGCAGTGCATTAATGCAAAATTTCTATAACAAATTGACATGTTTCGGAATACAAATTTACCTGTTTGGCCATTATCTTTACATATGGGTAGCATTTATTAGCAAAGGAAGTGGGAAATTTAAATTTCATTTCATGGTTGACATTTTGACTTGACCGAGTCCATTAATACTCTCCGCAATGGCCAAAACATTTTTTAAAACAAAAAAAGTCTATTAGAAAAGCACTTTTTTAAGTGATAGTAATTGTTCATCAGACAGACAAACAGACGAATTGACGGACATCGCTAGATCGTCTTAAAATCGATCAAGGATCATGAATATATATACTTTAAAGGGTCCTAGACTAATATTTCAATGTGTTACAAATGGATTGACAAACTTACATATACCCTCTATCGCTGGAGTGGATGGTATAAAAGTTTAACGCGTTTTTTATATTATTTTTTTAAATCCCCGGAATTCATCGTTAAATTCCCTGGAATCTGGGATTAAAAAATGCAAATTTTCCAGGAATTTCCAGAATTTTCTCAAGGAAATTCCCGGGACAAAATAAATTCAAAACAGAAAAATATTTTTTTGAAAATTGCTCTGTAAGAATAATAAGAATAATTAGTAATTGAAAAATAGCCTCGAGCTAGGACAACCCTAATCAAAATTTAAAATATTTTGATAAGTTGTCGTTATGCAAGCAATTCTTTACTAATTTTTTTTTTTTGAAGAAAAAAAAATTCAAATTTTGAATTCGTCAATTAAGAATTACTCAAAAATCAGTTTACATTTAAAAAAATTAAAACTCAAAATATTTTTAAATATTTGTTTGTCTGTGTAGTGTAGATTAAATAACACTGTAGTGTTGAATACACAAATATACTTATTCTATTTAGTATATTTGTGTATTTATTTTTTTAATCTTTCCAAGTAAATTCAATAGAGTAGTTGCATGGCAAAAAAAAAAAATACACTATGTTGTTGCGGTTTTTATGGTAAAACGTGTGCCACCATTTTCTATTTAGTTTCTATTTTCTATTACTATGTATGCATAACATTTCCTTGCACTCGTGATTTTCCACATATGATATAGATATTTTTTTTTTCACATGCATGTATGAAATTTTGTAAAATTTGTCTGGTTTGTTTACATTTATACATATTTTTTTTCATATTTAAAACTATAAATACCAAGATTATATTGTTATCCTTTTGAATATACTAAATATAAATGTACATACCTAAATATATGAAATTTTTATGTAGAAATTAGAGTGGAAAGAAAAACAAAATAAAATATTATATTTTGAGGATGTTTATTCTGGCTCAAGGTCATTATTTTCTTTACTAATTAAAATCATAGCATAATTTTCAAGAAAATTATTTTTTTTTTTTTTTTTTGTTTTAAATTTATTTATGTTGGTCATTTTTGCAAGACTTAATCGACACGTGTTTCGGAATTTGACAGATTCCATTGTCAAGATTATTTAGCAAAAATAGAAACGATTTACTGCAAAGTAGCAAACGAATCTAATGACAAATCGTTTGTGCACAAATTAAAATATTAATACATATTTGCCTCTACCCACAATGGGAATTAGAAAGACGAAGAAATTGTACTATACTAGTCAGGCAACGATTGTCACTAACCAACAAAAATATTTAAAACAATTTTACATATGATAGTCCATTGCACTACAACAATATGTTATTTGTTGTTGTTAGGGTTATTTAACCATTATATTCAAATTCTGATTAATTTTTATTAAAAATAAAAATTGCTTTATTCGACCTTTAAAATATTATATTTTGATGATGTTTATTTTGGCTCGAGGTCATTATTTTCTTTACTAATTAAAAGCATGAAATTCTCATAGCATAATTTTCAAGATTTTTTTTTTTTTTTGTTTTAAATTTATTTATGTTGGTCATTTATAACATAAATAAATTTAAATAAAAAAAAAAAATAATAATAATTTTCTTGAAAATTATGCTATATACATCAGTCTGTGGAAAGCAAGATGCAGTCCAAACCAAAAGAACTGTAAATTTGGTAAATGAGTGTATTACTTAAGTGCAAAAAAGTTTTTTTACATTTTGGAGAGTATTAAAGATACGGCACCGAAGAAATTAATACTGTATACAGACTAGAGTGATTTTAAAATCACTATGTGATTTGCCTTTGAACAAAATCACAAAGTGATTTACAAAATCATCTCAAATTGTACTAGCATAAAGAAAAATTGCAAAATCATCTCAACTTACCATGGTAAGTTCTTGTAGTGTGAACATGGCCTAACACTCTCACTTATTTTTTGTACAGTTGTTAAAATAATGGAACATTTTTTGTAAAAAGTT
The DNA here is from genome assembly GCA_963921195.1 of Pegoplata infirma. Classification (NCBI taxonomy): domain Eukaryota; kingdom Metazoa; phylum Arthropoda; class Insecta; order Diptera; family Anthomyiidae; genus Pegoplata; species Pegoplata infirma. Next base: position 11,443,779 of record OY992536.1, read on the forward strand.
TTGACTTGGAAAAAAGTTTTGACTTTTTTACGAGAAACAAAATTATAAAAAAAAATTAATGAAACAAAATTTTTGGTAAAAAAAAATTTTTGATACAAAAAAATTGAAAAAATGATGGAAAAAAAATTTTTATAAAAAAAAAATATTGAAGAAAACAATGTGATGTAACAAAAAATAAAAAAAAAAAAATATGAAAAAAAACTAACGAGTGTGTTAAATAAACAAAAAATTTCAGAGTCGTGTTTTTTTGAAGAAGGGGTCGACGGAACACGTTAGGGGACACATTCCCCCTTGCGATAAGTGTTGACAAATAGAGTGCCGGTCAAAAAAATAGCACCAATGACAAAATCTCTATTCACTCAATTAAAACAAAATATTATGTGCGTATTCGTTTAAAGTAAATATGCAAAACTCTTATTCTAAGTATATACCCCAAAAATGTTTTTACTTTTTCCAAAAATTGTGGATGGTTCTTTTTTAATGATCGATATTTTAAAAAAACTCTGAATCAGTGCAGTCAATAAAATAGCACCGAATGACAAAATTTCTTTAAAAAAATTAATATTATTTTACTTATTTAAATAAAAGTGTTAAATATTAAAGAAAGATTGTTTTTATTTATAAAAAAATTTAATTCATTACAAAATTTATTTTCAAAAAATATGACGTGGAAGGTATTACACTCCTCAAAGACATGCTTTTGTAAAAAATATGATTTCTGAACATAAATCATATTCTGAAATAGGAAAATTGGTTGGATGCGCTTATAAAATGATTGGAAATTCAAAAAAATTAATTTAGAGCTTGAAAAACTTACAAGGGAAGTCTCCCTGGTGTCACCCTTCGATCTTCGTGAAATTTGGATATGTTGTTAAGAACGAAAATTAATTCGACACGTATTTTTTTTTAGCGGCCCAAACTCATTTTTAGGGGGGGTCGATTTGTATGGGGGGAAATTGACCTTTTTTAGTTTTTTACGCTTTACGCCTATTTTAACAAAATTAATATAGGCGTGCGTGATATCAGATTAAAGGTATTTAAAATACCTATCTCGTGGTGCTAACAACGGGCCAAAGAAGTTATTATTTTTCGACTTATTAACAAAAATGTCCTAAAATTTTGCCATTTTATTCAATATGACGAAAAGTTGTGCATGTTTGGACACGTTCTTACCACACGTAGATAGGTTTTCCAAAGACCTTTCATTTGGTATGTAACATGACTAGGTTTCTTTGTATAGTATAGGAGATAAACGAGAAAAACTGAAAAACGGCATTGTCTTCCCCCCTCCTTTTTACCCCCTAAATATGAATTTGGGCCGCTAAGAAAAAATACGTGTCCCTTTATTTTTTCTGATCTACAAAATAAAACCAATTCCATAAAGATCCGCGGGTGACACTAGGGAGACTTCCCTTGTTAGTCACAAGCGATGTTTGTCACCATTAGTGGTTAGGTGTTTGTAATGACAATGGAAGAAAGCCCCATCTACGGCAGCTCCAGAGCTAAAAAAGGATAGCAAATGGCGAAAATAGTTGTCAAAGATTACAAAACAACAACATTAACGCTTGTAGATTTGGAAAAGTGCGCCTACTCTCACTTAAGCATGCTGCAAGTCGTTTGAAGTTTGCTAACAGTAACTCAGAATGAACAGCTTAAAAGTGGATCAATGTTCTATGGACAACTGAAGCCATTGTTGTTTTATTTTGAGACATAGGATCACATACCTACGTTAGAAGACCCTTAAACGCGGAATTCAATCCAAAATTCGAAATATAAATAACTTAAAATGGTGCTTATGGTGTGGGAGATATTTTCCTACTGATGAGTGGTGTTCATATATTGGACCATGGCTCACATATTGGACTAGCTCAACCGTGGATATACACTTAACGTTTATATCCTCCAGAAAGTAATGTTATCATAAGTTTCTGAGCAAATGCCACTAAATTAGGTCTTTTAGCACGTCAATTACCCAAAGCATGATGGGAAATTGGCGAAAAATTGGGTCTGGACAATAAAGTAAACGTGATGGAATGGCCTGGTGAGTCCCCAGATCTAGACCAAATCGATAGTTAATGGACAGCTATATAGAAGGGAGTGTCTCGAATACAACCAACTTGTAATGAAGCTCTTTGGGTGGATGTTCAGAAAATATGGAACTCAATTTCAAATTAAAGATCCCAAAATCTCGCAAATTCGGTACAAAAACGTTGTAAAGAGGCAATTGTCAACAATGAGCACTCGACAAAAAATTTTTTTAATATTTAAAGATATCAAAACAATACTGAATTCATAATCCATTCGTTTTTCAAATTTAAGAATTAAATTTTAATACAAAAAGTACTGTGGTGCTATTTTTTGACTGAGTCTTTTTGAAGTTTTTTTAAAAACTCTGAAAATCTATATAAATAAAAATCAATTGTCGTTCGTTGGTAACAGCATCAGTTGAGAACGGATGGACCGATTTGGATGATTTTTTTTTTGAAATGTTCGTCATAGTCCAACTTAGGTTTTTACGGAAAGAAAATTTGACCACGCCCACTTTTACGCCCACTTTTTTTGATTTATATAAAAACGGAAATCGGCTGCACTGATCAGAGTAATTTTTTATTTAAAGGTTCATAATAAAGTATTTCAAGTTTTTACTGAAAGAAAAATCGACCACACCTACTTTTACGCCCACTTTTTCAATTTATCTAAAATCTGAGAATGGCTGGACCGATTTTTTTACGCATAGTAAAATTTCCCACCCTCACTTTTTTTATGTAAAAAACTATAACGGCTAGCCCGATTTGGTTATAGTCCTCAAAAGATTTTTAAGGAAAGAACAATTGTCCACGCCTATTTTTACGCTCACTTTTCCCGATATATATATTTTCAATCATGGAATGGCTGGATCAATTTGTCTAATTTTGTTTTTAATGTTCGTCATAGTCCAACTAAGATTTCCGGAAATAAAACAATTTTCCATTTCTACGCCCACTTTTAAACGGATGGACCGAGTTGGTTAAATTCAAATAAGGTTTTTATGCTTTAGAAAAATAAAATATAGAATAATAAAATATAGAACAATAAAATATAGAATAATTAAATATAAATTAAAATCAAATGTTCATAGTTCGTTCTTATCGCATCACTTGAGAACTGACCGATTTGAATAATATTTTTTTAAAATGTTCGTTTCGTTTTAGGTTTCTTCGAAAAAAAAAAATAATCACTCATACTTTTACGCCTCCTTTGTTTAGTCAACATTATTTTTTATAGTCATAGTCCAACGCAAATAAAAATTTTTCACGCCCACTTTTATTTCGATATATCTAAAATAGAAAAACCCGGCAGGGCCGATTTGGCGTATTTGGTATTTGTTGTCGTTCGTGATAGTACAACTAAGGTTTTAACGAAAATAAAAATTGTCCACTCGCACTTTTCTCAATACATCTAAAATCGGCGAACGATTGGCCTGATTTCCTAAATTTTTTCTTTTATGATCATTATAGTCCAAGTAAGGACTTTACGGAAATATTTATTGTCCTGAGAAAAGTGTCACGGAAAAGCGGAAAATCCGGGAAAACTATAAAGGTTTGTTTGAACTTAAGACAATAGCTCACGATAAGAACGAAGAATATGCGTAATATATTGTTGTGTTTTTCGTAATGATATTAAAGAAGTTTTAAATTTAAACAGTTCGCAAAGTCGAAGACCTGGTATTTTTTTTTTAGTTCCCAAAATACAATTTGAATATGATTATCTGCCTAATCGGTTCTTTAAAACCACGCTCACAAATTTTTCGGAGCCAAGAAATTCATTACTTTTTTTGCAGGGCTATATATTTAAAGCGAGACGAAATATAATACTTATCTTACATTTGGGCCAGCAATGCGGACCGGGCCAGCTAGTTTTTAATAAAATAAAAAACCGTAATATGTAATATTGTTTCACACTCTTGTAAGTATCTTATGACACGTTGTCAGTGGCATAAGTTGAAATTGTTAAAAAAAAACCAACGAAGAAAATTTTGTTTTATCCTGGTGCTATTTTTTTGACCGCAGCTGTATATTAATTATGGCGTTAGCTCAAAATTTATACAATTTTATCATAATTTTAAATATTTTTTTATACCCAAAGAGGGGCGTTTGTACCGCATGAAGTTCCTTGGTCCAAGCGAACTTCATACGGTACAAAAATGTTTAATTTATTGAACAAATATACAAAAATATCATATAAAAATATTGTGTTTTCTGGGGTAGTTGTAGTTCTCAAGGGGACCTTTTTCCCCTGGACCGATTTAGCCCATCTTCGAACTTAACCAGCTTATGACCATAAGACATATGAGGCATTCCACACCAAATGTCCCGCTACAGAAAAACATGTGTCCCGTAAATTTTTGAATAGGTTGTTTGGATAGTCCTATATGGAACTAAGAAAATTGCGTTTTTGGTTTTTCTAATTTTCAAAAACTGGGCTTAGAAGGCGTGGTCAAATATTGGAAAATGGTCAAATTTGTGGCGAGTTGCCTTGATTAAATATTTATCACATTAAAACGGAATGCACCACAATCTCAAAAATTTGCATTCTTATATAGTTTTGTATGGGCTATCGATTAAAAAATTTTTTTTTTTAAATTTTCAGAACCCGTTCTAAAATTTTCCATTTTTTAAAAATGTCAATTTATTCAAAAACATGCCACTTTTTTTTTTCTTTTTTAAATTTTTTTTTTTAAGTTTAGATGTTTGTCCATCCACACAAAAAAATTCAGAAACACGTTCTTCGTTTTTTTCGAGAAAATCGCATTTGAACTTTAAATTACATAACAATTTTGTAATTTGCTTGTATTTTCTTGATTTAACGTCGCGAATGAGTATTATTAATTGCATAAATGAATAGTTCATGCGAATAAGGACGAATAGACCACTTTTTCGCAAACACGTTTTTTTGCATAAATGCATTTTATTAGCAGAGCCCTACAATCCTATGCAGAAATTTTGGGGAAATTTTGACTTTTAAGGCTAAAAAAATGACTTTAAAAGTGCAATAATTCGTATATTTTTATATTTTTGTTTAAATTGGGAGTGAACTAACGCACAATTTTGATTAAATACAACACAAAAACATACAAAAATTTTACTTTCGGTAACAATGTGTTAAAAGAACATTACGAGGAACAAACCACACTTATTATATTGGCAAACAATTTTACCGTTCTTGAGTTATAAGACTTTAAAGTGTGGAAAGCAAAAAGGGCGAATATCCATCCTTAACAAAATATTAAATAAAAATTATTTAGCTGCGAGTTTAAAATTGATATTAGGTAAAATTTGAAATTGTACAAAAAAAAAAAAACAATCTTAGCACATACAAACAAATTAACCAGATTTGCGAAAAAAAACAAAAATTTTTTCATGTCCTTTTATGTTACATCGTAATATGCAGTCAAGGGTTAATATTATAATTCCTAAAAATGTATTTAGTGTCATAAAGAATTACTACTGCATCAAAAGGCAGGAATATTAAAAAAAAAATTTAAAAAAAAATTTTTTTTGCATGTCCTTGCAATCCTTAAATAGTGTATCCTCGAAGTCCTTAAAGTGTTACAAACAAATACCAACCATAGTTCGTCAAGTTTTGCAAGTCTCGTGAAAATGTAGTCAAAATCTGCTGCAAAATAACACATTTTTATTCAAATTTCAATACATTTTTTTGGATATTCGCCCTTTTTCCATTTAAGCAAAAAATTTAAGTCCAATTTTTGGCAAGTTCTCTTTCGAATACCTTACTAAAATTTTGTATATAGGTAGATGTGACTTAAACCTTTAAGCTAATACCAAAAAGTTGACAAAAATATTATTTTTTAACCGTTTCCTGCGTTTTTATTGTCCCCTGTAAAATTCTACAAATGGTCTATTCGTCTTTATTCGCATGAACTATTCAAATATTACTCATACGCAACGTTAAAACAAAGAAATACAAGCAAATTACAAAATTGTTATGAAATTTAAAGTTCAAATGCGATTTTTTCGAAAAAAAAACGAAGAACGTGTTTCTGAATTTTTTTGTGTGGATGGACAAACATCTAAACTTTAAAAAAAAAATATTAAAAAGAGGGTGCTGTGGCTTAGTGGTTAGGGCGTTGGACTACTAGCCAGCAAGCCTGGGTTCGATTCCCGGATTAGGCAGAACAACATTTTTTTCGGATATTTATTAGTTTCTATTTATAACTAATATCTATCGCAGCACCCTCCTTCGTTGATAAATAGCACTAAAACGTCAACGAAGTAAAATAATAAAATAATGGCTATAAAACACAGCTTCAAAAATAATTCGCCAGATCAATAACAGATGGCGATGCAACAACTGTACTCAAAATTATCAACACGCGCAATTAAAGTGTTGCCATACTGAAGCCCTTCTATCTTTCAAATCTTTCATCTCTCTTCTATCCCCTTTCCGAAAGAAACAACACGGTTACATTAGTAATTGATAGGCAGCATTGCCTGAGTGTGTTTCTTTAAAAAAAAAAAAAAAAAAAAAAAAAAGTTCCCCCTTATAGAACTAAACTAACCTCTGAAAAATAGCTTTTTTTTACATGATTTTTTGTGTTTTTGTGTAACAAATGCAACATTTTTATGCTACAAGATGTTCAAAGTCCTGCACTTGGACCCAGAGAATTAGAAAATATTGTTTTTTCGGTCATCACCCCCCCCCCCCCCCCCAATGCGCGTGAAATAAAACATTTTTTTTTTTAAATCATGATAAACTTGTATTTCTATTGTGCAAAAAGCATCTTATTTTTTAAACACATATTCGAGAGAAAATTCCCCCCCCCCCCAATTACAAATACCGACCCCCCCAAAAAAAAAAAAAAGAAAACGCCTCTGGATTTTTTTATTTTTTGTGCATGCTGGAGGGTATAAAAGATTCAGCATAGCCCAATTTAACTCTCATACTTGTTTTTAATACAAAAATGACTAAAACAAGTTTTTTTACTAAAAATAAAATAAGCAAAATTGTTAATTTTTTTCACGTTAGAAAATTTACTATCCTTTAAAAAAGGCATTGTGGAGGGTATTCATGGATTCGAAGAAATCGAATTTAAATTTTCTACTTGTCCAACCAAAAAATTATGACAGTAGATTCCAATACAAAAGACAGTTAAACCAACTACATTAAAATCAACCAAAAAATGCTGTTGTTTTGAATTATTGATTAATAACTACAGGAAACGGTAAAAACAACTTCAATTACAGTTGTTTTTACTGTCACTCAAATTGTCTGAATTTTTTTATTACCAACAAAATCTTCTTTAAGAAACATTTCATTACATTTTATAAATTGTAATTTAATTAATTTGGGTATATTATTTATTTGTTAATAGTTCCTGCTGCACCCCACACTTCCAACTCGTTCAACAAATCCGTTTTTCTAAAAATTTCTAGAAAAATATTTTTTTTTTCATAGACTAAAAACAACTACATAAAACAACTGTTACTACAATGTAGTAATTTCTTGCATTTATTTTTTAAAACAACTACAAAAGAAAGTTGTTTGAAAATTTTCATACAAAACAACAACTGCTACTTACTACACAAACCACCGTCATGACGCGTCATATAGAAACTGCAATAATTTCAAATGTTGATTCCTGAGATATAGACAAAAATATGAAAATAAATAAAATATTTTGAGTATTTTAATAAATCAAAAACACACTCGCATTCAAGTGCACTCACATAAGCTTCATTCACACTCACTAATCTTAAAAAAAAAAATATTTTTTTAAAAATCCAACAAAAATTTTAGTAACATTTTAAATCAGTCAAACTTTACAGGTTTATTTGTGGTTTTTCGGGATGAATATGGGCAATATGAAACTAAAAAAATCACACAAACTCACGTATGAAATTTGACCTCACTCAAAAATCTTACTCACGAAATTTTTTTACCACTCACAATTACGTAATTGAATTATTGAATTTCAGTGTCACTCGCGCGTGAATCAAGTGCATCACGCGCTTATCTGCTCATGTGTCCATCTCTGGATAGAACCATTCAAACTTAGTTGAACAATTTTTTTTTTGTGTGTTCATTTGGACATTCTCTAAACTATGTTTTTTTCACTCCACTCTACTACATATGTTTTTAGATTTTAAATGCATGTTAGTTTGCTGGTATGTAAATTTCTATTTATTTGTATCCTTGGAGAGGGTTTTGTTTTTTAGTTGTTTTACATTTATTCTTGGTTTTTATGCATTTTTGCTTTATTTTTTCTGTTTTTTTTTTTTGTTCCATCCGAGGAACATGTTGATTTAGAATAAGGTAATCTGCGTATACAAATATATAAATTAAACAAATCTTAGAACCAAAAAGAAAAAAAGTGGAATGTTTAAAACGCCATGATAATAAAACACAATTTTATGAAAAATTTCCTTCAATATACTAGTGATTCAAATGCATGTGTATGTGAATAGGTATAAATTTATGTGAATTCTATGGTAATAATTTACAAGACAAACCAAGTCGTTGTTTGCATATTTTGGCTATCATTGCATATTGTGCACACATTTCTGTTGTTTTATTTGCATTTTACGTCAATTAGGGTGACATTAAATTTTAGAATTTCAATTTTTAAATGCTATCATAAAAAAAACTTTTTCGTTTAAACACTTTTTAATTTAAAAATACAACAACATATTTTACTTTTTTGATTTGAAATTTGAGTAATATTAACTCAAAAATTTTATAACTTTGTTTTATAGAATTTCAATGTTTAATTGTGCAAAATTGACTTAACTGTAGGGTGACTTTTGTCACATCTAACGTATTTACTGAGCTGTATTAAATTATCAATTCCATACCACTCTAATATACATGTTTGAATAATATGTTAACATTTATACAAATACATCTATCACTCAATATAACACAGATATACAGCTTCTTGAAAACCTTAACAAGGAATATCGTTGAAAATGAATAAAGGCAGTGAAAAAACAAAAAAAAATTCAAGCAAAGAAAATTTATGTTCATCCAAGTTTCGTTGGCGTTTTAATTGTAGATGTTTTAAGTGAAATTTAATGGAAATTATTTTCTAAGAACAAATTTCTGGCGTGTGCACTGTGCTGAAGTGAGCACTGTGCCCCGTAACGACAGCGCCCAGGGATGCCAGACGCATAATCGATACCGTTAGATTATAGAGTCATTTATACATCCAAAAAATTATGTTGTTGACTGTTTGCAGTTTATTTAAAAAGTTTTACGTTTAGTTTGGGGGTATACTCACTTTGTCAATTCGTATGTAATGCATCAAAATATCGGTCTAGGACCCCATAAAGTATGTATTTTTATGATCAGTGATCGATTCTAAGACATTTTAGCGATGTCCGTCCGTTCGTCTGTCCGTCTGTAGTTAACACGATGCAGTCCAAAATAAAAGAGCTAGACTCCCGAAATTTGGCACGAATATGTCTTATGTTCCTAGGCGGGTTAAGTTCGTAAATGAGCAAAACCGGACCAGGGGGAAAAAGTTCTCCCTTGAAAAACTTAGGCAACCTCTGAAAAATACCATATTTTTACATGATTTTTTGTGTTTTTGTTTAACAAATGCAACATTTTTATACCACAAGAAAATAAAAATCCTGCATTTGGACCCAGAGAATTAAAAAATGTAGTTTTTTCGGTCCACCCCTTTTATGGGCGTGGAATAATTTTTTTTTTTTTTTAATAATGATAATCTTGTATTTCTTTAGTGCAAAAGGCATAAGAATGAATTCTTAAACACATATTCGAGGGGAAATTTGCCCCCCCCCCCCCAAAAAAAAACTAAAACGCCCCTGCATTTTTTTTATTTTATTGCATGTTGGAGGGTATAAAAGATTCGGCACAGCCGAATTTAACACTCTTACTTGTTAAATTTGAGATTGGGCAGCTAAAAAAAAACAGGTAACTTTTATTTTTTCCCCCTCATTCCCTTATTCAAGTTTCAGGACAATCGGTGGGTGCCCTCTGAAAGACCTTCCTTGTTAGCTTAAGTATATAAAAAATAATAAAACTTAAAACTCATTTTGTTTAACATTCTGCTTTAACATTTTTGTTTGTATCTATGCTCTGCCACAATGCTCTGCCAAAAGCTGTGTGAGATAGAGAGAGATTTTGTAGAAGTATTTACAAAAAAAAAAATAATAGCAAACGTTATAAAACTAAGTTTTAGTTAGCGAGATTTTCCTCCTTCCGCCACGCTGATTGCTAAGGCTTCGACAATAAACACCACAGTCAGTAGGTCTTGGGTTCGAGTACAGGTCAGGGCAGACAATTTTTTTTAATATATTTATTCAATTTTTTTAATTATTGTAATTAATTATTTTTATTCAATGGCATATTGATGACATTTCCTTTTTCTATGAATGACATTCATTAATTCTATGAATTTTTCTATGAATATAACAAAATCTATGAATACAATTCTAAGAAATATTTCACAATACTAATAAATATTCATTCAGCCAATGAATTGTTTCATAGATTCTATGAATTTAATTTTATGAAGTTTTTTCATAGATTTTATGAACATTTAGTTTTAACTTTTCTAAATCGTATCTGACTGGGAAGACTTCTGCGGGGAGTGAGTTCGGCACGAATAGTTTGGCAGAGAACTAACTTTCTCTGTAATGCGCTATGCGATTCATGATATGCTTGAAAGGCGAGTACTATGGAAATGCACCCGCGAATCAGAATTGAATGAATTCGCCTATATCAGCTGAACACTTACGGTGGTAATATCGATAGAACAATGAATGAATGATTTTTTCTATCTCAGCTGAACACTTATGGTGGTAATATCGATAGAATAATGACGCACAACCCACATTCCGCCGATGCTCCAATGAGTCAATAGAGCTGGATACCCTTTTGTCATTGATGAGCTTCAACTCACTCCTATGCACCCGTTCCAGAAGCTTCAAAAAGACCTTTAATCACTTGCCCAGAAATGGGAGTTGTATTCCATTTTCGTTCGGATGTAGGCGGAATAAATAGTGAGGAGATCAGGCGGAGTGAAGTAATTCTTTCCCCCGTTTTCGAAATCAAGGCTCTTGAATGCTTCTTGCAATAATTGAAAAAGATTGAATTCTTATGTCTAGAACAAAAAGACTGTCTGATTCCTCAATAGCTATACTACCAATTAGAGATGGTGCGTGAGTAAATTTTGACACACACTAACTCACGACAGGAATTTTAGAATCACGCATACTCAATTACGTGCATATTTTTTCTACTAACACCCACTTATAACGTGAGAAAATTTAATACAACTCACACACACATGTACTCACACAAGCTTCACTCACACTCACGTTGACTCACACTCCCGAAACATCTGTTTATAAAAAAAAAAAAAATTTCAAAAATCTAACAAAATTTAAGAAAAATTTTAAGTTTAAACAAACTTTATTTTTTTTTTTAGCCAAATTTTAATATTTTTTTCTATTTTTGGTACGAAAGGAAATATGAATAGAAAATGAATCACGTAAACTCACTCAAAAAAATATACTCACGCACACTCACTCACACATAATTTTTATTTACGCACACTCACGCACTCAATTTTTTTCACCACTCACAATTTAGTCTAACTCACTCGAGAATCACGTGAATTACGCACTAATCTGCTCATGTGCCCATCACTACTACCAATGGATACAGATGACGCTGATTCCACAAGCCGCATGTGTTTCAACATATAACATTGGATCTTACATGAATTAAAATCGACCTTCTGAGAAAGCTCGATATAAATCGAAAGAAATCTGTACCGAAACCAAATACTATAAGCTTCGAAACAAGTGGTTCGTGCCAAACATGATCAAACGCCTTGGAAATATCTACAGCAATCACTTTGCTTTCACCAAATTGGTAAATAGAACGACTCGTCAATTGGTGAATGGAACGAAGCCAAATTTCCGAAAGAAACGCTATCAAGTTGCTTATAGAACAACTTCTACGAAAGCCATACTGTCGATGAAGCCAAAGCTACAGCATTAGTCTACTGCAGGCGCGGATCCAGGGGGGGAGAATGGGATTTCTCCCCCCTCAAACGATTTCAAAAAAAAAATAAAAAGAGAGAAAAAAAGAAAGAAAGGGAAAGGAAAGGAAAAAAGGAAGGGAAAGGAAAGAAGATAGAAAGAAAAAAGGTAAAAACCCCTAAAGAGAGCTATATGTGTGCTGATGATTTAAGTCAGCACACATATTCGCAATCCTTAAAATTTTTTTGCATCCTCAGGATAAAATGTTTCAGAATTTGTGAAATTTCATATGAGAAACCTAAATGCCAATAGAGTCGTGGACATTTCTAACCTAATAACTTTTCTTATCATTTTCTAAGGAAAAAGTATTATCTCAGATATTTTTTATAGAAAAATGGCTCACAAGCGAAGTATCTCAACCCTTATGAACCGATTTGCCTGAAACTTAAATTATCGATATGGCTTATCGGCCATATCGGTGTTTAAAAATTTCGTCGTCCCCTTATGAAACCATGTGGACCTTCGGGAAAATTTCGATAACTTCCGAACTAATAGGAATATCGTCTAGGGCAAAAATACTTATCGACTTAAATTTAATAAAGATTATTTCTTATTCATTAAATACCCCCCAAAATTTTCAAATTTTCCTGAAAAAATATTTAAAGAAGCCGAATTTTTACAAGGCTATACCATCATTGGATAGGCATTAAAAAAAACCTTTCTTCTCATATGAAAACATCATATAGTTTCTGTAAAAGAAATGGCTGAAAAATCCAAAACACGATTTTTTCGCCATTTTTTTACCCATGTTTTGAACCCCTAAATCCCCGATATGGCCGATATGCTTAGACACCCCAACCTTATAATTGTTCTTTTATATATATTTTAAGTTTCAGGCAATTCGATTTATAAGGGTTGAGATACTTCCCTTGTCAGTCAAGACTTTGCCTTTATAAAATATCTTGATACTTATGTATTTGACACTGAATGTGAGAATTTTTTGATTCAAAAATTATCTCAAAATTTAGGAAAAATGTCTTATAACTTTTCTATATAAAAAAATCCCTCAGCAACTGAGAATGCTTAAGAATCTGAAAAGAGTTTTTTTACAAATAAATTTCTCAGAATCGTATAACATTTCTACAGGAAAAACGTCTAATGCGGAAATATATTTTCGAATCTTAGACTTTTTTATGGAAACATTTTTAAGAATATAAGGATTTCCTTGTTTGAAAAATCTTTTAGAATCTACGAATTTTTCTATAGAAAAAGTTTATGAAAATCTATGATTTTCTTATAGCAAAAATGTTTTAGAACTTTCCTATAGAAAACAATTTTGTATGAATAATCTCTTAGAATCTGAAAATTTTTCTGTTGGCAGATTCTGAGAATTTTTCTATAGAAAATGTGTCTCTGAATATGTAAATTTTTCTTTTAAAATTCTATATGAAAATTTTTTGAGAATCTAAGAAATTGCCTTTGAAAACATTAGATGGTATTAAAACGTAAAATTTTTCAGAATCTGAAAATTTGTGTATACAAAAAAATATAAGAATTATTTAAGAGGTTTTTTATAAGAAAATTATATCAGAATTTTAAAAATTTTTTATAGAAAGAATGTCACAGAATCTCAGATTTTTGTCCATAAAATAAAGTTTAAAAATCTGAGATATGCGAAAAATGTTGAATCTAAAAATATTTTCTATAGAAAATTCGATCTGAGAATAAAACAACATTTTTATATCAAAGTGTTTTAGAATCTGAACATTTTTCTAAGGGCAAATATCTCAGAAATGGGTTATTTTTCTATATGAAAGTATTTGATAACACAGTGATACAAAATCGAACTTTCGGAATCGGAATGGGATGAAACCAAAAGCAAATGAAAGCTGACGTTTTCCATAACAAAACCCTCCAGGCCTTTTTTTTAGGTCAGAGCTAGATTTTATTTTTCACGCATTTAAAGTTGGTGAGTTTAAAGCATTTAAAGTTTTTGTGTACTAAACGTGTTCAACTTTAAAGACCCCTGGTGGTGCCCTTATTGGATGTTGGGTCCAGTTTCCAAACTTAAGCTCAAAATTACTTCAGCTATGACTGGTATGAATTTTGCTGCAATCGTACCAGTACCTATTTACTGAATAGCCAAATTATTAAAATAAACCATGTACACCGTTGCGTATGATTGTTATTTAAAGGCAATTATTAATATAAATCACTGGACACCGTTGCGTATGATTGTTATTTAAAGGCAATTACAATATTAATCATTCGCCACTAATACAGTTTTCAAGCATTTATTATTGTAATTATAATAAAAGTGCACTAACTTCAAATGCGTGTAAAACAAAATCTAGCTCTGAACTAGAAAAAAGCCTTGAGGGGTTTGTTATGGAATATGTCAACTTTCATTTGCTTTTGGTTTCATCCCATTCCGATTTTGGGTGTTGCACTGTGTAATCTAAGAGATTTTCTGTAGTAAAAATGTCAACATCTGAGAAATTTTGTGAAGGAAACATGTATAAAAATTGCATACTTTATTAAAAAGTTTTTTCGGAAGATTTCTGAGAAATAAAATTTTTTATACATATAAAAGTTTACAAGTCTGTTCACAGTTGTGAATGGCTATGATTGTCACAAGCCAATTTTTATGACTGAAAAGTCACATTATAAATTTTTAATGACTGAAAAGTCACAATATCAATATTTTTCTACACATTTAATTTATCAATTTTATAATCGTTTCGAGAGAAAGTCTTAAAATTTGCAAATAAAATTTCAAATGTTTGAATTTACGAAGTAATTCCTAAAAAAATTTTTGGATATGCAAAAATTTCACAAAAATCCATAAACTGGATCCGTATTTAAGAAAATTTTTTTTTTTTGGTTTTCATTTTGTTACTTAATATTAAAAATATTAACAAAAATTTACACAAACACACACCCCCCTCCCCCCTCCCCCCGCTTCCAACCAAACTTTTATATTTTTTGGTAAAATTTTTTATAACAAAAAATATCTCCCCCCCCCCCAAATGAAATTCCTGGATCCGCGCCTGGTCTACTGATCACTAAAATAAGATAACACTAATAGGTTAGGATATGTCTTACAATTAGCCAGAATGTATTCTCAAGGCTTATGCCTGCCGTGTATAACGTATAGCCGTTTGCATTGAGTCCACAAATCCAACCCTCAGAAATCCTAGATTCCTGTACATACAAAAAAAAAAAAATTGTCGAATTACTAGCAAAAGTTTCGTAATCTCATTTTACCAATATTTGACAGTTTTCCTTGTTTTTAACAAATCCCAATTTACATATTTTTTGTAATTTTACATTTTTTTTTTGTTATTTTACAAATTTTCAAGATAGTTTTACAAAAAAAAATCTAATAAATTCACGAGAATTCCTTAAAAACCTTGTAAAATTACTAGGAATTTTTGTCAAATAGGAGGTAGCAAACAAAAAAAGTTTCAAATTTTTCTTGTTATTTTACAAGGTTTTTTTTGAGTGTACCATTATAAGGTCCTTGGTATACATTATTTCTTTTTGTCCCATTTAAGATACACTCTGTGACCCCAAATTTGGTGAACAGTGTAGTCACTAAATTGTTCTTTAATTAACTTGAGAAAAAATAAAACACTTAAAAGTCAAATCCTTTGCAAAAAATATTTTGTTTATCGAGTTGTAGGTGTTATTGTTTAACTTTCAGTTAATTAGATAATATAATCACTTGTTTGGTAATTATGCTGCAATGTTAATGAAGTTAAGACGCAACCAAAGTGTAAGTTATCAATGGGACGGTGATTAGTTTCAAGTCAATAACACATGTGGCTGAATTAATTTTGCATAGGAAATGAGAAATAAATAGAAATTTATACATTTTGGTGTAAAATAAATGTATTTAATGTTTAAAATATTTTTTTGTTTAATATGAAGTAATCAACCATCCTCATAAAGATTATTGTCAATTTATATTATAAATCCTGCTATTATAAATTAAAAAAAAAAAGAAACTAAAAACCGCGAAATTGTAAAATTCACATTTACTATGAATATTCAGCGGAGCATAAACGAAAATTAGAAAAGTCATATTATTCTTCATAACCAATATTATGACCCATTTTGCACATTTTGCAAAAAACCTTTTGCTGATATTATGCTGCTGCTTTTGTTCAACCTGGTATTTGCCAACATTCACGTTTATATCTTGTCTAAACGGGTACCAGCACCACATTATGACTTGTAACTTTTCCATTTACCATTTGCTAGCAAAACTATTAATATTTTTATTTTTAGTACAAACTATTTGTAGTACGAGTCGGGTTTATCATCATTATTATTATATGTAGTCATAATCATTGCATTTGCTGCAATTTGCTATTTAAGTTTGTTCTATTAAATAACTATAAAAATCATTATCGTCATTCGTAAATGTGCTAAGCATATTAAAAAGTTAAAAGCCACATAAAAAATAGCATTGAGAATGTTTAAATAAAAAAAACAAAACTCATTCCCAAATACTACTACTAATAGTAGTACAGTCGAACCCGGTTATAACGCACTCCGAGGGACCAGTAAAAATAGTTCGTTATAAGCGAAGTTTGGTATAAGCGGGGTATATCTTTTATCAATTTAGTTGTATTTAAAAAAAAATAGATCCAATTTTGATTTATTTGATGTTTTTTAAAAAATAATCTACTTATTGAGAAGAAATCAATAAAACTATAAAAAAATTCTTTGAAAATTATTATATAAACCAAAAAATTCCAACCTTTTGTTAGTTTGATAAACATGATTGCTACACATTAAAAATATTTACGGGAGTTCGTTATAAAAAGGTAAATATACATGAAATTGTGTTCGTGGGACCATAATAAGCAGTTCGTTTTAACCGAGGATTCGTTATAACCGAGTTCGTTATAAAAGAAGTATTTTGTGTGAAAATTGATGTAAAAACGTCGGGACTTTAGAATTAGTTCGTTATAACCGAGTTTGACTGTAGTAGTAGTAGTACTTTATATGATACAACTACCACAACTACTACTATTTGATATCATAATCTTTAGTATTTTTTGTTAATTTCATTTGGATTTGATTCTTTTAATACTAATGGAAGGAAAAATTAAATGCAATCAGGTAACAGTTGTATTAAAGTTGTTTACACACAAAGAATAACCCTGCAGAAATAATGTGAGTCTTAATATCAAATCAAATATCCTGTAACCGATACATATCACTATAATGCTTATCACGTGACAGGTTAAAATTTGACTTATCACTAAACTGTCTCAAAACTAATTATCCCGTGACCAGAGACACAAATTTCAAAATCCCAGACATAATTTACGTAATGCATGAAAAATTAAAAAAAAAGTATGCAAAATAATGCATAATTTTGAATTTTTTTTCCATGCATTACATAGCAATACTTTACATATTCATTGCAATTTTTAAGTGTTTTCTAACAAGGAAGGTCTTTTACAGTGCACCCACCGATTGTCCTGAAACTTGAATATGGAAATGAGGGTAAAAAAATAAGAGTTACCTGTTTTTTTAGATGCCCAATCTCAAATGTAACAAGCAGAAATTTAAATTCGACTTTGCCGAATCTATCAATACCCTCCACAATGCCTTTTTTAAAGGATGGTACATTTTTTAACGTGAAAAAAATTAACAATTTTGATTAGAAATATTTTATTTTGAGTAAAAAACTCTTTTTTGTCATTTAAAAAAAAAGTTAAATTAATTTTTTTTTAGTGTAAAACTTTTTTCGAGTGTAATGTTTTTTTTTACTGTAAAAATATTTCTAAGTGAATGCACGTACGTATGTACACAAAATATTGTCAATTATTTAAAGAAAAACAAAATTTTTTTGAGTGTAAAATTTTTTTCGAGTGTAATTTTAAAGTTACCAATGTTTTCAAAACTAAACAAGTTTAAAAAGCATTGCTTTAAAACTAAACAAGTTTGAAAAGCATTGTTTAGTTACCGCCAACGCTTTTAAAACTTGTTTAATACGTGGCATTTAATCTGAAATTCAGGGTTTTGCTTATAACTTTTGAACCACTGAAGCTGAAATTCAATACTAAATAGCCCTATAGAACGGCAAAGATATATGCCAATCTTCAGCAGTCTCGTTATTGTCTTTCAAAAGTTAGCGTGTTTTTTATCTCGTAGGTTAGCGAAAAACCCTTGCCGAAATTTACTCTTTTGCTCATAACTTTTGAACCACTGCACAGTGGTAAATTCCGGCCAAAACCCTATAACTTCTTTAATTCTTTATGTAAACTCACAAAACTTTGTAGGTAGGTCAATAATATAATAATATACGAATTTTCGCGAAAAAAAATTTTTGAAGGTGTTTTAAGATGTTCTATCTCAGTCGTCATTATTTTATCCATCTTTTGTTTTTGTGTGTTTTCCACAGCTCAAAAAACTCTTTATTTATTATTTTAGATTTATTTTCACCACCACAATTTAAATTGATCCGCGCTTTCGAAATTTGCAAAATGCATATGACATGTAAAAATAATGCTATATTTTCATAATATATCAATATCAAAAACAAAAAAAAAAAAAAAAATTAAGTTTATAGCCTAGTTTGTTTCCAAGCTGCATATTACAACTTTTTATTAAAAAACAAGTAGAAAAGTTAAATTCGACTTTGCCGAATCTATGAATACCCTCCACAATGAATTTTTTAAAGGGTAGTACATTTTTTAACGTGAAAAAATTAACAATTATGATTTGAAATATTTTATTTTGAGTAAAAAACTCTATTTTTGCCTTTTTTTTCGAGTGTAAATTTTTTTTACTGTAAAAATATTTCTGAATGAATGCACGTACGTATGTATGTACACAAAATATTGTTATTTTTGTAAAAAAAAAAAAAATTTTGTGTAATTTTTTTTTTGAGTGTAAAATTTTTTTTAGTGTGTAATATATTATTTTGAGTAAAAAACTCCTTTTTTGAATGAATGCATGTACGTATGTACACAAAATATTGTTATTTTTGTAAAAAAAAAAAAAAAATTTTTTGTGTAATTTTTTTTTGAGTGTAAAATTTTTTTTAGTGTGTAATATATTATTTTGAGTAAAAAACTCCTTTTTTGCCTTTTTTAAAAAAAAAGAAAAATTCCTTTTTTTTTTTTTTTTGAGTGTAAATTTTTTTTCGAGTGTAATGATATGAAATATATTTGAGTGGATGCACGTACGTATGTACACAAAATATTGTCATTTTTGTAAAAAAAAAAACTGAATTTTTTTTGTGTATTTTTTTTTTGAGTGTACAATTTTTTTTGAGTGTAAAATTTTTTTTTGAGTGTAAAATTTTTTTCGAGTGTAATTTTTAAGTTACCAATGCTTTTATAGTTCTAAAAGCATTGCTTTAAAATTAAACAAGTTTGAAAAGCATTGTTTAGTTACCACCAATGCTTTTAAAACTTGTTAAAACACGTGGCATTTATATATATAATATATATAATACTAAACAGACCCGGGGAACGGCAAAGATACATGACAAGCTTCAGTAGTCTCATTATTGTCTTTCGAAAGTTATCGTGTTTTATATCTCGTAAATTCACGAAAAAAGTCTTTCAAAAGTTAGCGTGTTTTCTACGGACGGACAGACAGACGGACTGACGGACGGACATCGCTAGATCGACTTAAAATCGATCGAGGATCATAAATATATATACTTTATGGGGTCCTAGACCAATATTTCGAGGTGTTACAAACGGAATGACAAACTTATATATACCCTCTATCACTAGAGTGGAGGGTATAAAAAGTAAATGCAAATACACAACTTTGGTTCGTTATAAATCCCAAACTAGTCAAAGGATTGACTCAAAACTTTGTAATCGCATGTTGTGAAGTGTTAGCTTTCATTTGGCATCAATTTGAAAAAAAAGAATTTTTTTTTTTTATTTAGTTTTGGCCGGATTTTACACTGCACTAGACCGATTTGGCTGGATTGCAATACCAACCTGACCAGGTAAATCACCAACATATATGCCAAACTTCAGTAGCCTCTGTAAAGTCTTTCAAGAGTTAGCGTGTTTTCTACGGACGGACAGACAGACGAACGGACAGACAGCCAGACAGACGGACGGACGCACATAGCTAGAACGACTTAAAATCAATCGAGGATCATGAATATATATCCTTTATGGGGTCCTACACTAATATTTCGATGTGTTACAAACGGAATGACAAACTTATATACACCCTCTATCACTAGAGTGGAGGGTATAAAAACTAAAATAAAATGAAATTTTTCAAAAACTAATTACTTACTACGAGAGGTTAAAATAAAGTAGATTTAAATTAAGTTTTTCAAGTCCAAAAACAACCATTCATTACAATTATTGTTACAGCACAATTTTGTAATGTTTTATGTTGCTGACATTAATTGACCTCAATAAATAAATTTACAATTAGTTAAGTACGAAACGTATAAGTACCTACCACTGCGATGAAATTATGTAAGGCATTTCACACCAAATGTACCACTACAGGAAAACATGCACTCAAAATATTTTGTAATTAAATTCAACTGAAAAAACGTTTAAAACAATCGTTTTTATACCCTCCAACCACAGTATGGGGGTATACTCACTTTGTCATTCCGTGTGTAACGCATTGAAATATCAATCTAGGACCCCATAAAGTATATATATTATTGATCAGTGATCGATTCTAAGACATTCTAGCGATGTCCGTCCGTCCGTCCGTCCGTCTGTCCGTCTGTCCGTGTGTAGAAGACACGATACAGTCCAAAATAAAAGAGCTAGACTTCCGAAGTTTGGCACGAATATGTCTTATATTCCTAGGCAGGTTAAGTTCGGAAATGGGCAAAATCGGACCAAGGGGAAAAAAGTTCCCCCTTAGAGAACTAAACCAACCCAAGAAAAATCGCACTTTTTGCAGGGTTTTTTGTACTTTTGCTAAGCAAATTCAACATTCTTATCTCAGAAGAAGATCAAAATCACAAGGGAAAGGTGCCCCCTGACGTCTCCCACTAACCCCCCCCCAAAAAAAAAGACGCCCCTGGATTTTTTTTATATTGTTTTTTTTTTTTACATTTTGGAGGGTATAAAAGATTCGGCACAGCCGAATGTAACACTCTCACTTGTTACTTTTAAAAAATGGACTACTTATATTTTATTTAAAACAACATACTTTTCAGTTATTTTTAAACGTTATTAAATGACTTGATTTTCCGTAAAAACAAATGATATTTCAGTTATTTTAACTGTTTACATTTTTTTATTTTGTGTAGTAAAAATATTTTTTTTTGAATAACAAACCACAAAATCCGTACTTCTGTAAAATTATACGGAATAAGTAGTCAGAAATAATTTAACTGATAAAAATATTTTTCCGTAAAGTTTGTAGTTAATTTTTAAACAACTGTATAAATCATTCAATATTTTTGGTTCCTTGAAAAACAAACGATAAAACGTTTAAAACAACTTTAACTAAAAACTTTTTGAATAACCGTAAATAGTTACTGTAAAACTTTTCTGGGTGTGTGTCCCATGAATTTCTGAATAGGTTGTATTTATAGCGCTAAATGGAACTAAGAAAACTGGGATTTTGGTTTTTCAAGTTTTCAAAACCTGGGCTTAGGAGGCGCGGATAAATATTAAAAAAAATTAAAACTTTTTAGTTCTTAGTTTCAAATAGGAACTCAGAAATTCATTGGACATATTTTAACATTAAAATGTTTTTAGGCTGGTGTCTAATCTTAAAAATGATGCAGGATCCACCTCAGTTTGACTATATAAGCTAACGACTAACAAAAAAGAAAATTAGAATTACTGTTTTCATTTTCTTAAAACAAAAAATTTTTATAACTTGGGTTTGTAACTTGGATAATAATTCACCTCGTGGTGACTAAACCCGGTTTTCACCAGCTGGTGAATAAAAAGTAACATAATTATTTTTCAACAAAAAATTTTTTTTTTCATAACCTGCTGGTGAATAAAAACTTTTTTACCAGCTGGTGAATATAAATTTTTTTGTTAAATTTTTTTTTTTCATATTTTCATTAAAATTTTGTTTTCATAATTTTTTTTTTTTTCATTAACATTTTTTCCATATTTTTTTCGTAATTTTTTTTTTCCTCAAAATTTTTGGTTTGGAATGCCTCATATGTAATGTATTACACTTTGATACCCTCGACCATTCATAATCATCTTCTGTCTACAACTTGTTTAAAAAAAAAAAGTAAAATTGTAAATTGAAGTTACAGTAGTTGTCGTTGAAAATGTTCACAAATATAGTAAAATTGAAAATGTATTGGAGAATTGTAAATGTAAAGGAGAAGTGTTAATGTAATGAGAAATTGTAAATGTTTAAGTGAATTGTAGGTGTAAGTGTGAGTGTGTTGGTGCATATGAGAAGTGTTTGTGTGGGTAAATGAATAAGTGGATGGCTAGTGTTATTAGTTGTCATCACATTATTAAAGCTTCATTGACTACTTACTTACACATTTATAAACACAAACACACACACAGCCATATAGAACCACAACACAAACCTGTATACATATCAAAATGTTAGTAATGTGATGAAAATGGCAATAGGTACTTATGTGTACGTGTACAGGAGTATACATACATTCATATTTCTATATTCATATGCATGTGTCTGTGTGTGTGTCTGTTTATAAAATGTCTATTTTATTTGTACGTTTATTTGTTTGTGAGTATGCAAGTGTGCGTGTGTTTGTTTGTTTGTGCATGCGAATTTTATGTGTATAGCTGTTGAACATCCATGTGTCATCACACATTAATCCTGGGTTTTTTTTTACCTTTGGGGGAATCACTATGAGGCTAATGAATATTTAAGTATCATTTGGGTGTTGTGGTCTCATTGTACAATTGCGTTCTGCATCGCATTCACTGAACATTGATAAAACATTTTGTATTATTAAAAATTTAATAAAGTAATTTTTTTTTTTGTGTTTTAATGTACGTTTGTTTCCCCATGCCGCATTAAAAAATTCTGTTGCTGCTGTTATTGTTTGCAAACAAAGTAATGAACATCTGAATGAATAAATGAATAAATAAATAATTTAACAACTTATTTTGCTTAAGTGAATTTTGAAAAATTTAACATTACATGTTATATTTTTATTTTGTTTTGCTCAAAATTTTAATATGCATTTAATGTATTAAATTGATGAGTATAATTTTACAAAGTTAAGATTTTTGTGAAATTAAACTGTGATTTTGGTACTGGATATTAAAATATCAGATAAAGAACACATAAAGTACACATCTTATTGATAGTGATTGATTTCAGGATAAAATACGTCTAAAAGTAGAGATGAAATGGAGTAAAACTGCATTTACAGTTTTTCATTTTGTGATCCTGTTTCCTTTTAAAAGGACTTCAAAGTTTTAAAGGAATCATATTGTAAAATATTTCTGAAATATTTGTACTTGTCTTAGGATGACACTGGCGATGTCAAATGCAAGAGGATGACCTCCCTAACTCAGAAAAAATACATAACTAAAATTTAGGAAAAAATTTCCTTTAAAATTTATCATGAATTTTCCTAAAATTTAGTTAAATTCAACTAAAAAATGAGAAATTTAAGGAAAAAAGTTTAGTTCATTTAGTTATAATTAGTTCATAGTTTTCTTTTAATGGAGTTTCTTAATATAAGGAAAAAAATTCTTACTGCCAAAGAAATTTTCTACAAATCTAAGAAACGTATGCTTATTTTTAAGACATAATTCTTAAAAAACAATTTAGTAAGAGACAAAAAAGTTGAAAAAAAGCTTGAGGTGAGGTTGACATTGCTAGAAATAGAATTGTAGTGTTGGAAACTGTCAAAATTTATTCTGTAGAAACTATAAATATTCACATGTATAAAAAACATCTTTCATTAACGAGACAAACCGACATTTAAAATCCTACTGATGATAACACTTACTGGGGTGTTTAAAACCGGTATGGGAAATACCAGAAATGTCTATAATTTTTAGAAACTCAGTTTTTTTTTGAGGAAGTGTACTCCTTAGATTTTAGTTAATAACTTCTGAGATTTTAGTAAATAACTTCTTAGAATTTAGTTAAAAATTCAAAATAGCGATATCTCGAAAACTAAGCGAGATAGAGCGAAACGGATGAAATTTTTAAAAGAAAGACTGCCTAGATGTGCATATCTGTCGGGGTCTCAAGAACCTAGTTTCGGATCTAAAATTTGAAATTCCCGAGATTTTATATATGCACATATGTCGGTAAATACTGCCAACACGAGAAAAAGTCCAACAGAATTTTTGTAGCTCTTTACTCGCAGAGCATTTCCGCCAACTACCTGAGTTCTCCAGTTTTTAAAATTCTCAAGACCCTATCAGGCCCCTTACTATCGTATCTCAAAAACTAAGCAAGGTAGAGCGAAACGGACAAAAGTTTTGGGTCAAAATCTATGGGGACATATATATATACACTAGAGTGTCCCTTATTTTGGAAATGTTGGAAATCTTGAGACGGTACCCGCTCATTTTTTTCCTTTTGACTTAAAAATAACTCAGGAAAAATTTTACGCCCCTAGGACCACGCCTTCCCTACGCGACGGGGCCTTAAAGAGCGGGGCCTAAAAAATCATTTTTCCATACAAACCAAAAAAATTTTTTTTTGATTTTTAATTTTTTTGTTATTAATTATTATATTACTTGGTTTGCTTATTCACGACAAAAAATTTGATTTTGGAGGGATAAGTCTTTCAGCGCAAAAAAAAAATTTGGGCGGCCGGGGTCCTACAGTAAAAAATTTTTAAAAAATATTTTTTTTTAGTTTTGACCAGCAACGGTTTTAGCTGCTATGTTGCTTTAAATGATATATATTCCAAAAAAAAAAATATTCATATCTGTGACATCTTTATCTTTTTCGAAAAAAAAAATTTTGAGCCGTAGGAATCCTACGGTAAAAAATTTTTAAAAAATATTTTTTTTTAGTTTTGAAAAGCAATGGTTTTAGTTTTTATGTTGTTTTTAATGATATATATTCCAAAAAAAATATTATTCATATTTGTGACATTTTTATCGTGTATCGAAAAAAATCATCAATGCATTTTTTACCCTTTTTTAGAACACGATTAAGATGTCACAGATACAAAAAATATTTTTTTATGAATATATATCATTTAAAGCAACATAGCAGCTAAAACCGTTGCTAGTCAAAACTAAAAAAAAATATTTTTTAAAAATTTTTTACTGTAGGACCCCGGCGGCTCAAAATTTTTTTTTGCGAAAAATTTTTTAGCGCTGAAAGACTTATCCCACCAAAATCAAATTTTTTGTTGTGAATAAGCAAACCAAGTAATATAATAAATAATAACAAAAAAATTAAAAATCAAAAAAAAAATTTTTTGGTTTGTATGGAAAAATTATTTTTTAGGCCCCGCTCTTTAAGGGCCCGTCGCGTAGGGAAGGCGTGGTCCTAGGGGCGTAAAATTTTTCCTGAGTTATTTTTAAGTCAAAAGGAAAAAAATGAGCGGGTACCGTCTCAAGATTTCCAACATTTCCAAAATAAGGGACACTCTAATATACACTCAAAAAATTATGTTAGTAAAATCAACTGAAAATGTCAGTTGAAATAACTACTTTATAAGTTGTTTTGGGGTCAACTACTTCTTCAGTTAAATCAACTAACAATGTTAGTTATTTTAACTAACAAAAAACAACTGACTTATGTAGTTAAAACTACTTACATTTGTAGTCAAAACAGCTAACATGTAGTAAAAATAGAACAATCAATATAAAATCTTTTTTTTTCAAAAAATTTTTCAGAAAAAAAATTGAAGATCAAATTTTTTTTTTTTTTTTTTTAAAGTTGTGAAAAATATTTTTTTTTTTTTGAAAAAAATTTTGAAAATTTTTTAGAGATAAAAAAAATAAAATAAACTACTTTAAATAACTGTTACTACATTACAGTATTTTTTTGATAGTTATTCAAAAAAACGACTTAAAATAACTAACAGAAATTGTTGTTTGATATTTTTCATACAAAAACAACTGACTTTGTAGTTGAAAACAACTTACTACTGCAAAATATACAAACTAGTAACTTACATAATCTTCTGAGTGTAATTTTTCCCATTTTATAGTTAAAATTGGTCTAAACTTAAATAACTTCCTTTTCCTTATTTTTGGGAAAAGTATGAACTAAAATCAGGAAATAAAATCTTTTGGAGCCTAATAATTTCCTGTTTTTCTCAAAATTTAGTTAATTTTCCCAGATTTTTGTTCACTTTTTTTTTGAGTGTAGATTTTCCATTTTTTTTCCATATCAAGAATAAAAGTATGTGAATAACCCAGCAAAATTTTCGGTTGCAAAGAACCGATTGTGGAACAACTTATACTTCCCTAGAACCTGTTCTAATTCTTGTGCAACACCGATTCTTTTTACAAAGGGATTGTCCCAAAAGCAACAGGTGTTTGTAAGCAAAATTAGAATATAGTTTTGTTCTTCGGAATCGGTTCTAGAAGTAAAATTTGGAACAGAAATGAGAATTAAAGAAATATTTTTTATTGTATTAATTTATTAAACAAAGATAAATACAATCATATCTGACATAAAGTATTCACAGTTCTTAACACACATATGAAGGTTTCTATTTCAAACGTACCACGAAAAAAAAAATGTTGTTGGATCAAAGTCAAACTTTGAGAGCTTATTGCCCTATATGAAAGTAACAAATCGTGGAACAAAAGTTTTCGTTTTTCGGAAAAATGGGCGAGATAGGCGTGGTCAAACATGGTAAAATTGAGCAATTTTTGCATGATGTCGCTTTATATTTAATTTTTTCTACAGTAACTCAACGATTCTGAAATTTTCGAAACACATCTAATTTATAGTGTTTTGTATGGGCTATCGATTGGCATTATTAATTTTTGGAAAAAATTCAGAACTATGTCTGAATTTTTCAAATGAAAAATAAAAATCGATGTAGCAAAAAACACGCCATTTTTAATTTTTTTTTAAAAAATTTTAAATTAAAGTTCTTTTCATTCTCTACATCATATCAAATTTTCAGAGAGCAGTTATTTTTGGTTTTCGAGAAAATTGGCTTTAAAGTTTGAATGTCTTATTTTATTTTCCATATCACTCATACGCCCACGATACATTTATTTTTGCACTTACCAAAAACTTGTTTAATTCTATTTGGATAATTGATTTAGAGCTGATTTGTAGAGTCCAACCGAATATTCGGTTTCTGTCTCGACTTCGGCCGAATAATGGGGTTTCGGCCTCTATTCGGTATTCGGCAAAATTTTAGTATTTTAAAAAATATATAAAAAAGTTGCTGAATTTTTCAATTTCGAGTATCATTACACTTGATTCAGTTCATTTTAAAAATGTAACAAGGATTTCCAATTAACGTGTTACTGTTACAGTTCAAATATTTTTTTTTCTTAATCTACAGATTTAATGAACAATTTTTTTTTAAGTTTATTTAAATATGATTTTTTTGTAAGTTTTTAAAAATATATATATTTTTTAATAAATACAACAATTCCGATGGCTTAAAAACATTAAGTGCTGTATTTTTATTTTAAAAAAGAAATAAATAAAAATTTTATTCAGCCAGGCATTAATTTTTTTTAGTTTCGGTTTCGGTTCGGTTTCGGTTTGGCCTCGAAAAACTGGTTTCGGCCGGACTCTTTTGATTTGTCATATTTATAATAAGAATTCGACTGTTTTTCAAGATTCTTCGTATCAAGGTTGCATTCAATATCAATAAAATGACAATATTTCAGAAGTGATCTTTGCCTTATGATTGTTGAAATTCTGGGACGCCGCTTAGCTATTTACTGGAATAAATCCAGGCAACAATATTCACAGTCGTTGTTAATTTTTAAGAATACTCTGATATTAAACACATTGCCTTACAACTAAAAATTTAAAATATATCAGAAGTAGACAAGTTCCAAAAAATATTTTAAAGTCTGCACTTCAAAAATTTTACAAACCTTCTTCATCATTTCAAAGATTTTAAAGTTCAAAAAAATTGTCATTCTTATTACACAGAAGACGAGTAAGCGATGGCACTGTATGTCTCTGGTCAACAAAAAAACAGTCGAATTCCTATAAATAAGACAAATCAGCTCTAAATCAGTTATCTAAACAGAATTCAACAAGTTTTTGGTAAGTGCAAAAATAAATGTATCGTGGCGTATGAGTGATATGGAAAATAAAATAAGGCATTTAAACTTTAAAGCCAATTTTCTCGAAAACCAAAAATAACTGCTCTCTGAAAATTTTATATGATGTAGAGAATGAAATGAACTTTAATTTAAAATTTTTTAAAAAAAAATTAAAAATGGCGTGTTTTTTGCTACATCGATTTTTATTTTTCATTTGAAAAATTCAGACATAGTTCTGAATTTTTTCCAAAAACTAATAATGCCAATCGATAGCCCATACAAAACACTATAAAATAAATGTGTTTCGAAAATTTCAGAATCGTTGAGTTACTGTAGAAAAAATTAAATATAAAGCGACATCATGCAAAAATTGCTCAATTTTACCATGTTTGACCACGCCTATCTCGCCCATTTTTCCGAAAAACGAAAACTTTTGTTCCACGATTTGTTACTTTCATATAGCGCAATAAGCTCTCAAAGTTTGACTTTGATCCAACAACATTTTTTTTTTCGTGGTACGTTTGAAATAGAAACCTTCATATATCCTTTTGCGCCTCCAAAATGGCATTTTGGGCCTTACAATAATGACATGCAAGAACATGGATTTTCTGCAAACTAAAATGAAAAACATAATATTATTAGTATTTGACCCGACCCATATAATGAAAATTTAACATACTCACCTTTTTATTACAAATTTTCACGATTATATCCTGATATTTTAAGAGAATTTCATGTTTTATCTTGGTTAAGAAAAAAAGAAATGATTTTATTTTTTAATTTTTTTGACACATATTTTTTTTTTCAATTCCTGAGAACCAAAATGTAATGAAACTTTGATTGCAGAGAACATGTTTCACAACAATTTTCACTTAACTTGTTCCGAATAATTAAAGTGTAATAGAGTATGATTACCGAAGAACCTGTTCTAGAACAAGTGTTGTCAGAATCGGTTCTGAAAAATTTTCCTGGGAAAGTCATTTAAAAACTTTATGAAAACATTTTTGAAAATTTTGAATGATATTGAAGGATAAAATTTTGAAAGGGAGTACTTTACCTTCTTTTTTCTGATATGTAAAAAAAATAAAATAGGAAAACTACACTGATAGAAAAAAAACGCTTCATATCACTAATGAATGGAATTTATTAACGTTGTTTCATTTCCACAATGAATTATTTCATATGCTGAATGAAATTTCATACATATTGTGCAAGATTTTCATTAATTTTGATTCATTAGATTTCGTAGTTTCATTAAAAAAAATCATTAAGATGTGTCTATAAAAATTGCCTTTTTTGACACCTGTCGTGTCTCGTCTGTTTAGTCAGTTTACGCGCGCAAAAAACAGCTGATCAGAGCGGCACGAATTAATTTGGGATATTTTTAGAATTTTCATACGAAATTTAAAATGAAATATTATTGATTAATTATAAGTATTTATTAAACTCGCGTTTTCGGTACAATGGACTATTTTAAGCCTGATCGCCATGGACTTGCCTAAAGAGTTTCCTTATTTTAGGCTTGTACAACCCACCCTCAACTCAACTCAAACTCGCGTTGTTTTATATTATTTCGTGGTTTTACTTATTTATTAAAAGTAAATGTTAAGTAACATTTTGTGTGAGAAAACTGACAATGAGTGAAATCAATAGGTAAAATAAAAAGTATGTGAAAGTGATTTTTAATTTTCAGACTTTTTTATGAAATTTGAAATGAAAATTAAATTATTAATTTTATATTTACTAAATTCGCGCTGTTTTATATTACTTCGTGGTTTTAATAACGTATTACAATTTAAGGTTGGAGTAAAATTTTGTGCGAGAAAACCAAGTGAAAACCATTTTTAATTATTTTTAATTCTATAAAAAGATCTTAACAATTTCATACATATATTTCATTTTAAAAATAAAAGTAGTATTTATTTAATGAAAGTATTTCATTTCAAAAATAAAAAGTAGGATTTATTCAATGAAAGTATTTCATTGACTGTTTTCAATAAAGTGAGGAAAAATTTTCATAAAATACAATTAATATTTTATATGAACAGTTTTCACTAATTTAATGAAACTTGTTCTACATGAATGTAGATTATCATTATTGTCATGTACAAATTTCTATCAGTGTAGGAGAGATCCTCTATATTCATTTGCTAGCACTAGTACACAGAGAAAAATAAATTACCAACTGAATTTTTCAGTTGTTTCAACTAAAAATTCGGTTGCTGCTACTACATTTTGATGTGGCTAACGGATTTTATAGTTGTTTTAATTAAAAGATAGTTGTTATAACAACATTTTGTTGTAACTACTGATATTTAGTTGTTTAACCCTTAATTCAAATGCATCCACCGATTTTTTGTTGCAACAACTGAATTTCAGTTGGAAATTAGCAAATTTGTTTTCTGTGTGTAGCATCCTAGGACAAGTTCAAATATTAAAAAAATATTTTATAAAATTTAATCTCTAAAACTTTGAAGTGCTTTTTAAAGGAAACGGGATCACGAAATGAAAAACTGTAAATGCAGTTTCACTACATTAACACTCTTATTTTAAACGCATAGAAGCCAGTCAGTGTTTAAAGATTTCTTTTGTTTTTTTCGGACGGTTTAGTTGGACGGTCTAGGTCAAGGACCCCAAAAAATGTATACGTTATTGATTAATATTACAGTTTGGAGGGTATAAAAGATACTGCATAGTCGGATAACGCCAATCCCCAAAAACAAAAAAGTTTTCGGAGTGACATCCATAGAGGCTAATGTTTGCCCCATTATGATTCCTGCTATTGTTTCCTTTCTTCTCTCCATTCAAACACGCATTTTTACGTTTCCCAGTCTAATTTAACTTTCTAACTTGTTTTTATTTAAAAATGTCGAAATAAAGGACAACACGGCGGGCAGGAAGCAACTTATTATTCCATAAAAATGGCGACAAAAACCAAAAGCGGGGATTTGTTTGTGATGAAAAATGTATTCAAAAGCCGTTTGAATTGAAATCCTAGCTGCTCCTTTTCTTGAGATATTCACTTTTTTCAATTTTTGCGCGGGAAGAATTTTCTAAAAGAATATGAAGTAAGATTTTAACCGATTTTACACGTTTCCAAGGTGCACCGCGTGGAGGTTTCTTACATTGCACCTCTTTTTTAAAGTTTTTTTAAATTTTTTTTTCTGTTTTTTTTATTTTTTAAAATTTTTTTTTGTTTTTTTTATTTTTTTTTTCTTAATGTAAATTTTATATTTGAAGGGATGAAAAAGAAACTCCTGCTTTTTTTAATCGGTTCTGGTAGGATGGATCTTCTATACTATTTATTTTGAATTTATCCCAAAACTTAACAAATTCTCTATAAATCGATTCCCCAGCTTGCTCAGACCAGACTTCTAAGCCATCGTTATTTATGAGCATTATAGCTTGTTTTAAATGATCTAAAATGACATGGATTTTAATAGTTTGAGTGACATCTGTACTCGTTAAAGCATTGCGGAGCTCACTGATATTTTTGATCAAAATCACTTAAATCTACTTTTTTCCATTATTCGCGGAAGAGAATAATGATGATTTCGACAATACATATGTAATAGAGAAAAGTGTTCCTCAAGAGCTCCATCTTCTTCTAGGATTTGTGAACCATCTTTTTTGGAACGGGATTGTTAAAGTATTAGGTCGTGATAAAGCTATATTGTGGCCCAAATAGTTAAGTATAATTCATAAGAATTAGCAAGGCGATGCCTTTGAAGGAAATCAATGTCGTAAACTTTTAAAAGAAGAGGATGCCCTACAAGATCCTATTATTTATAAGAATGTTGGACCATATCGATTGCTGCCTTATATCGCTTCAATAAAAGCAATGAATAAAATTGTAGAATCTTGCTTCTCTACAAAAAAGTAGATTTAATTGATTTTGATAAAAACATCAGCAAGCTCCGCAATGCTTTAAAGAGTACAGATGTCACTCAAACCATTAAAATCCGTGTGATTTTAGCTTATTTAAAACAAGCTATAATGCTCATAAATAACGATGGCTTAGGAGTCTGGTCTGAGCAAGCTGGGGAATCGATTCATAGAGAATTTGTTAAGTTTTGTTATAAATTCAAAATAAATAGTATAGAAGATCCATCTTACCAGAACCGATTAAAAAAAGCAGTAGTTTCTTTTTCATCCCTTCATATATAAAAGTTAAATTAACAAAAAAAATAAAATAAAACAGAAAAAAAAATTAAAAAATAAAAAAACAGAAAAAAAATAAAGAAAAGAGGTGCAATGTAAGAAACCTCCACGCGGTGAACCTTCGAAAAGTGTAAAATCGGCTAAAATCTTACTTCATGTTCTTTTAGAAAATTCTTCCTGCGCAAAAATCGAAAAAAGTGAATATCTCAAGAAAAGGAGCAGCTAGGATTTCAATTCAAACGGCTTTTGAATACATATTTCATCACAAACAAATCCCCGCTTTTGGTTTTTGTCGCCATTTTTATGGAATAATAAGTTGCTTCCTGCCCGCCGTGACAATGGAAAAATCAGATATTTACCTTATATTCCTTAAATATGTATACCCTATTTTTACTAAGGCTACAAACCAACTTGACAAGTATAGCAATGATGTCAATTTGGTAGATTTATTTGCTTATCATCATAAGAAAAAATTAATGCTTTTAAAGAATAACTATTTTATATGCATATAAAACACATGACTTATTGCATGTGCATTAGGGCAGAGAAAATATGTATGGAGAAGTTTTTCTTTTCAACTTCTTAGAACATATGCATTTTATGGTTAAAATTCACACAAAAAAATTATTTGACCTAAGGAGCAGGGTTTTTGTGTTCTTTTCTTGGCATTAAAATCGAAAAGTTTCAAACAAAGTGAAATAAACATATTTTTTATTTAGTTTTTGTTAAACATATTATAATATTAATAACACAGTGCAACAACCAAAATCAAAATGGAATTAAACCAAAAGCAAATGAATGTCGACATTTTCCATTACAAAACACTTGAGGTTTTTTTATGTTCAGCGCTATATTTTTTTACTCGCATTTGAAGTTGGTGTACTTTTTTTATAATTATAATAAAAATTGCTTGAAAACTGAAAGTGGCGTATGCTTAATTTTGTAATTGCCTTTAAATAGCAAGCATACGCAGCGATGTACAGTGGTTTGTTTTTTTAATAATTAGAATATTCAGTAAGTTGGTACTGGACAGATTGCAGCGAAATTCATACCAGTTATAGGTTGAGGCCCCTAAAGTAGGACATGTTTAGTACGCAAAAACTTTTTTCTTTTTACAATTCGATAAGTTTGATTTTTATTCACAGTGTAATGATCCGAGAATAATTTTGAAACCTCCAATTTTTTTTTGACTAATACAGAAAATATTTGCTCCTCCCTAATGTGCATTTATTAAAATATAAAAAAAAATTAGGTCAAAATGTTTATGTTCTCATTTCTCATCTTATCTAGTATTAAAAAAAAATTACATTTTTCTGCAAGTAAAAACATGGTAATAAAACAATTAAAAACTTAAGCGCATGTTGTGAAAAAAGTAAAATAACAAAAGGAAATGAAATCAAGTGGATAAAACAGCCACTTTAAAATGAAAAGGAATTAAAAATTATAATAACTGCCAAATGTAAAGAGTAATATAAAAACAGTAATAATTTAAAAGTCTTAAATTTTTGTGAGAGTCCCAATAAAACTAAATATTTTTTTATATACAGAGAAAAATTTAAATTTTTACTTGATTATTTTATTTTTTTATAAATACCACGTTTCGTCGGAAACGTTGTTGAGTGTGAGTGAGTGATTTTTTTTACAGAAACGGCAAAGGTTTTAGCTTGAAATGAGAAAGCTCAGTTTTATTGCATTTTTTCGATAAATAATTTTTATCTAAAGTTATTTTTTTATATCTATCATAGCTTTCGAGTTGAGCTTGAAATGTCAATTTTTTGGCGCTTGATATTGATTTTTTCAAAAACTGCTCTGGTTTAGATTTGAGTTTCGTCGAAATATAGTTGTAGGCCCCCATACACATACAGCCTTACCACAAGAAAATAAAATAAATTTAAAATAAGCTTTTAATTTTATTTCCATACAAATTGTTATTATTTTTAAAATCGACTTTCAAAAAATGTATTGAAAATTTGAAATTTAAAATAAAACTTTTGTTAAAATAAACTTTTTGTTTTCTTGTGGTAAGGGCCATAGTTAAGAAAAACCTTTACAGTGTTCGCAATTTGAGGTTAAAGTCGTTTCCGATGACGCGTGCAAAATCGATTTGTTAAATAATATAACACACGTATTACAAAATTTAAAATTTTTAAACTTTACCTTAATCACGTTTAAAATTTTAAATTAAAAAAAAAAACTCCCCAACATCAAAAACTACATATTTTGTTTGCGTAACGTCTGTTACAAATTAAACACAATTTAACATTTTCATTTATTTTTTTTCCGCTGAAACTTTAACTAATAACTGCTGCTTGTACTAACGATTCATTATAGTTGCGGTACAATTGTTACCCCCAGAAAATACGGAGAAAATACCAAAGGGATTTTGATGCATTACAGCATGTAGCAAACATTGATCATAGTTGATGATATTGTAACATACACAAAATAAACACGTGCAAAGTAGATGATGAACAGGGAAAGGTTCATATGCTGGAGGATAGCATAGATGGCAACTGATTTTTCAGGAAGTACAATTAACTTAAAAATTAAAGGTTGTGATTTTAAAAATCCTTTGAGCAGATATTTGGATTGCTTGTTGAAATATCCGTTATTAGGATCTTCTACAGTATAGGTGCATATATAGAAAAGGGCATCTCTACTGTATCTTTACTTGACACGGTGGTTGGAAAGGAAAATTTTACGCCAATTGAATAAAAGTAACCTTTTTAAGACACTAGTTAATAACGAAAAATATATATATAGATCAAAATTACGATACAAAACCACAAATCTGGACGATGGTCTTAAGATCTTTTTTTTATTATGAACACAGATGCTCTATGGAGGCATTTAGGCATTCCCATTTCCAGTTAAATTGAATTCCAAAAACTCGCGATTTCAATTATTAAAATCACACAAAAATTAAAAAGTGGTGGAGTTTAAAGAGCTATAACTTTCTAAGTAAATTTTGGATTTTTATAATCAAAATCCAAATTAAAAGATAAGCTCCTCTTCTTTAAACCTAAAATTAAAAAAAAAAAAATGTGTCAATAAAAAATGCATTTTTAATGCA
Organism: Pegoplata infirma; assembly: GCA_963921195.1. Lineage (NCBI taxonomy): Eukaryota > Metazoa > Arthropoda > Insecta > Diptera > Anthomyiidae > Pegoplata > Pegoplata infirma. The sequence goes on from OY992536.1 coordinate 11,479,190, forward strand.
AATGCATTTTTTGAGTGCATTTTCGTTAACTTTTGCCCCATTTGATTTTTTTTAGTTAACATATTATTAAAGGGACAAAAAGGTCTACTATTTTTTTTTAAATTTTGATCATTTTTTTTTCTATACAAAAATGAAAAAAAAAATAGTTTTTTTTTGTTTTTAAAAATTTTGTAAATACTTTTTTTCTAAATTTTTAAGTAAATATCGGATTTCTATAATCAAAATTGAAACAGAAAGCTAGAATCCTTTACTTTGAACGTAAAAGTTCATAAAAATGTCTCAGCGTTATATATTAGTTTGTCATTCCGTTTGTAACACCTCAAGATATTAGTCTAGGATCCCATAAAGTATATATATTCATGATCCTCGATCTATTTTAAGACGATCTAGCGATGTCCGTCCGTCTGTCTGTTGAAAACACACTAAATTTTAAAAGAATTTGCGGAGGCCCCTGAAGTTTGGCATATATGTTGGGAATTTACCTGGTCAGGTTGGTTTTGAAATCCAGCAAAATCGGTTTAGTGGTTCAAAAGTTAAGAGCAAAAGAAAAAATTTCGGCATGGGGTTATCGTGAATTTACGAGATAAAAAACACGCTTACTTTCGAAACACAATTCTGAGGATGCTAAAGCTTGGCATATATATTTGTCGTTCCCCTGGCCAAGTTCGTATTGAACTGCAACCAAATCGGTCCAGTGGTTCAAAAGTTATTAGCAAAACCGTGAATTTTAGATTAGTTTGGCCTTAAATTAACGTATTGAAAACCCGTTAAACATCTCAGGCAGAAAAATACGAACGGGAGAGCGCTGGCAAAGTACCTTTTATGGTCGCTTGGGTGCTCGGAAAGCATCACTGTTTAGTACTCTCCCAGCGTCAAAAATGATAACCACGGTAAACGGTATGCCGTTGCTATTTTCAAGCGCTTTAAAATCAAAAAATATGGTACTATTATAGCACTTTTAGAACAAAAAAATGGGACGTACACTCAAAAAAAAAATATTGTAAACGGAGCAAAAAAAATGGTTAAAATTAGCAAAAAAAAAACTGTAGTTTTGGACGTTGCAAAAATTTTGGAAATATTAGCAAAACCATTTTGCTAATTAAAAAATTAGGAAAAAAATGGTAAAATTACAAGAATACCATTTTATTTTTGTAAAAAATCATCCTTGTAAAATTATCAAAAAACATGGTAAAATTACCAAAAAAAAGGTAAAATTGAAATAGATAAAAAAAAATTTGTAATTTGGTAAAAAAAATGTTTTATTTAGTAATTTGTTTTTCTCTGATTAGTAGTTGATTTAAAATTTGGTGAATATGCTAAAAATTGTTTAGCCTGTTTTTGAGCACCACGTTCTTTAAATGTAGTAATAGCAGTATCAACCATTACTTCAGTTGTTGGTTGGTGTCTTCGGCTTGATGGTGGCAGCATCTTCTTTTGCCTTCTTCTCAGCAGCTGTAGTTGCAGTAACTGGACTTCCAACAACATCAAAATCCAAAATTATTTTTTTTTACTTAAACACTTTAAACAAAAAATTTAAAGAACAACACTTTACTTTTTTTATTTTTTTTGCGTCATTTTTTTTAGCTTAAGTAGAACAAATGAGAATTGCGTAGTAGTCTACACAAGAAATTTCTTACATTTTCACGTAAAATTTGTAAAAAATTAACAAATTTTTTTTCGAATTTTTAATTTTTTTCACATGTATTAAAAAAAAAATAAAAAAAAACTTTTGGATATTGAAGAGTAGATATTTAAGTATGTGTTAAAATAAAAAATAATAGTTTTTCAAAATTATCAACTTTTTATTAACAACTTAGGTGCCAAATTTTAAAAAAATTTCATATAAAATTACCAAAAAAAATGGTAAAATTAGCAAAAAAATATTGTAAAAAAATACTAAAAATTGTGTAGCCTATTTTTGAGCGCCACGTTCTTTATAATTACTAATAGCATCATCAACCGTTATTCCAGTTGATGGATGGAATACAATCCATCCATTTAAACAATTTTTTTTCTTAAAACTAGGAAAAAAAAAATAAAAAGAATTACCATTTCTTTAAGGAAAATACTAATATTTTTGCTAAAATTATAGTAAAGTAAAAAAAAAAACTAGCAAGAAAATATAGGAAAAGTACCAAAAAATTGTTGTATTCTACCAATAGTAAATTGCCAAAAAAAAACTCTGTAAAAGTTAAGTTTTAACAATTTTTTTTGCTAAAGTTTGGTTGAAGTAAATTACAACACCCTTTACTAATATTTTGACCAAGTTATTTTTTTGAGTGTATCTAAATTGTATAAGTCCCGAAGACACAACTGTTTTTGGTGTTTATTTTAATAAAGAAATTGGTTAAATTAGAAATTTGTTAAAAAATTGATTGAATAATTTATGAGGATAAAAAAAAATTGGATATACTTTGAAATATTTTCTAAGTCCCGGAAAAATGTTTAAAAGTTTTTCAAGTCCCAGATAAATTTTTTTCTTGCTTTATTTTCTATGGTACAGGGTATGAGTTTACACACAAAAATTTTTTTTTCCATGAACGATTTTCATAGTATTTATGAACAAATTCATACAATTTATTACTTTTTCATAATATTTATAAACTTTTTCATAGTATTTATGAATAAATCATAATATGTGAAATTTAAGAATTTTTAACATTTTTCATAAATAGTATGAAAAAGTTTATAAATATTATGAAAAAGTAATAAATTGTATGAATTTGTTCACAAATACTATGAAAATCGTTCATGGAAAAAAAAAATTTTTGTGTGTATGCTTATTGAAACTACCAGAAATATTAGTCCTAGATTAACTTTTTAGCAAAAGTCCCGAAAAAAGTGATGTATTGAACCGAAACGTGTTGTGTTCCAATGGGATAGACCTAGTGACATTTCATATGTGATGTATCCGGAGTTTAAGACACTTCCTCACAAAAGAAACAGGTGTTTTTATATAAAAGGTAATAAGTTTGTGTCTAAGCGACATATCACGAGAACTATCAAGGACCAATAACTTATCCTGCAGGGAAATATAAAATAAAACATTGTTATGAAAATTAATAAATTTTAATTAACGGTTGGCAGTTTCTGCCTGAGATGTTTTAAAAACATTGGTAAGTCACAAAAATATTTTACAACGTATTTTTGTCACTCAAAAATATTTTTACACTAAAAAGCCAAAAAACAAACTTAAAAAAAATTTTACAATCAAAAAAAATTTTACACTCAAAAAAAAAAAAAAATTTAGTAAATAATTTTTTGTTTTTCAAAAACTAGTTAAAAATTTTTTTTTTACACAAAATAAAATATTTCTAAACAAAAATGTTATTTTTTTCACGTTAGAAAATTTACTATCACTTAAAAAGGGCATTTTGGAGGGTATTCATAGATTCGGCCAAGTCGAATTTAACTTTTCTTCTTGTTTTTTATAATTTTTTTTTCGAATAAGACTTTAAGGGAAGGAAAAATAAGAAATGCATGAAATCAGGACTGTTACTTGTGATACAAACGATAAATATAACTAATCCTTTTATATATGGTTTGAATTGAGAAAGGTGTGAAAGAAAAAAATTTATTTTTCTAAAAATTTTAAGACATCCTGGTTCGTTTTTTACTAGTTTCATATAATCCAGTTATTATAATCATCAGAAAAACTTTTAATGTCAAATTTATTCAGTTAATAGTCAATTTTATTCTATATGTGAAAATTATTAACAGATCGCAGCCGCCAGGGATTGAACCCATGATCTGTAATGTTTTTGCTATTAACTGCCTCTTAGACCGATACGCCAAGCTGGCTGTTAAGCAAGTATCAACTATATCATTTTTCGGTTTATTCGTTATGGTACTGAATTAGTCTTAAATTAAATTCGAAAATTCCCGATGAAGAAGATGGCTGGATGAAATTTGTTCTGAGAATTCCAAAAAAAAACATCTACAAGTATGAAAATCACATAACAATCACAAGCAAATTTATTCAAATTAAGACATGACAACGACGTTCGGGTCAGCCAGTTTTTAAAATATAAAAAAAAATCTTATGCAAATTTTCAAATGGAGCTCTACCACTGTATTATAATGCACTTTGGGATATTTCATCTACAAACAAACAAGTGTGTTGAGTTTTGCTTCAGTTGCAGACAACAGTAACAACTACAATAAAGCAAAAAGTAAATGTATTTATTTCGGCATTGCCGAATATTTATATACCCTTCTCGACAAAAAAGATATTGTAGAAAAAACATATTTCAGAATTAACAAAAAATCATAATTATCCAAACACACCTTAATTTTAAATGTTGTGTTCCTAAATTAACTGTGCTTGCAACATTCTTAAGTACCCACATTTGCTGTTCCCTAAATTTGTAATTTTTTTTTCAGAATTTTTGTTAAATTTTTATAAATTTTCGTTAAAATTTAATGAATTTTTAATTGTTTAATTTTTTAAGTTTCTTCAGAATCTTCCAGACCTTTTCTGAAAATTTTTTAAATTTTCTTGCATTTTTTTTTTATTTTTCTGATCTGTTATGAAAAACATTTGTACAGAAAAGTGGAAAAGCTGATCTGAACCATCTACCGCAAAGAGTAGGGTGTAACAATTTCAAACATTAGGTAAACGTTTACTAATAATTTATGTTCAAAGATGGTTACGACTAATGGGATTATGAAGAACTATAGTGTCACTTAGACTAGATTAGGAACAACCGGTTGGCCAGAGACCACGCAAAGAAAATTAAACGTAATAACCGTTACTAGCTTATAATCAGGGACTGGATCTTCATGCACTAAAATACTACGTTTTAAGCACTAAAAATATGCACTAAATATCTTGAAATATGCACTAAAGACTACAAAAATATGCACTAAATATTTTTCATTTAAAAAAAAATTAAAAAAAATATTTTTTTTTAAATAATTTTTTATTTTGTTAGCTTATTAACAAAAAATCATTTCGGTCAGACAAGTATTCGACCTCGAAAAAAAATTGTGAAGCCTGTCCAACAAAACACAACTGTACTGTTCCTAATGCAGATATCCTCCATTCTTAGATGCCATTAAAGCTCGACAAATATCTCTGTGAAACCCTAAAACTGTATTAGTGGATTTTGTATGTAAGATATATAATTTTTTTTCTAAACACTCGTGTACTCTACCGTATACTAACACGTTCAAATACACATACTAGTTACATAGTAAGACAGGTAAACAAAGTACCTTTTGAGAATTTATTACTATGTATGTATACACAACATACACATATACAAAATACTCGTATGCAGCAAATTTGCACCAATGCAACAACGTACAAAAGTAAAATAAAGAGTTCAAAGTCTATGGACTATATTTATGAAACAACAAATAGAGCTTTAAAAGAATGTATTCTTCAAAATATTTTTAATAAAATAAATTTCTAAGTTCATCAAATTTAAATTCGACTTGGACAAGACAAATATTAAGTGAAAAAAAATTTGAGTGAAGAAAATGTTTAATGGAAAAAATATTGAGTGAAAAAAAATTTTAGTGAAAAAAAATTTTAATGAAAAAAATATTGAGAGAAAAAAATTTGATTCAGAAGAAATAACAAAGGTACATAATATTTGCACCTTTTTGCCCCTTCTGAAATTTTTTTTAATCCTTTCAAAGTCCTGTTTCTAGCAACACAAAAAAACAACAAAAAAAACATAATTTTTGTAGTTAAAAGTAGAACAACATGTTACCAATCATTGTCTGCAAAACTGTGTGTCCGCGTTGAAATAATCATGGAAAACAAAATGAAAAATAGAACCAAATACTTTATGACAGTTGTAGGTAAATTAACATCAAAAACACATTTCAAACAAATAAAAGAACACAAAAAAAACAAATACACATTTTAATTTAAAATGGCACAAAGAGAACAAAAAAATTATTTAAAATTATTTTTGCTTAAAATTTACAAAAAAAAACAAAGAACTTGTTAAAAATCACTAAATCTAACCAAACTTCTCCTGTTTTAATAGAATTAGTTAAAAAAAAAGCACACAATTCACACTAAACGGATTTATTTCGAAATTTTAATTAAAATTGTAATGCCACAAACAATCTATTATCCTTACAAAACACACACACTCACACACACACACATATAAACAATGGCACGTTTCATGCGTCTAAACCACTGCCACAATACAGATTTTTCCCAAAAGTATTAGACATTCAACACAAAAAAACAAAAAAAATATATATAAAATCGAGAAAAAGAGTTGAATGAATCATTGTCTATAGAATTTTTCGTGATTCAAGTTTCATTAAAGTTTTTTGTGTGTTTTAAATCACACCATAAAGAAAGAATAAAATCACATTTGAATTTGAATATTATGCAAAAAAAGGCAATTGTATGTAAAAAAATGCTAAAACTAGCACAAAAATCATTCATTATTTAAGTAACGAAAAAAAATGATAAAAAAACCTGAATACACAGAAAAAAATAAAAATGCATAAATGTAGAAAAAATGTTTCTAAAAACTATTTTTGTTGATAGTAACTTTTAGATGATCTGTTTGATTACTAATATATTCAAACCTAATGGACATTTTCCAAGACTTGAAAAGTCCTAAACAAGGACAATTGTAACAATATTGATATTGTAAGAAACATTTCTATAAATGTCGAAAATCACACATTATTAGAGTTTTTCACGGGAATTCCCGGGACGGGAATTCCCGGGAATTCCCGTAAATTTTCGATCCCGAAATCCCGGGAAATAGAGCGGGAATTCCCGGGAATTTTAGTTTCTTTGAAAAACGTACGCAGGGACAAGGAGGACTCAAAAAGTATTCCAAGAAAGACCTTCTAACTAATAAATTTTATAAAATCTGAGTCTCACAATATCTAAATCTTCGATATGATACCATTACACAGTGATACAAAATTGAACTTTCCGAATCGGAATGGGATGAAACAAAAAGCAATTGAAAATTTACATTTTACAAAACAAAACCCTCAAAACGTTTTTTAGTTCAGTGCTAGATTATTTATTACTCGTATTTAAAGTTGGTGATTTTAAAACCTTTAAAGCTTTTGTGTACTAAACATGTCCTACATTAGGAGCCCCTAGTGGGGCACTTATTGGACATGTAGCATCTAAACTTAAGCTCGAAATTACGTTAGCTATAACCGGTATGAATTTCACTGCAATCGGTCTCGTACCTACTTAGCCAAATTATTAAAAATAATCCACTGTTCACCGTTGCGTATGATTGTTATTTAAAGGCTATTACAAAATTAATCATACGCCTTATACAATTTTCAAGCAATTGTTATTATAATTATAACAAAAGTTTACCAACTTTAAATGTGTGTAAAAAAATCTAGCACTGAACGAAAAAAAGGGTCGATTGTTTTGTTATGCTTTCATTTTCTTTTAGTCTCAATCCATTCCGATTTTGGTTGTTGCATTGTGTTATCAAAACCTTATACTTTTTTCAGAAGCTGAGAAATTTTCTTTCTTTGCAGTATGATTATATGTTTCTATAGAAAATATTTATGTCTCTGGACAGGATTCTTTTTTAATCGATAAATTGATATAAAATCTGTGTAAGGAATGACTCTGAAATTAACGGGTGTTTCTTTTAGAAACCAGAATTTTTATTTTTTTTAATAATTTTTTAGGGTAAATTTTCTTATAATTTAATTTCTCTGAAACAGTTACATTCAGTTTCAGAAACATAATTGAGTTATTCCTCTGAATCAGTTTCATTGTGTTTTAGAGGCAAAGCGCTGAGAACCAATTGTAAAAATAAACTGATATGAATTAGAATAAATGATGAATTTTTATTATTACAACAGATAAAGCGATTTGAAATACCATATTCCCTTAAAAATACTTTTAAATGACTTCGACATATTTGGGCCGTTTTTTATAAAGACTGGGTAACAAAAATTGTTCTTTTTTCTCGAAACTTTTTTTTTTTTGTTTTAAAGGTACTAAATACGATTTTTATGGTGTTAATAAACATTACAAAGAGTGTAATCGCATTCATGAGGTTTTTATATATTTTTTTGACAAAATACTTGGGTTTTTAGTTTTTGCGGGAATTCCCGGGATCCCGGGAAATTTAAAAATGAATCCCGCTTTCCCGGGAAATGAAAAAGTCCGGGAAAAGAAAAACTCTACACATTATACAAATTTATATATCTGATCTTGTTCTTACACACTTTGAGTGTGACAATCGCAAAGCGCTGATGATTGCAGAGTGGCTACTTCTTAAAGTTGATGACATCTTAGCCTTTGTTGTCAATTTTTTTTTTTCAGATTTCTCATTTTACAACAAACAAAATTATATCTCAGATATAAATAATGGATTGATTTCAGTTGTTCAATTTCAACTGCATTATTTTTCACTGTGTCTAGAAAAAAGAAAAAAATCAATTTATAACTAATTCTAAAACTTAGGCAAAAAAGTCATCATAATATTTGAAAACTGTTGTTAAAATTTATGACTTTAACTTTTCACAAAACTTAAATGTATGCAGTGATATGCATGAACCAAAAAATATTTTAGCGCAAAGTGGTTTGTTAAGGAAATAAAGAGAAAACAAATTCTAGTTCCAAATGCAGCTTTAAAAAAAAAAAACTAGCGAACCCCCTGCACAATTTGTAGTTCAAATGCTTAGATATCCCCTTTTTACCCTCAAAACTTTAAATTTCAAAATATGATTTTCTCTTGGATGCGAATTATGCTGGAGGATCCTACATGTTAAATTTCATAATTTTTTGGTTTTTAGTAGGGATGTCGCGAATATTCGTCACTATTCGGTATTTGGCATATTCGGCATATTTGGCATATTCGGCATATTCGGCATGTTTTTTGAATATTCGGTTAAATAAATATTCGTTAACAGTTTGCCGAATATTCGGCAAAATTTAAATTAGTTAAAAAAACACTTGTTATTTACGTTTGACTCTTTTTCGTAGTAATTTCAGTTTGTTTTTTATAAAAAAAAAATTGAGCACTTGATTAAAATTCGGATTGTTAAGGTACCAGAAATAATAGTCTCAACAACAGCGTTGTTGTCTTTTAATCTGGTACATTTTTTTAATATTTTACATAGGTAAAATGCAGGCGTATGATTAAATAAATTATTCGGCAAATATTCGTATTCGGTTCCAACCGAATACCGAATAGTAAATATTCGGTTCCAACCGAATACCGAATAGTAAATATTCGGTAAAATACCGAATACGCTATTCGCGACATCCCTAGTTTTAGTTCAATAGGTATAAAAATAGTACCAATTATCCTGTTTACCCCCTTTTTGACGCCTTTGAATCAAAATTTCAAGTTCGAAAAGCGAACTTCGAAAAGAACTTAAGTATAATTGTTTACCCTATTTCACCCTCTTAGAATAACCTTCCAAATATTTCTCCATATACACCATTTTTATAAACGTACAGGTGTGTGCAGTAGGGCGTCCCGTCATATTTAAATTTTCGAATTTCATGTCTTAATACCTGCTAAACGATGTCCACGTTAGAGCTGGTTGTGGGAAAATTTAAGAAAAAATTTTGCAAGGTCATTTTCAGTCGGCAACCTGCGGTCAAAGTTGGAAAAAATTACGAATTTCAACCAAAACTCATGTCCGAATTTTTCGACCAAATCCGGCTCAATAATTCGGAAATTTTGCGTACTCATTGGAAAAATATTTAAAAAAATCCAAAACCGCGATTTTGGTTCACAGATGTTGATTTTTAAGTATGAATATTATTATACCCTACAACCATAGTATGGGGGTATACTCACTTGGTCATTTCGTGTGTAACGCATAGAAATATCGGTCGAGGACCCCATAAAGTATATATATTATTGATCTATGATCGATTATAAGTCATTCTATGAATGTGTGTCCGTCTGCCCGTCTGTATAAAGCACGATTCAGTCCAATATAATAGAGCTATACTCCTGAAAATTGGCACGAATGTGTCATAGGCCGGTTAAGTTTGGAAATGGGTAAAATCGGATAAGGAGCAAAAAAGTTCCCCCTTAAAGAACTAAAAAAAAACTCTATAAAAGCGCATTTTCTTACAGATTTTTTGCATTTTTGTTAAACAAATGAAACCTTTGCATGTCAGAAAGTGTTAAAAGTGTTAAATACAAAATATATTTTTTTGTCCCGCCCCCTTTTGTGGGCGTGGATTAAAAAAAAACATAAAAATTATGAGAAAATGGTATAACTAAAGTTCAAAAAGCATAATAAATAATTAAGTAAACGTTTATCGCGTTGGGGAAGGTATCCCCCAGCACCCCCACAGAGCCCTCTCCCCAAAAACACCTCTGAAATTTGTTTAAATGTATTTTAACGTGTTGGAGGGTATCAAAGATTCGGCACAGCCGAATTTAACTTTAACGCTGCAGAAGAATCTGCCCATTTTGAGCTAAATAAAAAATCTGTCGAGACCGCAAACAAATCTGCTGATTTCAGCAGATTTACTGATTTCAGATGATCATTTATTTTAAGAAAAGCAGTGAAGCTTTTTTTAAGTGTAAATTTTTTTAGTTTATGCTGTTTGCAATAAATTTTTTTAATTAAGTATTTGAAAAAAAAACTTTTTTTAAACATAGTTGCTAAATACTTCTGTAAAATTAGAAAAATAATCTGCTGATTTCTGCTATTTTCTAGTAAAAATATCCATTTCAGCAGAAAATTCTGCTTAAAGTTTAGATTTTTGTTTTAATTTTTTGACAGAGTTTTTTTCCTGAGTGTATTCATAAATTACACAATCTGCTCGAGATCAGACTCAAATAAAAGCTAGATTAATTATCTACGTAGCACTTTTTATTTTTTAGTAATACACGATTTCGTTGTAAAGATATGCCCTTTTTAGTTTTCATGTTTGGTGTCATTATTTCGTGTCCCTTTTATATTCATTAATTAAAGATAAATTCTCCTATATCTCAAGAACGGTGAGGGATACGAAAAAAATTATTAAGAGAAATTTGTTCATAATTTTATATTCTATAAGTTCTTTATAAGACTTTTAAGCGTATCACTCATATCAAGCGAGATATTAGCAAAAAACTATAAAAAATCTGGTTTTTGTGAATTTTGGCCTTAATATCTCAGAAACGGTGAGAGATACGAAAAAAGTATTAAGAAACATATTGTAGATAATTTTATATTCTTCAAGTTTTGTGATAGACTCTTAAAGCGTACGACGCATATCGAGCGAGATATTTGCAAATAACTGTGAAAAACCCGGTTTTTGTGACCTTTGACCTCAATATCTCAGCAAGGACACGGGTGATTTCTTGGGACTTTTTTTCCCTTATTTAGATTGCCAAAACTAAGATCTATGCAAATTTTCAGATAACCTATCCGATTTTCCGCAGATGACCCCTTATTTTCCTGGGCTAGGTTGGTTTTTTTTAAATGGGTGATATAGGGGGGCCAAAGCATGACATCACGTTATATTAAAATTTGAGTACAGTGACTCAAAAATTCTGAAATTTTTTAAACACATAAATTTAATTGATTTTTTTTTTTAATTTTTAAAAAAAAAAATCAGAACTACACCCTGAAAAACATACAATTTTTTTTTTTAACTTTTTATTGAAAATTCTTCACAATTTTTCAGATAGCAGTTATTTTTGACTTTGAACTTCAAGTATCCTAAAATATGGAATGGAAAATTTTTTAAGATTATTTTTTCCTCTGCATATTTTTTCCTACAAAAACCTTTTTATACCACTGTTTCAAATTACACAAATTGCCTAAATTTAACTACTTAATCTCAGAGATTATTATTCGTTATTTTTTTTTTGTGGTTCTGCTAAAACTTTAAACATAATTCAAAAAGTGTGTGTTTTTTTTTTGTAAAAATCATGAAGGAAAAACAATAAAAAAACGTGGAATATAAATCACTAAAACATTTTAAGTTACAAACAGATATGTGCTGATTAAATTGATAATGAAGAACAAACAGTCATAGTCATATAAACTGACATTAGCAGATATATGTATAAACACACACATACAGACAAACTTACGTCTACTATATATGTTTGTGTGTGCATATAATATATTAAACGTAAGAACATATTGCTGTTTTACAAAAAAAGTATTGAGGTTATATATTTACAATCGTTTAGTACCTGTTATGCGTTTTTATGTAGAAGTGTGTTACACTTACTAACACACACACAACCAACTAACACAGAAGTAAATACAACTAAAGTTAAATTTTAATGATTATGTGTTTATTAGGGAAGTTCCGTGGAGATAGAGTAAAATACTTTTTGGATATTTTTTTTCGATATCTAAAGTATACAAAATCAAATAAAAGAAAGACCTTCTCAAATCGCAGACGGTATTTTAAAAATAATGGGTTTTATTTGAATACAGAAACGGGTTTTTTCCAATCCTCGATTTTTGACACTTGTAGATTAAAATAAGTAGCACCCTTATAAATTTATATCTACATCATATGAAGGAGAATTGTATGCGGGTAAGTGTATATTTGTATAATGTTTGCAATTTAAACACACAAAAAAAAAAAAAAAACAAAACGAGGCCACAATGCAAAATCAATGCAATCAATAAAAAAAGTATGTGAAACGCTAAAAATGGTGGATTTATTTTATACATTCAATGTAAACTACATACGTGAGATTGTATGAACGAACATAAATGGTTGAATGTGTTGAAAAGTTACAAAAGTCAATGCCTTTAAACTATTGGTTTTGTTTTGATTTTGGAGCACGTTACCAACAAACTTTTGTACATATGTATTTGAACGTACCCAACAAACCAAAAAATAATACTCTATATTCAGTAATATCATTTTTTATAAATAATTGTAAGTTATAAATTATCATAATAATGATAAAACAAATTTTATCATTAAAATATCTAAATAAAGTCATTTATGTTTGTTGTGATGTTTGGTTGGAAATTTAAAATTTTATTTATTTGTGAAAGCAGTCAAAACTTTTCACAAATTATTTTTATTTTCTTAAAAAATGTATGCTGTTGGAAACCTTATTGCGAAAACTGCTTTATACTAGGAATTTTCATCATTTCAATCATGTAATGATTTAACCAAAGGTATGTATGCTTACAAACAAATATTAACATATATTTTTCTGTTTGTTAATATTTTATGGTGCGTTTTTAGGTTTCATCATAAATTTGGATATTTTGTGGATGTGGATCCTTAGCTGGAGCTTTATTAACAGTAAACAACGCTTGAATTTCACAGAGTAAGTCCCCAATTAATATATTTTACGAAAAATCTGAGAGGATCTAAGTCTTTTTTATAAGAAAAATGTCTCAGAATCTGAGACTTTTTCTATAAGAAAAATGTCTCAGATTCTAAGACATTTTTCTTATAGAAAAAGTCTCGGATTCTGAGACATTTTTCCTATAGAAAAAGTCTCGGATTATGAGACATTTTTATTATAGAAAAAGTCTCAGATTCTGAGACATTTTTCTTTTAGAAAAAGTCTCAGATTCTGACACATTTTTCTTATAGAAAAAGTCTCAGATTCTGAGACATTTTTCTCATAGAAAAAGTCTCAGACTCTGAGACATTTTTCTTATAGAAAAAGTCTCAGATTCTGAGATATTTTTCTTATAGAAAAAGTCTCAGATTCTGAGACATTTTTTTTATAGAAAAAGTCTTAGATTCTGAGACATTTTTCTTATAGAAAAAGTCTCAGATTCTGAGACATTTTTCTTATAGAAAAAATCTCAGATTCTGAGACATTTTTCTTATAGAAAAAATCTCAGATTCTGAGACATTTTTCTTATAGAAAAAGTCTCAGATTCTGAGACATTTTTTCTAATAGAAAAAGTCTCAGATTCTGAGACATTTTTCTTGTAGAAAAAGTCTCAAATTTTGAGACATTTTTCTTATAGAAAAAGTCTCAAATTCTGAGACATTTTTCTTATAGAAAAAGTCTCAGATTCTGAGACATTTTTCTTATAGAAAAAGTCTCAGATTCTGAGACATTTTTCTTATAGAAAAAGTCTCAGATTCTGAGACATTTTTCTTATAGAAAAAGTCTCAGATTCTGAGACATTTTTCTTATAGAAAAAGTCTCAGATTCTGAGACATTTTTCTTATAGAAAAAGTCTCAGATTCTGAGATATTTTTCTTATAGAAAAAGTCTCAGATTCTGAGACATTTTTCTTATAGAAAAAGTCTCAGATTCAGAGACATTTTTCTTATAGAAAAAGTCTTAGATTCTGAAACATTTTTCTTATAGAAAAATGTCTCAGAATCTGAGACTTTTTCTTAGAATAGAGACTTATTCTTTAGGAAAAATGTCACAGAATCTGAGAATTTTTCTATAGGAAAAACGTCTCAGACTTTGAGACTTTCTCTAAAGGAAAAATTACTTAGAATCTGAGACTTTTTTTATAGGAAAAATGTGTTTGAATCTGAGGCTATTTTTTGAGGTAAAATTTTTCAGAATCTGAGACGTTTTCTTTCTGAGACTTTCTTTAAAAAAAATGTTTCAGAATCTGAGACTTTTTCTACAAAAAATGTTTTTTTGAAAATAATTCAAATTTTCGATAACAGTAAAATTTAATTTTAACCTTTATATTTTTCAGAAGCTGGGAAAACTTTACGAAAATGCAGAGCCGATGAAAGTGTAAAAGGAACAAGTCAATGCTGTTTTACTGTTCATCATTTGTGTAATTTTTATAATTTAAATTGTTATTTATTATTGATGTAAATTATTTTAAGTCTAAAAATGCAATAAAAACAAAAAATTAAAAAAAAAAAAAAATTATTTTAGTATCATAAAAATTATTATATTTTTGATTTATATTGATATCGAAACAATATCATATTTTAATGGAAAAATGATAAAATAACGATAAAATTCCAGGAATTTATCGATTTTATTGTCGCGCTGCTTAAAATTTTCGATATCATTATATTGTCATTTTTTATTTGAATATCGATATTATGACGATAGGTACCTTCTCAGCAGCTACCCCTATTATTTTCGTATCATGTATAATATTATTCTCGGGCAAACTTATCATTGATATTATATTATTATGATATACAAGCAATATCTTTTGGTTTGTTGGGTAATGTTGCTATTTAGTTGTAGTAACTATGTGGTTAAAGTAGAAAAAGGAAAGTTTTAAAATGTGTTTTTATAACATACGCCAATCTGTGGAAAAGGATATTTTAAACTTGTGCTTACGTTTGTAACTACTGGTCCTTAACTATTGGTCCCTAATCCATCCTTAAGTATACCGACCCATTCAGAATCACTTTTTGAGTCGATGTAGTGATGTCCGTCCCACAGAGACACCATGCGGAAATTTTCACTGCCATATTGTGGGTGTGGCAGCAAAAACTTTAAAAAAATCATATTTTTAGAAATTTTGAGAAAGCAAATTGGGGGATTTAATGCAACAAATCTAAAAATTTCACTTTGCTTTTACGTTTTTATTAGAAAGAACTTTTTAAGTACAATTTCATGACATTGTGCCTTAAAAAAATGTTGCATAATAAAAACTTGAACTTTTAAATTTTTTCTCGATTTTTTTAAATGTAACTTTTGTATAAGAAAGTACCCTTAAAGGGTACTTTTCACTATCTCACATTTCCATTATACACGCAGAAAAAAACATGGTTGCGGTGATCATGATTTAAGAGCGTCATATTATGATTGGAAATATGATTGTAGCAATAATGTTAATATGATTGAAGGCAACAAGGAATGTTAATCATTATATGATTGCGGCAATAATGGCTTAAATGTTATATAATTATCATAATATGATTCCAGTTTATTATACATATATTTTTTTTTTTAATTGAGAAAATATATTATGCTTTAATACCACACGTTTATAGATAATTTTTTAAATTTCTAATGTTTGAACTTGGAAAAAAATCGACTTAGAAATATTTTTAAAAAAATTTCAAAAAAACATCTACAAATAATTTAATTTTTCAGTGCGACCCTCGTATCTTATTTAATTATTGCTCAATCTGAACGCTATCAAGCTTAAATTAATGCTTGGAAAATTTCGTATATAGCACTTTTTTCAAAAATAGTCGATTGGTTTCAGGTTTGGTATTGATAACTTTTCCTTAAATGAACTGCTAACAAATATATGCTGTTCCATTATTACTTTGAGTCACTGTATTAGACTCTTCTTAGGACATCCTTGGGATAGTAAGATCGGTAGACGACTACAACATTTCCAATTGTATTTCAGAAATTATCAATTGTATATCAGAAGTTATTCATTGTATTTCAGAATATATCAATTGCATATTAATTGTGTTTTATTTATTGTTGGACTTTATATTTTATAACTGAAGTTTTTATTTATTTCGGTTTGAGTCCATATTAATTATTTCTGAGAAATAATTATTTTTGTTGTACAATGAGAAAATCTGAACAAATTAATTGACAACACAGGCTAAGTGGAGATGTCGACAGCTTTCGGAAGAAGCCACCCTTACTTCGTCAGCACTCTTCGATTGTCACTGTAGGTGTATAAGATTAAAATCAGCTATTTAAACGTACATTAAGGTGAAAAAGAGGACGGGAATTATATCACATTTCATCACACTCACATAAAAAATCGGTTGGAATGAGGTTGCCACAACTGCAATACGGTTGTCGTAACCGGCTTGCGGTTGTCCCAACCGTACGCGGTTGCAGCAACCGTAAATTGATGTTGTTATAACTTTTTTAAATATTTTTGTGCCAGTTGCCACAAAATTTAAAAAAAAAGTTGCCACAACTGCAAACCCCGGTTGTAGCAACCGTAAATAACGTCATTTGCCGGTTGCCTCAACCTCAAATTCTCGGTTCCCTCAACTGATAATTAAAATAATAGTGCATTCACATTGGTATCGAAACCCCGTATAACGAGGTTTCGTGCCAAACCTCATTTGAAAATACGTATTTTCCCCTACAAATTTAAACATTTTTGTTGTGAGGTTTCAACGAATGTACTACTATGTTTAGACCAAACAAAAACTAACTTGTTTTTGGCAAAAAAGCATTTTGGAAAACCAAACTGTTTACACCGAATAAAAAGAGTTTTTGTTTGTCAAATCAAATTAATTATTTTCTGAATTCACTAAAAAACACAAAATTACAATAGCCACACGTTATTAAAAAAATTAAATTACACATTTATTTACTTTTTTAAAAGATTTGAATATTAATTTCACAAAAAAACAAATATTTTTATTTTGACATTCGTTTTTACCAAAAGAAAATTGAAAAAAACATTCACACTGAATTAATAGTAGCATTGACCAGAACCTAAATTCTAGTTTTTGTCCAGTTTTAGTTGGCAACGCAGTTTTTAAATTGTATGGAAAATTTATGTAGTTTTTGCCAAAAACCAAAAAAATATTCAAAAACAAGTTGTTTTCGTTGGTGTAAATACCATATACGATTGAAACCTTTTAAATTTCATAAAAGAAAATAAATTAAAGAAAGTGTCAAAAATAAAAAATTAAAAATATTTAAATATTTTCATAAAAAATAGCTGAAATAAAAAAAAAAAATATATAAAATATTGTAAATAAACGCGTAATTTAATTTATTGTGTGATTTTAATGCCGGTTTGATCGCAAATTTTTTTCGGTGAATTCTGAAAACGTAATAAGTGTCAAAAATTTCAAGTGTGAACGGTAAAGTTTTCAAAATGAAAATACATATTTTCAACGGGGTTTCGAGACTAGTCTGAATGTACTATAACAAAACTTCACAAATTTAAATGTCATTAAATAAAAAAATATTGAGGAAAACATTTATTTTTCTTCAAAATTTCAACAAAAATAAAATAAAACCTGGAAAATAAAGATTTAATGGGGTAAGTTTTTGTACTTTGAATGATACAACAGTTTAACTAATGCCGTTTTTCTTATTTTAATTTATAGAAATAATGGAATACGTTAAACTCTCACACCAATTAAAAATGGATCAAAAATTAACGACATGAGATGGAAGCCCTCAAATTTGGATTCTGCAGAAAAAGGTGATATAAAACTAGTGAAAAAACATATCAGAATCTGTAACTTTTTCTATGGAAAAAGTTTTTCTATAAAAAAAAATGTGTCAGAATGCGAGACTTTTTCTGTAGAAAAATGTGTCAGAATCTGAGACTTTTTCTGTAAAAAAAAAGCCTCAGTATCTGAGACATTTTCTATAGAAAAAATGTTTCACAATCTGAGACTTTTTCTATAGAAAAAATGTTTCAGAATCTGAGACTTTTTCTATAGAAAAAATGTCTCATAATCGGAGACTTTTTCTATAGAAAATTTTCTTAGAATCGAAGACTTTTTCTATAGAAAAAAATGTCGCAGAATCTGAGACTTTTTCCATAGTAAAAATGTCTCAGAATCTGAGACTTTTTCTATAGAAAAAATGTCTCAGAATCTGATACTTTTTCTATAAAAAAAATGTCACAGAATCCGAGACTTTTTCTATAGAAAAAATATCTCAGAATCTGAGACTTTTCTATAGAAAAAATGTCTCAGAATCTGAGACTTTGTCTATAGAAAAAATGTCTCATAATCTGAGACTTTTTCTATAGAAAAAATGTCTCAGAATCTGAGACTTTTTCTATAGAAAAAATGTCTCAGAATCTGAGACTTTTTCTATAGAAAAAATGTCTCAGAATCTGAGACTTTTTCTATAGAAAAAATGTCTCAGAATCTGAGACTTTTTCTATAGAAAAAATGTCTCAGAATCTGAGACTTTTTCTGCAGAAAAAATGTCTCAGAATCTGAGACTTTTTCTGCAGAAAAAATGTCTCAGAATCTGAGACATTTTTCATAATCGGAGACTTTTTCTATAGAAAAATTGTCTTAGAATCGGAGACTTTTTCTATAGAAAAAAATGTCTTAGAATCTGAGACTTTCTCCATAGTAAAAATGTCTCAGAATCTGAGACTTTTTCTATAGAAAAAATGTCTCAGAATCTAAGACTTTTTCTATAGAAAAAATGTTTCAGAATCTGAGACTTTTCTATAGAAAAAATGTCTCAGAATCTGAGACTTTTTCTATAGAAAAAATGTCTCAGAATCTGAGACTTACTCTATAGAAAAAATGACTCAGAATCTGAGACTTTTTCTATAGAAAAAATGTCTCAGAATCTGAGACTTTTTCTTTAGAAAAAATGTCTCAGAATCTGAGACTTTTTCTATAGAAAAAATGTCTCAGAATCTGAGACTTTTTCTTAAGAAAAAATGTCTCAGAATCTGAGACTTTTTCTATAGAAAAAATGTCTCAGAATCTGAGACATTTTCTATAGAAAAACTGTCTCAGAATCTGAGACTTTTTCTATAGAAAAACTGTCTTAGAATCTGAGACTTTTTCTATAGAAAAACTGTCTCAGAATCTGAGACTTTTTCTATAGAAAAACTGTCTCAGAATCTGAGACTTTTTCTATAGAAAAACTGTCTCAGAATCTGAGACTTTTTCTATAGAAAAACTGTCTCAGAATCTGAGACTTTTTCTATAGAAAAACTGTCTCAGAATCTGAGACTTTTTCTATAGAAAAACTGTCTCAGAATCTGAGACTTTTTCTGTAGAAAAACTGTCTCAGAATCTGAGACTTTTTCTATAGAAAAACTGTCTCAGAATCTGAGACTTTTTCTATAGAAAAACTGTCTCAGAATCTGTCTCAGAAAAAGTCTCAGATTCTGAGACAGTTTTTCTATAGAAAAAGTCTCAGATTCTGAGACAGTTTTTCTATAGAAAAAGTCTCAGATTCTGAGACAGTTTTTCTATAGAAAAAGTCTCAGATTCTGAGACAGTTTTTCTATAGAAAAAGTCTCAGATTCTGAGACAGTTTTTCTATAGAAAAAGTCTCAGATTCTGAGACAGTTTTTCTATAGAAAAAGTCTCAGATTCTGAGACAGATTCTGAGACAGTTTTTCTATAGAAAAAGTCTCAGATTCTGAGACAGTTTTTCTATAGAAAAAGTCTCAGATTCTGAGACAGTTTTTCTACAGAAAAAGTCTCAGATTCTGAGACAGTTTTTCTATAGAAAAAGTCTCAGATTCTGAGACAGTTTTTCTATAGAAAAAGTCTCAGATTCTGAGACAGTTTTTCTATAGAAAAAGTCTCAGATTCTGAGACAGTTTTTCTATAGAAAAAGTCTCAGATTCTGAGACAGTTTTTCTATAGAAAAAGTCTCAGATTCTGAGACAGTTTTTCTATAGAAAAAGTCTCAGATTCTGAGACAGTTTTTCTATAGAAAAAGTCTCAGATTCTGAGACAGTTTTTCTATAGAAAAAGTCTCAGATTCTGAGACAGTTTTTCTATAGAAAAAGTCTCAGATTCTGAGACAGTTTTTCTATAGAAAAAGTCTCAGATTCTGAGACAGTTTTTCTATAGAAAATGTCTCAGATTCTGAGACATTTTTTCTATAGAAAAAGTCTCAGATTCTGAGACATTTTTTCTTAAGAAAAAGTCTCAGATTCTGAGACATTTTTTCTTAAGAAAAAGTCTCAGATTCTGAGACATTTTTTCTATAGAAAAAGTCTCAGATTCTGAGACATTTTTTCTAAAGAAAAAGTCTCAGATTCTGAGACATTTTTTCTATAGAAAAAGTCTCAGATTCTGAGTCATTTTTTCTATAGAAAAAGTCTCAGATTCTGAGACATTTTTTCTATAGAAAAAGTCTCAGATTCTGAGACATTTTTTCTATAGAAAAGTCTCAGATTCTGAAACATTTTTTCTATAGAAAAAGTCTTAGATTCTGAGACATTTTTTCTATAGAAAAAGTCTCAGATTCTGAGACATTTTGACTATGGAGAAAGTCTCAGATTCTAAGACATTTTTTTCTATAGAAAAAGTCTCCGATTCTAAGACAATTTTTCTATAGAAAAAGTCTCCGATTATGAAAAATGTCTCAGATTCTGAGACATTTTTTCTGCAGAAAAAGTCTCAGATTCTGAGACATTTTTTCTCTCAGAATCTGAGACTTTTTCTATAGAAAAACTGTCTCAGAATCTGAGACTTTTTGTATAGAAAAACTGTCTCAGAATCTGAGACTTTTTCTATAGAAAAACTGTCTCAGAATCTGAGACTTTTTCTATAGAAAAACTGTCTCAGAATCTGAGACTTTTTCTATAGAAAAACTGTCTCAGAATCTGAGACTTTTTCTATAGAAAAACTGTCTCAGAATCTGAGACTTTTTCTATAGAAAAACTGTCTCAGAATCTGAGACTTTTTCTATAGAAAAACTGTCTCAGAATCTGAGACTTTTTCTATAGAAAAACTGTCTCAGAATCTGAGACTTTTTCTATAGAAAAACTGTCTCAGAATCTGAGACTTTTTCTATAGAAAAACTGTCTCAGAATCTGAGACTTTTTCTATAGAAAAACTGTCTCAGAATCTGAGACTTTTTCTATAGAAAAACTGTCTCAGAATCTGAGACTTTTTCTATAGAAAAACTGTCTCAGAATCTGAGACTTTTTCTATAGAAAAACTGTCTCAGAATATGAGACTTTTTCTATAGAAAAACTGTCTCAGAATCTGAGACTTTTTCTATAGAAAAACTGTCTCAGAATCTGAGACTTTTTCTATAGAAAAACTGTCTCAGAATCTGAGACTTTTTCTATAGAAAAACTGTCTCAGAATCTGAGACTTTTTCTATAGAAAAACTGTCTCAGAATCTGAGACTTTTTCTATAGAAAAACTGTCTCAGAATCTGAGACTTTTTCTATAGAAAAACTGTCTCAGAATCTGAGACTTTTTCTATAGAAAAACTGTCTCAGAATCTGAGACTTTTTCTATAGAAAAACTGTCTCAGAATCTGAGACTTTTTCTATAGAAAAACTGTCTCAGAATCTGAGACTTTTTCTATAGAAAAACTGTCTCAGAATCTGAGACTTTTTCTATAGAAAAACTGTCTCAGAATCTGAGACTTTTTCTATAGAAAAACTGTCTCAGAATCTGAGACTTTTTCTATAGAAAAACTGTCTCAGAATCTGAGACTTTTTCTATAGAAAAACTGTCTCAGAATCTGAGACTTTTTCTATAGAAAAACTGTCTCAGAATCTGAGACTTTTTCTATAGAAAAACTGTCTCAGAATCTGAGTCTTTTTCTACAGAAAAACTGTCTCAGAATCTGAGACTTTTTCTATAGAAAAACTGTCTCAGAATCTGAGACTTTTTCTATAGAAAAACTGTCTCAGAATCTGAGACTTATTCTATAGAAAAACTGTCTCAGAATCTGAGACTTTTTCTATAGAAAAACTGTCTCAGAATCTGAGACTTTTTCTATAGAAAAACTGTCTCAGAATCTGAGACTTTTTCTATAGAAAAACTGTCTTAGAATCTGAGACTTTTTCTATAGAAAAACTGTCTCAGAATCTGAGACTTTTTCTATAGAAAAACTGTCTCAGAATCTGAGACTTTTTCTATAGAAAAATTGTCTCAGAATCTGAGACTTTTTCTATAGAAAAACTGTCTCAGAATCTGAGACTTTTTCTATAGAAAAACTGTCTCAGAATCTGAGACTTTTTCTATAGAAAAACTGTCTCAGAATCTGAGACTTTTTCTATAGAAAAACTGTCTCAGAATCTGAGACTTTTTCTATAGAAAAACTGTCTCAGAATCTGAGACTTTTTCTATAGAAAAACTGTCTCAGAATCTGAGACTTTTTCTATAGAAAAACTGTCTCAGAATCTGAGACTTTTTCTATAGAAAAACTGTCTCAGAATCTGAGACTTTTTCTATAGAAAAACTGTCTCAGAATCTGAGACTTTTTCTATAGAAAAACTGTCTCAGAATCTGAGACTTTTTCTATAGAAAAACTGTCTCAGAATCTGAGACTTTTTCTATAGAAAAACTGTCTCAATCTGAGACTTTTTCTATAGAAAAATTATCTCAGAATCTGAGACTTTTTCTATAGAAAAACTGTCTCAGAATCTGAGACTTTTTCTATAGAAAAACTGTCTCAGAATCTGAGACTTTTTCTATAGAAAAACTGTCTCAGAATCTGAGACTTTTTCTATAGAAAAACTGTCTCAGAATCTGAGACTTTTTCTATAGAAAAACTGTCTCAGAATCTGAGACTTTTTCTATAGAAAAACTGTCTCAGAATCTGAGACTTTTTCTATAGAAAAACTGTCTCAGAATCTGAGACTTTTTCTATAGAAAAACTGTCTCAGAATCTGAGACTTTTTCTATAGAAAAACTGTCTCAGAATCTGAGACTTTTTCTATAGAAAAACTGTCTCAGAATCTGAGACTTTTTCTATAGAAAAACTGTCTCAGAATCTGAGACTTTTTCTATAGAAAAACTGTCTCAGAATCTGAGACTTTTTCTATAGAAAAACTGTCTCAGAATCTGAGACTTTTTCTATAGAAAAACTGTCTCAGAATCTGAGACTTTTTCTATAGAAAAACTGTCTCAGAATCTGAGACTTTTTCTATAGAAAAACTGTCTCAGAATCTGAGACTTTTTCTATAGAAAAACTGTCTCAGAATCTGAGACTTTTTCTATAGAAAAACTGTCTCAGAATCTGAGACTTTTTCTATAGAAAAACTGTCTCAGAATCTGAGACTTTTTCTATAGAAAAACTGTCTCAGAATCTGAGACTTTTTCTATAGAAAAACTGTCTCAGAATCTGAGACTTTTTCTATAGAAAAACTGTCTCAGAATCTGAGACTTTTTCTATAGAAAAACTGTCTCAGAATCTGAGACTTTTTCTATAGAAAAACTGTCTCAGAATCTGAGACTTTTTCTATAGAAAAACTGTCTCAGAATCTGAGACTTTTTCTATAGAAAAACTGTCTCAGAATCTGAGACTTTTTCTATAGAAAAACTGTCCAGAATCTGAGACTTTTTCTATAGAAAAACTGTCTCAGAATCTGAGACTTTTTCTATAGAAAAACTGTCTCAGAATCTGAGACTTTTTCTATAGAAAAACTGTCTCAGAATCTGAGACTTTTTCTATAGAAAAACTGTCTCAGAATCTGAGACTTTTTCTATAGAAAAACTGTCTCAGAATCTGAGACTTCTTCTATAGAAAAACTGTCTCAGAATCTGAGACTTTTTCTATAGAAAAACTGTCTCTGAATCTGAGACTTTTTCTATAGAAAAACTGTCTCAGAATCTGAGACTTTTTCTATAGAAAAACTGTCTCAGAATCTGAGACTTTTTCTATAGAAAAACTGTCTCAGAATCTGAGACTTTTTCTATAGAAAAACTGTCTCAGAATCTGAGACTTTTTCTATAGAAAAACTGTCTCAGAATCTGAGACTTTTTCTATAGAAAAACTGTCTCAGAATCTGAGACTTTTTCTATAGAAAAACTGTCTCAGAATCTGAGACTTTTTCTATAGAAAAACTGTCTCAGAATCTGAGACTTTTTCTATAGAAAAACTGTCTCAGAATCTGAGACTTTTTCTATAGAAAAACTGTCTCAGAATCTGAGACTTTTTCTATAGAAAAACTGTCTCAATCTGAGACTTTTTCTATAGAAAAATTATCTCAGAATCTGAGACTTTTTCTATAGAAAAACTGTCTCAGAATCTGAGACTTTTTCTATAGAAAAACTGTCTCAGAATCTGAGACTTTTTCTATAGAAAAACTGTCTCAGAATCTGAGACTTTTTCTATAGAAAAACTGTCTCAGAATCTGAGACTTTTTCTATAGAAAAACTGTCTCAGAATCTGAGACTTTTTCTATAGAAAAACTGTCTCAGAATCTGAGACTTTTTCTATAGAAAAACTGTCTCAGAATCTGAGACTTTTTCTATAGAAAAACTGTCTCAGAATCTGAGACTTTTTCTATAGAAAAACTGTCTCAGAATCTGAGACTTTTTCTATAGAAAAACTGTCTCAGAATCTGAGACTTTTTCTATAGAAAAACTGTCTCAGAATCTGAGACTTTTTCTATAGAAAAACTGTCTCAGAATCTGAGACTTTTTCTATAGAAAAACTGTCTCAGAATCTGAGACTTTTTCTATAGAAAAACTGTCTCAGAATCTGAGACTTTTTCTATAGAAAAACTGTCTCAGAATCTGAGACTTTTTCTATAGAAAAACTGTCTCAGAATCTGAGACTTTTTCTATAGAAAAACTGTCTCAGAATCTGAGACTTTTTCTATAGAAAAACTGTCTCAGAATCTGAGACTTTTTCTATAGAAAAACTGTCTCAGAATCTGAGACTTTTTCTATAGAAAAACTGTCTCAGAATCTGAGACTTTTTCTATAGAAAAACTGTCTCAATCTGAGACTTTTTCTATAGAAAAATTATCTCAGAATCTGAGACTTTTTCTATAGAAAAACTGTCTCAGAATCTGAGACTTTTTCTATAGAAAAACTGTCTCAGAATCTGAGACTTTTTCTATAGAAAAACTGTCTCAGAATCTGAGACTTTTTCTATAGAAAAACTGTCTCAGAATCTGAGACTTTTTCTATAGAAAAACTGTCTCAGAATCTGAGACTTTTTCTATAGAAAAACTGTCTCAGAATCTGAGACTTTTTCTATAGAAAAACTGTCTCAGAATCTGAGACTTTTTCTATAGAAAAACTGTCTCAGAATCTGAGACTTTTTCTATAGAAAAACTGTCTCAGAATCTGAGACTTTTTCTATAGAAAAACTGTCTCAGAATCTGAGACTTTTTCTATAGAAAAACTGTCTCAGAATCTGAGACTTTTTCTATAGAAAAACTGTCTCAGAATCTGAGACTTTTTCTATAGAAAAACTGTCTCAGAATCTGAGACTTTTTCTATAGAAAAACTGTCTCAGAATCTGAGACTTTTTCTATAGAAAAACTGTCTCAGAATCTGAGACTTTTTCTATAGAAAAACTGTCTCAGAATCTGAGACTTTTTCTATAGAAAAACTGTTTTAGAATCTGAGAAAAAGTCTCAGATTCTGAGACATTTCTCCTAAAGAAAAATTCTCAGATTTTAAGACATTTTTCCTTTAGAATAAGTCTCAGATTCTGAGA
The DNA here is from genome assembly GCA_963921195.1 of Pegoplata infirma. Lineage (NCBI taxonomy): Eukaryota > Metazoa > Arthropoda > Insecta > Diptera > Anthomyiidae > Pegoplata > Pegoplata infirma. The sequence goes on from OY992536.1 coordinate 11,505,145, forward strand.
AGAAGATTTCTTTTTATCGGATTTTTAGCAAACGAATTAAAACCACCTAAAATGTAACATTTGGATTAGTATTTTTAGTATAAGTCATTAATATAACTATATTTTTTTTAAACAATAAAAAAAGCAAAAAAAAAAATTAAAAAATTAGTTTTATTTTTGAATTTTATTTTGTATTTTGGCATAACATCGAAAATATATTAAACACAGCTCTGGTTGGAGCAACCGGCAATACAGTTGCTACAACCGGCAAATGTCGTTATTTGAGGTTGCTGCAACCGGAATTTTCCGGTTGCCACAACTGTAAATTGTCGGTTGCTACAACCGTATATTTACCGGTAGCCGCAACCTCAATCTGAGGTTGGAACCTTGTACGTTTGAGACAACCGTATTTTGCTGTGAGTGCACCCATATGTTACGTTTTCATCACCCATATGTTACAATTGTATATCAGAAATTATCAATTGTACTTCAGAATTTGTGAATTGTATTTTTTTGTAAAACAATTGAAAATTTCTGAAATACAATTGATAATTTCTGAAATACAGTTGATAAATTCTGAAATACAATTGATAATTTCTGAAATACAATTGATAACTTCTGAAATACAATTGATCATTTCTGAAATACAATTGATAATTTCTGCAATACAATTGGAAATGGTGTAGAGCAATGGTTCCCAACCTCTGATTCTAGCCACACTGGGGGGTCACTTGAATGCTTTAGGGGGGCAATAGCAAATTTTTAAGATTTTTTTTGTTAAATAAACTAAAAACAACATTAATCCAGTTAAATTATTTAGTTGATTTTTGAAAAATTTTCTAAAAACTTTGTTATTAACGAAGATTTAACAAAAATATTGCTTAACCACAAGTATATTTTAAATTTTAGAACCAATTTAAAAATTTTTCTTGACTGCGAGGTGACATTGCAGTTTTCTTAACTTAAAAGTGGGACATGGTGCAAAAAAGGTTGGGAACCATTGGTGTAGAGGCTATTTCTGTTCAGAACAAATGTTGGGGTGTAAAGATAAATGGTACAAACCAAAAGAGCTAGACAACAGAAATGTGACAAGAATATGGTGTGTTTTCATTAGCTGGTAATGTTAATAAATGGTCGAAATCGGGCCAGGGCGAAAAAGCTTCTCCTTGAAGAAATAAATTAACCTCGGAAAAACTTGAAATCAGATTACGAAGTAATGCATTTAAGAGGGTATAAAGGAAGTAATGCATTTAAGAGGGTATAAAGGATTTGACACAGACACATTTAACAGTCTTACTTGGTTTTTGTACATTTTTTAAACAAATTTAACGGCGTACGGACATAGCGCCCAAGGTCTTATCGCCCAAAACCGTAAATGTCACATCGCCCAAGCTGCGACATATAGCCCAAAATGAAAGATCTAAAAATGTTATTTCTCCCAAAACAAAATTGTCAAAAAATCCAAAATATTTTTTTTGGGCGAAATGTCGAAATTACGACTTCTATGATTTGTTTTTTTTTTAATAAAGATTTTCTGCGTAGCCGGCCTTCGGCCGGACTTAGGGATTACATACTCTATGCATTAAACCCATCCTCTCTGCAAACCAAAGCTATTTTGGTTATCAGGCCTTTTTGATGCATAACAAATTTGATAGTGTTAAGGCGTGCTACCCTAGAAACTTTACTTTGCGGAGAGGGTGGGTTTAATGCATGGATTTTGTAATCCCTAAGCCCGGCCGAAGGCCGGCTACGCATAAATCCTTTAAAACATTGTCTTAAAAAAAAACAATATTGGTGAGTTTTATGATTATTTTTTTGGGTGCTATGACATTTTATAAATTCAACATTTTGATATTTGGGTAATATGACATTTTTGATAATTTATATTAATTTAAAGAAAATTGTTAAAACACCCAAAAATAATGGTCATATCGTCCAAAAAATTTTGCAACAACAACTAACACACATTTTTTTTGGGTGGAATGACTTTTTTAAATTGTGCGATATGCACTTGGGCGTTATGTCCGTACGCCAATTTAACATTATTATAACAGAAGAATATTATAGTTATTGAAAAAAATTTTTGATGAACAAAATTTGTTATTAAAAAAAATTGATAAAAAAGTTTTTGAAATTGAAAAAAAATTACGAAAAAAAAATTTCTAATACAAAAAATTATTTATTAAAAAAAAAAATTTAATTAAAAACAACAATTCAGCTGTGCCGAATTTTTTATACCTTCCAATACGTAATCAATTAAAAAAAAATTTTGACAGGGCATTATTTTAGGGGAGGTGGAGGACTCCTTGGCCCTCGCGATATATGTTAGCAAGTTAATTTTTTCAGGTTTGTGCACTAATGTATTGTAGTTTTATTATTTAAATTATGGTTTATCAACGAACTAAAAAAAGGGCGGCCCAAAAAAAGTAAAACTGTTTAATCCCCTTGGTCCAAGCGCAGTACTATAAACTTCTTCGAACATAAAAATCATTTTTTAAAAAATGTTTTATTTGTTTTATAAAAATGCAAAAAAACGTCATAAAATTGGCTTTTTTCAGAGGTTGGTTTTGTTCTTCAAGGGGGAACTTTTTTCGCCTTGGTCCGATTTGGCCCATTTCCGAACTTAAACTGCCTAGGACAATAAGATATTTTTGTGCCCAACTTGAGGGGTCTACCTCTTTCATTTTGGACTACATCGTGTTAACTACAGACGGACGGACATCGCTAGAATGCCTTAGAATCGATCACTAATCATAAATATATATATTTTATGGGGTCCCCGACCGATATTTCGATGCGTTACACCCGGAATGACAAAGTGAGTATACCCCAATACTGTACACTCAAAAAAAAAAAACTGTAATTTTAGCAAAAAAAGCTTGTAAACCTACAATTGGGTTCGGACCCGATAGGTCCAGACCCCGATGGGCCTAGACCTAGTTGGGTTCCTTTTAAATCGTCATAGTTTTTGATCCAAAATTTGTGTCCGTTTCGCTCTACCTTGCTTAGTTTTTGAGATACGTGATTATAGGGGACCACTGGGGTCTTGAGAATTAAAAAACTCGATATCTTCAAAAATATTACTCGGAGAGCTTTTGACTATTTTATTATTCTACGTGTTGAGAGCTACAAAAATGCTTTTGGACTTTTTGTTGTGTCGGCAATATTTACCGAGATATGAGCATTTTAAAATTTTCGGGAATGATAACTTTTTTGGATCCAAAGTTAGGGCCCACTAGGGTCCACACATGTGAAGAGGACCGGCGATACTATGGAGAGCCCGAGAACCAAAAATGGCCTCCATTTTGCTCTATCTGGCTTAGTTTCCGAGATAGCGCCATTTTAAGTTTTCTGAAAATAAAAAAAAATTTACCATTTATTTTGCTAATATTAGCAAAAAATCTTGTAAAAATGTTGTCAACTCAATTTCAAATTTAGCAAAAGAAATTAGTTCAAAGTTTGTTTAAAATTGCTAATGTGCTAAATGAAGTTTACAAGAATTTTTTGCTGACATGCTAATCTCAACTAAAAATTTGCTAAAAGTTAGCTAACTAGCGTTAGCAAAAAAAAATTAGTAAATCTACTAACGTATTTTTTTGAGTGTAGTTGGAGGGTATAAAATAATTATAAAATTATAAAAAAAAAAATAAAAAAAAAAAATTATGAAAAAAAAAATTTTTTTGACGAAACAAAAAATGTTTATATAAAAAATTTGATGAAAAAAAAATTTGATAAAAAAAATATTTGATGAAACAAATAATTAGGAAAAAAAATTTTGATGAAAAAAAAATTTGATGAAAAAGAAAATTGATGAAAAAAAAAAGTTTTAAATGAAAAACCAATTTGAATTGGAAAATCAAAAAAAAAATTGCTGAAAAAAAAATTTTTAATAAAAAAGCAATTTTAATAAAAAAAATTTATTAAAAAATATTTGATAAAAAAAAATTTATGAAAAAAAAAAATTTATGAAAAAAAAAAATTTATGAAAAAAAGATTAAAAAAATTTATGAAAAGAAAAATTTGTGAAAAAAAAAAAAATTGTTAAAAAAAATTGGCTAAAAAATTGCTAAAAAAAATGGAAAAAATAATTTTATTTGATTTTTTCTGTAAGTACAAATCGAGCACGGGCTCTAATTATATTAGTTATAAGCAGGGAAACCAAAAATATGCTCTAAAAAACACGTTTTATGCGCTTAAAAAATGCCCTTAAAAACGGAAAATATGCTCTAAAAACAATAAAAATATGCTCTTAAAAAAAATTATGTCCCCTTTTTAGAGGTGTTTTTTATAATTTGTTAGAGAATAGACCCTCCAAATACCGTTATGTGAGATAGTTAGAGGGTTAAATATGTTCTACAAAAATATTTGCCTTAATATTTTCTACCAAGTAGCTGAATCTAAAGAAAACATAGTTTCATATACCGATATGATGCAAGAACAGGCCAAAGGGGAATCAATCGTCACAATTCCGTAATTGTTGAAAAAAAAAACATCCTTGGTGGATAAAAATTTAAAAATAAATGTTGTCATAAAAAAAATTGGAAAAGAATGCTCTAAAAATTGAAAAAAAAAATGCTCTAAAAATGTAAAAATACGCTCTAAAAAGTGGAAAAATGCTCTAAAAATTAAAAATATGCTCTAAAAATTAAAAATATGCTCTAAAAATATGCTCTTATGCTAAAATATGCTCTTAAACCTAAAATATGAAAAAATATGCTCTTAAGGCTAAAATATGCAAAAATATGCTCTAACAAATCATGCCAGATTTCTTAAAAACTTCTGAAACGGATAAATACCTTGCCCATTTATCAATAAAATGCACAGGAAAAAACATGATACTGCATATTTTTGGTTTCCCTGGTTATAAGGTTCAAGTTGAAAAAATGCACAAGAAAAACTGAATTTAATAATTATAGACATTTCTGGTAACTCCCATACCGGTTTCAAACACCCCAGTTAGTGTTATCATCAGTAGGATTTTAAATGTCGGTTTGTCTTGTTAATGGAAATTGTTTTTTATATATGTGAATATTTTTTAGTTTCTATAGAATAAATTTTGACAGTTTTCAACACTACAATTCTATTTATAGCAATCTCAACCACACTTTATACTTTCTTCCAACTTTTTTGTAATTATAATAATTATTGAAAAAAAATTTATGAAAAAAATTTGTATTGAAAAAAAATTTATATAAAAATTTTTTAATGAAAAAAAGTTTTGTTACGTTTTTTTACCAGCTGGTTAAAAGCTTTTATATTCACCATCGGGTGAGTTATTATTTAAGTTACAAACCTTTTTTTTGAAAAAAAAAATAAAATATTAATTCGTATTGTGTTTTTCTTCAGTTTTTAGCTTATCAAACTGAAGTGGCGTCCTGCATCACTTTTAAAATTACACACCAGCCTAAAAACATTATCATGTTAAAAAACACTAATTATTATAAGAATATTGTTATTTTTGTGATAAAAAATACCACCAAATATACAGAAATTTTATTCTTAAATCTTTTTTGCACAAATGTACACATTCTTATTAAGGGTGGAGTAGCGTATTTTCAGCTCACTCCTTTCTGCAGATTTGTTTGATTGTTTTGTATACTATAAAATTATGTTTTGTATACTATTCATGTATTATTTTGCTTTAGGGGCTTAAAGCTCTAACTACTTGCGCTTGTTTTTCTGTACGAAATTCGTGTTAAGAATTTTTCGTAGCACTACAACATTGATACAATTACACAAGAGTAGATTTGTACGTATGGTGTTTTGAAACAACAACATTTCCAAAATTATTTTAAGAAAACTATTGTTTTCAGTGCGTACATATATTTTTAAGGAAAAAGTCATTTTGAGAAATTCTTCAAATAAAAAGTCATTTGAAGAATTTCTCATTCCCCGATTTCTATTCTACGGTGATAAACGTTTAATGGATTGAAAAACTATTTTAAAATTTTTAGATTTTTACTTTTTAAAATAAAGTTTAAAATGGTGTAGACATAATACAAACAGTTGAAATATATTTGTTAATACACAAGAGTAAAATATTTTGTTAAATGCTGAAAACCTCATTGAAGACATAAGAATAATATATGAATTTGGTTGTATTTATATATGAGGAGTCGCAGAACAAAACGTACTTTTTCGCATTTTTTGACAAATTGATTTTTTGTTCTTTTTATATTATTTGGTTCGAAATCTATCAGAAAAAATGTTCATAGCGTGAATTATTTTTGTATTTCATTAAGAAAATGGATTCCTTAAAAATTGGTGTGTAACAAAACGTACTTTTTTGTTTATTTTTTTATCAAAACGTACTTTTTTCATTGTATTTCATATGTAAGACTTTTCATAATTTTATAATATGCCATTTTACTCTTATATTCCATATTCCATATATACAATTAAATGCCCACCAAGATTTTTTTAAGCATTATTGCAGGCCAGTGAAGAATTTTCCCCCTTATTCTTGTTATTGGTCTATTTACACCTCACAACCACAGTATGGTGGTACATTAACTTTGCCAATACGTGTGTAACGTATCTAAATATGGGCCAATGAGGCTCTTTTGTAGTTTTTAATAAATAAGAACATTATTAAAACACTCGATCAAAATAGTGTCGGCTAAAAAAATACGCACATCAAAACGTCGTTTTTCAATTATTTTTAAACAAAACGTACTTTTTTCATTATTTTTTAACAAAACGTACTTTTTCCAAAGTAAAAGTGGTTTTATATTAAACATCCTTAATATATAATGTGGTGACTTATGGCAGTTTGATACATCTCCTGATAAGCAAAAAACTTGTTACCATATTCAGGTTCATGCAGTTTTTCAAAGGGGCGAAACAAATAAACCTCAATTTCCCAAAAAATTTCAATATGCGAAAAAGTACGTTTTGTTCTGCGGCTCCTCATATGGAAAAATTTATAAATCTTAGCGTTTTACTAAGAGTTAACACAAATAACACGCAGAGTTGCACTCACAATTTCTTTTGCTATTTTAAGCACCCGAGTAAAAATAAACATATATTACAATATATAACTTGATACAAACATAATAAATTATATATGATTATACATCCCTGAGATATTTTCTAAATTTATTTAATGCAGTCATATGTGGTAATATATAATTCAATCATGATTCGGATTAAAAAGTGTACGGTGATATAATTATATAAAATTATATGAGGGTCAATACAAAATTTCTTTTTCTGTATAATTTAACTTAAAATTATATATAGCTTATGCTGTTCCATATAAACCTATATATGTTTACAATTAACCAAAAATTTTCTAAGTTTTTTAGGCAAAGTATAAGAAACTTTTTAAAATGTTCCTAAACATTTCTTGTTAGGGTTATGAATATCACCTATCTGGTTCGAAGCGTACCCAAACATTTTTTTTGTTTTTGAAAATTATATGTTTGGTGAATGTATCGTTGACCTGTGGTGTATCTCAACCCAAACCAAAAAACACCAGGATTTTATATGTTTTTGTGCAATTAGATCTAATTAGATCCACCAATATAAGGCAATGTCTGGTCAAAACTCGGATGAATTCAAATCATATTTTATACAAGTAGATCTTTTTTAATGCAAAAACATCCACCATTATTCGGATCAAATTGCGTATTAATATATATTGTGTCATATATCATTATATATTGCATCATATACAAATTTTTACTCGGGAAAATCTATTTTTAGAAACACCTATTACTATTGTAGTTTTACACATTAAATGTGTAATATAGCATTTTTATATTACTATGGCAGTAATATTAATAATATTTCTTACAGAAACCATGGTCTAAGGTAAATCCACATTTAATTTAATCTTTAGAAGACACAATTTTCTTCCTCAATCAAAAAATTTTTTTCTAAAATTCAAATCTATTATTGAGTTATATTAGGTTTATGACTTAATGGAATAAAAATTTGCCTGCAGTCTTGGAAAAATCCAATGTTGAAAAAAATGTCACTCTAAGGTACGTTGTTTCTGTGAATATATTGAATAAAGTCTTAATATTATATTACTAAACAGAAATACATGTGCAGAAAAGATTTTTGGTTTTATTTTTGTGTTGATTTTCTTATTTGTTTCTTTTTTTACCTTGAAGCTAAAACATAATTTATTTTCACACCTCAAACCGCTTAACAAAGATTTGTATTCATTTAGCAGAAAAACACACAGTAAATAAGTAAAAGTGTAAAATATGATTGTGGCGAATTTGTAATACCCTTTGCATACAGAAAAATAAAAAAATAAATTATTATCACCAGGAAAACCAAAAATATGCATTTTAATGTTTTTTTCCTACGCATTGTATTGATCTATGGGTAAGGTATTTATCCGTTTCAGAACAATTTAAGAAATCTGGCATCGATTTGTTAGAGCATATTTTTGCATATTTTGGTCTTAAAAGCATATTATTGCATATTATAGTCTTAGAACATATTTTGGCATAAAAAAATATTTTTATTGCATATTTTGGTGTTTTGAGAGCATATTTTACGAAAAATATCATATTATGATAAAAAAAGTATAAAATATTTTATGTATTGAAGACAACAGAAAACTAAAAAATTATGAGGACATATTTTGCGAGTTAAGAAAAATTTGACTTTTTGTATCAAACAAATTATTTTTTTTAAGTAGATTTTAGTTTACAAATTGTTTGAAAAGGGCTTATTTGTGAAAATTCATATTTTTATCGTTTTTATGTAGAAGTTTAAAGAAGAACTAAACTTTAAGGAGCATATTTTTTACATTTTAAGAGCATATTTTCCGTTTTTGGCTGCATAATTTAAGCGCATAAAACCGGTTTTTAGAGCATATTTTTGGTTTCCCCTGATTATGACCTTATGATAAATTGCATTAATAACACAATTAAAAAAAATTCTGTGCACTAACCGTAACTATCAGGCATGTGATGGAAATCGAAAACGAAAACAATCGAAATTTCAACTGTCAATATTTTACGATCTGCAAAATATGAAAAAGATTATATAACTCAATATTATACTTCTGATTTATCTGAATATGTAAACGGTATAACAAATTAAATTTTGTTTTTTATTAAACAAAATATTCTCGATTGAAAAAGTGTTCGTTTTCGATTTCCATCACATACCGGTATATTTCTTATGTTCAAATCTGATTATTTTTCATTAAAAAAAAAATTTTTATTTGACCTTTAAAATATTATATTTTGAGTAGGTTTTTTTCTAGCTCGAGGTCGTTATTTCCTTTATTAATTAAAAAATGTTCTTGATAATTATTCTATGAGAATAACATAGTTTTAATTAGTAAAGGAAATAATGAACTCGAGCTAGAAAAAACACCTACTCAAAACATATACTTCTTATGTTTTATAGAACTCAAAAAAATTATAAAATCTGTTTCACGGACCCAGTTATTAAATATTTTGAGGTTATTAGACTATTTTCTTATATCTCGCGTTTTATACATCCGATGTACTCGCAATAAAAACATTATTTTCCAAATAGCTTATTAGATTACGTGGAATTAGCATATATATGACAAAAATGCGTTATTTAAGTAAGAATAACCCAAAATTTGGATAATCGCCAGAAACAGAAATCGTTACAAATAAATTTGTTTTTATCGTTTCCCTTATAAGCCTGCACCTTAACAAAGACTTACAAAGTTGGTTTGATAAAAATCTATGAGTAAAACCCGAATTTATGACACACACAAAACACTAGTATTTATACCTGTTTTTTATACCCTCCACTCTAGTGATAGAAGGTACATATAAGTTTGTCATTCCGTTTGTAACACCTCGAAATTTTGGTCTAGGACCCCATAAAGTATATAAATTCATGATCCTTGATCGATTTTAAGACGATCTAGCTATGTCCGTCTGTCCGTCTGTCCGTCTGCCTTTCTGTCTGCCTGTTGAAAGCACGCTAACTTTAGAAAGACTTTATGGACTCCTGAAGTTTGGCATATATGTTAGGCATTTACCTGGTCAGGTTGGTATTGCAACCCAGTAAAATTGGTCTAGTGGTTCAAAAGTTATGAGAAAAATACTGAATTTCGGCAAGGGTTTTTCGTCAATTTACGAGATAAAACAAACGCTTACCTTCGAAAGGCAATTCTGAGGATGCTGAAGCTTAGCATATATATTTATCGTTCCCCTGGCCTAGTTCATGTTGAGTGTCAGCCAAATCGGACCAGTGGTTCAAAAGTTATTAGCAAAACCGTGAATATCAGATTGGTTTCACCTTAAATTCACGTGTTAAAAACCCAGTAAACATGTTTTAAAAACATTGGTAAGTCACAAAAATATTTTACAACGTATTTTTGTCACTCAAAAATATTTTTAAACTAAAACAAAAATAAAATACTCTCAAAAAAAATTTTACGCTCAAAAAAATTTTACACTCAAAAAAAATAGTATTTTTTTTTTTTCAAAAATTACTAAAAAAAGTTTTTTTACACAAAATAAAATATTTCTAATCAAAAATGTTATTTTTTTTTGCACGTTAGAAAATTTACTTTCACTTAAAAAGGGCATTGTGGAGGGTATTCATAGATTCGGCCAAGTCGAATTTAACTTTTCTGCTTATTTTTGTTGTAATTAAAATACAAAAATTAAAAACTACAATGGAAATTTTATGCGCAGTTTCATAAAAATCATTATAACTTTGATGTTTGCCCATAGATTTTTATGAAATCCATTTTTCATTTTTATAAAAGTTCAGGCTTTAAAAAAAAAAATACAAAAATAAATTGTCGCTGTTAGAGCGCATTTTTGTTGTAAATTAGTGTACATAAATTACTTAATCTTTCGCGTAATGTTTCCCAAATTTAAAAGTTCTTTAATTTTTCCTAATTTTTGTAAGCCATTTTTCATTAATTTGAGTTTTTAGGAATTATTTTTGTATTAAAAATTCTTCTATTTTTTTGGAACAATTTTTCATTAATTTACACAGCTCAACATGAAAATGCGTATTGGATTCTGGCAAGTGATTTAGGTAGTGTTTGTTGCGCTGATTCCAAATCTGCTACCCAAATATGTTTATCACATCAGGATTTTGAGCTATTCGCGGTTAAAGTGCCGAAAAAGGCCATTTTTGACCCTTTCTGAAAGCTTATAATATAAGATCCTGACATGCGTTTGACTTGGTATCAAGCTCATTCAAAAGTATGTAATTTTATCTCTAAGACAAAATAAAATGTTCTTGGAATTTAATTTTCTAAAATGGTAAAAAAATCATTAACAAGAAACCTTCCATTTTTTAAATACTTAGTTTATTTACACAGTGTTTTTTAACAAATTTCCATACAAATACACACGCAAATATTAGAATCAAAGCATAATGATAATGATTTTTTCATTATTATAAAAAATTAAATTCCAAGAAAATTTGATTTGGTCTTAAAGAAAAAATTACGCACTTTCGAATGAGCTTTATATCAAGTCATTCGCATGTCAGGATCTTATTTTATAGGCGCTCGAAAAGGGCCAAAATGGGCCTTTTTTGACACTTTAACCGCGAATATTTTAAAATTGTGACGTGGTAGAAAAATTTGAGTGACCGTTTTGGAATCGGGAAACCAAAACCTATTAACTTTTTTTGGTTTAATTCAAAACGCAGCGACAAACCTTAGATTTGTAGAGCGGTGTTATCTTTTTAGGAATTATTTATCTTCTAGTAACCCTTAAAAAAATGCAGCTTAATCATGAAAAATGCTGCATTTTTTGTGGCATAATAATTTCATGTCCTCACTTCGCGTTTTTAATCATTTTCAACATGGATCGTCCTTGATTTCAGCTGCCTTGAGTTCACTTTTCATTTTACAAGCGTAGACTCTACTCTGACTGATGTATGTAACAAACAAAAGAACTCATTTAAATATGTTTTGTAAAACTCCTCCTGTAAAGAATACAAAATCTGAAAATGTTAGAAAACTTGCATAAGTGAGCTCCCAGCTAAGAGAGTTAATTAAGATGTATGTAGTAGGTAGTACACAAATAAAATACATATGTATTAGAGCAAGCATTTATTATATAAAGCTGTCTCGCATATGTTACCGATTATGTATATGTGTTGCATAAACACAAACTTGTACATGAGTGGGTTCTGATAGTGATGATTTTATATTATAACTAATTGTTAATAATTTTTAACCAAATATTATTAGGGAATTATTAACAGTCCCTGTTAGTTATGAAAAATATCTTGCGATAAATTATTTTTATTAATTTTGGCATGCTGAACATAAAAAAAAAAATCTAGAATCGGTCGAGCGGTTTTCGAGATATCGCCATTTGAAGTTTGACAAAAAATTTCCAAAAATAGCGGATTTATCCTGCGTTCAAGAATTAAAAAAAAATAAATAAAAAAATTTTTCCATTGCCTCTTTCATAAAGCTCGAGGCAAACGTTCATTTAACTTAACTTGTGGCAAGTTTTAACGTAGGAAAAACCGCCATTTCGAAAAGCGTAAAGCGTAAAAAGTTGCCGATTTTATTTGTTTTTAATATTTCTGGTAAGCGCATTAAAATTAAAATGATGCATCGCAAGATCTATTTCTTTATTTTTTTCGTTTTTAATTTTCAATAATCCAAAACTTTGTTCACCGTGTGCCGTGAGTTTAATCCAATTGGCTTCAAATTTGCACCAAATAAGATTTTTGCCAAGAAGAATACAAATTTTCCCGGACGTTCGAAATCGGAAGAAAAACATTTTTGCCGTACAAAAATATGACGGTCTATTGGAGGTTATATCTGTGGCAAAAACCCATAACAACATAAGTCGAGTTATGTCCAAAACGTGTTTTTACATTTTCGGAATCTCCTTATACATTTTCGTATTGTATCAAATTTTTATGAAAATCGGACTAAAACTTTCTGAGATATTGATTTCAGAACTCCACAACTCATTTTTTCTTAAAGGAAAAATAAAAATCGTAACAGCATATCTGAGTTTTGTTTTTATTCCTTATTTTAAAATCAGCAATCGTTGAAGATGCTAAAATGTATTTTACAGGGATACATAACTGCATATCTCGACATATGCTCAGATTAAAATGTAATTTTAAAACGCAATAACAACATCAATGGTTTTCACCCGATATATCCATAGTCTTTCTATATATCAATTTTTAAAGTAGCGAAGATTGTGTCGATAATAATGCTTGAGATATTTACATGCCCAAAATGTCCAAATTTGTTAACCCAGATTTGGTATTTGAAATTAAAACTTAAAAATGCTCTCCTGAAAAGTAGTATAAAAACACTTATGCACTTATTATACCCTCCACTCTAGTGATAGAGGGTATATATAAGTTTGTCATTCCGTTTGTAACACATCGAAATATTGGTCTAGGACCCCATAAAGTATATATATTCATGATCCTTGATCGATTTTAAGTCGATCTAGCGATGTCCGTCCGTCCGTCTGTCTGTCTGTCCGTTGAAAACACGCTAACTTTTGAAAGACTTTACGGAGGCTCCTGAAGTTTGACATATATGTTCTCCATTTACCGGGTCAGGTTGGTATTGCAATCCAGCGAAATCGGTCCAGTGGTTCAAAAGTTATGAGCAAAAGAGTAAATTTCGGCAAGGGTATTTTTCGAATTTACAAGATTAAAACCAGTATAACTTTCGAAAGACAATTCTGAGGGGCTGAAGCTTGACAAATATATTTGTCGTTCCCCGAGGCTGTTTGGTTTTGAATTTCAGCAAAATCGGTTCAGTGGTTCAAAAGTTAGAAGCAAAGCACTGAATTTCAGATTTGTTTCATCTTAAACTGTTGAAAACTCGTTAAACAAGTTTTAAGAGCATGGTGAAATACCAGTTTTGTAAAACTTGTTGTTGTTTGTTTTCTTGTCGTGGGGTGCAGTTTAGTTGTTAGACAAGTAAATATTTGTTATTGTTTTGTTATTGTTAGTGTAACTGTATGTAACGGGAAAAAATCAAATAAAGTATGTGTATGATTGAATGTTTATTTGTTTTTGGTTTTTAAAGAAGAGGTTGGTAATAAAAAAGAGGAAAATATGTGAAAGAGTTTTTTTTTTGTATTACATATAGGTATAAAACAACAAAAATATTTTACAAAGTAATTTGTTACTCAAAGAAATTGTACACTAAAAAAATATTTACACTCAAAAAAAAATGTTACACTCAAAAAAAAAATGTACAAATTATTTTTTTTTTTTTAAATGAAATGGCAGACTCAAAAAAATGTTGACAGTCAAAAAAATTTTACACTCAAAAAAATTTGATTGATTAAAAGAAAGTTTGACTCAAAATAATATACATATTTCTAATAAAAAATTTGTAATGCAATTTTTTGAATTTTTTTTTAGAAAATTACTATCAGATAAGATTGTGGAGGGTATTCATAGATTCGACCAAGTCGAATTTAATTTTTCTACTTGTTTTATTTTGAAAGTTTTTAATTTTCAATAATCCAAAACTTTGATCGTCGGTTGCCGTGAATTTAATCCGATTGGCCTCAAATTTGTACCACATAAGTTTTTGGCTTAGCAGAAAAAATTTGGCCGGACATTCAAAATCGGAAGAAAAATTTTTTTGAAGTACAAAAAAATGCCGGTCTATTGGAGGGTATAAAAAAACTTTATTATTAAGTAAAAACACCGCACTACGTATGAGTAATAAAAAAAAGTTTACTTGATATTAAGTATACGTATCTGTTTTTTTTTTTTTTTTAACTAATTGTAAGGGCGGATTACTCAATGAAAAGTTAGCTGCTAATTGCCGATTTAACGGAGCCTTATGTCAAAATTTGTATGAAAAAGTTAAATTTAACGGAGAGTTATTTTATAACGTAGCATTGAGTAATCCAGCCTAAGTAAAATAAAGTTAAATTTTTGAAAACTTTTAAAAATTCAAAACCTTTTTTAAACATATTGCTTTTCTAATATTTTTTTTAATCGATATAAAAAATTCTATGTTCAAGTTGTCACATCACGTTTTTTTATGCAGCGTATAATTTGATGCTGAATGTCACATGTGTATTTTTTTGTATAAATTTTATTTGATGGAATATATTTTATTTAAAATATTTTTTTTTGCTTTTATGCTAACTGCATTTCTTTATCTTTTTATTTTTTATTCTTTTTTTTGAAAATGTATAATACACTTTTTTGCTGTATTTAATTTTACAAATGAATGCATCCAATTATAAATGTTAATCAACAGATTCATAGACACAATTACATGCATACAAATTTATGAAAAAAAATGTACACACACATATATGTGTCTTTAGAATAATTTAGTTATATAGCAATGTTTGAAACTGTTTGTTATGAATGTGTGAAATGTATACAGTGGGTTGATTATGTGTTAATACAGGAAACATTATGTGAAGTTTTTTTTTTTTCTAAATCATATGAGTTTGTTTTTTCATCTAGACCTTATACTTATGTGGTACAAACTTGAGGCCAAACGGAAACATCACATATATTAATTTCAATGCGCTGAACACGAATGTCGAAAAGTTTTAAAAATTGTTCGAACGGTTGTCGAGATATCTCTTTTTAAAATTTGATAACAAATGGCGGTTTTCACACGACTAAGAAATTAAATAAAAAAGTTTCAAAACAATTTTTCCTTGCCCATTTTATAGAGTTTGAGACAAGCTTTCATTTAAAATATCAATCACCCTCAATAGTGGCGCTATTCGATCAATGTTGTGGTTTTTTAGTAAATTTTCACCATAAACTCTTAACTTTGATCAAAGGGCGCAAAGGGTTAACATAATCTGATTCGGGGCGAATTATGTTTAAATAAAAGTTTGTCTCAAGCGATATGAAATAACAAGTGGAAAAAATTTTGAATTTTTTGTTTAAAAATTTGAAGGATAGAAAAAACCGCAAAAGTTTTTGACAAATTTCAAATGGCGATATCTTGAAAACCGCCCGACCGATTTCGGAGATTTTCTTTATATTCGTTTTCAAACCTAGTACAAAATAATATCTCGCTGGCTATCTAAAATTTTGGTGGAAATTTTCCAAAAATCCGAAAATTCCTTAGAGGCCACCACTAGTTAAAATGATCGAATTTGGGTTAAACCAAGTTTAAATGAAAACGGTCTAAAGCTCTATAAAAGAGTCAAGGAAAAAAAATTTTGAAATTTTTTTAAAAATTTCTTATTTTAAATTTCTTGGAAACAACAATTTTGATTTTTTGTATGTATTCGTCACGTTCACACTGTATTATTATGTGAGTGTATTTCTATGATGCTATATTTTTATCTAATCACAAGTCATGTATACTTTTTGAATTAAAATATTTCCATTAGTTAACATTTGTTACGTTTTGTGTTATGCATTTCGTTAAAAAAATATATATATAAATGTGTTTATTTAAACAAATTAAATACATTTTAAGGAATTAGATAATTGTGCAATTTATTATGTTTGCTTGGTTGGCTGGCGATGGACTTTGCCAGAAACTAATGAAAAAAATTAGATTTAAATTAAAAACAAGTAGAAAAGTTAAATTCGACTTTGCCGAATCTATTAATACCCTCCACAATGCCTTTTTAAAGGGTAGTACATTTTCAACATAAAAAAAAATTAACAATTTTTATTAGATATATTGTATTTGGAGTAAAAAACTCTTTTTTTATCAATTAAAAAATAAAAGAAAAAATTTTTTTTTTTTTTTGTGTAAAACTTTTTTCGAGTGTAATGTTTTTTTTTTACATTCTGATTAATTTTTATTAAAAAATAAAAATTAGAGGTATTCAGAGTCTTGCTTGCCAGCACTGGCACTTGTGGTAAAAGAGCACTTTTCAAAATTACTTTTCAAAATACATGTATTTTTTGAAAGAAGTACTCTTTTGCTACATTGCCAGGGCTGGCAACAAGATTCTGAATACCTCTATTGTTTTATTCGACCTTTAAAATATTATATTTTGAGGATGTTTATTCTAGCTCGTGGTCATTATTTTCTTTACTAATTAAAACCATGATATTCTCATAGCATAATTTTCAAGAAAATTATTTTTTAAATATTTTTTTTGGTTATTGACAATCGTTGCCTTACTAGTATAGTACAATTTCTTCGTCTTTCTAATTCACATTGTGGATAGAGTCGAATATGTATTAATACTTTAGTTTGTGCACAAACGATTTGTCATTAGACTCGTTTGCTACTTTGTAGTAAATCGTTTTTTATTTTTTGCTAAATAATCTTGACAATGGAATTTGACAAATTCCGAGACACGTGTCGATTAAGTCTTGCAAAAATGACCAACATAAATAAATTTAAAACAAAAAAATAATTTTCTTGAAAATTATGCTATGAGAATATCATGGTTTTAATTAGTAAAGAAAATAATGACCTCGAGCCAGAATAAACATCCTCAAAATATAGTTTTTTTTATTGTAAAAATATTTCTGAGTGAATGCACGTACGTATGTACACAAAATATTGTCATTTTTGTAAAAAAAAAAAAAAAAAATTTTTTTTCAGTGTAAAATTTTTCTTGAGTGTACAATTTTTAAGTAACCAATGCTTTTAAAACTAAACAAGTTTAAAAAGCATTGCTTTAAAACTAAACAAGTTTGACAAGCATTGTTAAGTTACCACCAATGCTTTTAAAACTTGTTTAACACGTGGCTTTTAAGATCAAACCAATCTGGAATTCAGGGTTTTCTTATAACTTTTGAACCACTAAACCGATTGAGTTGAAATTCTAAACCAGCTAGAACTGCGGAACGGCAAAGATTTATGCCAAGCGTCAGCAGCATCAGAATTGTCGTTCGAAAGTGATAGTGTTTTATGTCTCGTAAATTCACGAAAAACCTTTGCCGAAATTTACTCTTTTGCTCATAACTTTTGAACCACTGGACCGATTTGGCTGGATTACAATACCAACCTGACCAGTTAAATGGCCAACATATATGCCAAACTTCAGTACACAGAAAAAATTTGAAACGAATTTCAATCAACAAAAACGCGGATTCAATCAATTTTTTGATTGAAATTCCTCCAATTAAAAAAATTGTTATACCAATCATCAAATTGTAGGTGATTGATTGAAAATTTTTTCAATCAAACATTTTTTCGATTTTGATAAAAAATTTGATAAAGTTTTTATTTATAATCAATCAAAATAATGATTGATTTAACAAATGAATTGTAAGCTTATGACAAAATTATCAAAAAATTCATCTTTTTTGGTTTCCAAAATGTTGCCAACAATAAAAAAAAGTAAAACCCGATTATTTTGTATATTTTTGAATTAATCTATTCAAATAAACTCAAGCGAAAAAAATTTGGTATGTTGAAAATTTGTAATTCGACACCTAACGAAAATAATAAAATTTTAATCAAAACATTGATTGACTCATTTAAATTTTGTTGATCAATAGATTTTATTGAAAATTTTTAGTCAATAATTTTTTGTGTGTAGGCTCTGTAGTCTTTTAAAAGTTAGCGTGTTTTCTTCGGACGGACGGACCTACGGACGGACATCGCTAGATCGACTTAAAATCGATCGAGGATCATAAATATATATATTTTATGGGGTCCTAGACCAATATTTCGATGTGTTACAAACGAAATGACAAACTTATATATACCCTCTATCACTAGAGTGGAGGGTATAATGAAATGTTTTTTAATGAATTTTGCTTCAAAAAATATTAACTTCGGAAGTTTAAGGAATTTTTTTAAAAAAAGTAGTGAAAACTTTGTAAAATATAAAACAGTGCTACAAAATTTAACAAATATAAAATCGGTCCAACAGTTTTCGAAATATCGGCTATTTAAATATTTGCGAAAAGTGGCAGTTTTTTCCCACGTTCAAGAAATTAAAAAAAATTTCTAAATTTGTTTTCCTTGACTCTTTCATAATGCTTAAGACTAGAGTTTGCAAAACGATTAAAATCGTAATCGCAATCGCGATTAATCGCACCAATTAATCGTAATCGTAATCGACAAAAAAATCATCCGATTACGATTAATAATTTCTTATGAAATACACTGTTCTTATAACGATTTTAAAATATATTATATTGACCTACGATTTATTTAACTTATTTGCAATTTCCATTTCCTTTTTTCTTGTAAAAGTAATTTAAATTCAAAGTAAAATTGAAATTTTCATCAATTTTGTTTTAAAAATACTGCAAAAGGATTTGTCTGAATTTGGTCAAACAATTCGGGCATGAAGTTTTATCAAAAAACGTAATTTTTTCTCTGGTTGCAGACTGAAGACACTTTTTCTAAATTTCCTTTTAAATTTTCACACAATCAGCTCTATAGTAGCCATTGGCAGGTATTCTGACACGAAATTCGAAAGATTATAATTTTCGAGACGGCTAAATATATGCACATAAAAGAAATTTTTGTGGTATTTTTTTTTTACGTTATTTCATAAAACATAAAAAGTACAAAAAGTGCACTTTTTTTTGACCAATTTTACGACCCCAATAATTTAAATTTACAACAAGTACTTTTTTTCAGACGCTTTTTTTACCAAAGAACCTGTATTCCAAACTTTACCCCTTTTTGTCCCCTTAACAATTTTTTAATTTTTTTTTTTTTTTTAGTTTAGATGTTTGTCACAAAAAATTCAGGAGGTCATTTTTCGTATCTTTCGAGAAAATCGCATTTGAATATTGGATTTCAGAAAAATTCTATAATACTCTTGTATTTTATTGTGTCAACACCGCGTATGAGTAACGACTATTTGTGAAACCAATGAATTTTCGTTACTCATACGCGGTGTTGACATAATAAAATACAAGAGAATTTCAGAATTTTTATAAAATCTAAAATTCAAATGGTATTTTCTAGCAAAATACGAAAAATGCCCACCTGATTTTTTTTTTTTTTGTGAATAGACAAACATAAAAACTAAAAAGAAAATTTGGGCGGATTTTTGATAAATTGATTTTTTTAAAAAATTAAAAGTTTCTGAAACTTTTCCAAAATAAAAAAATTTAGTAGATGGTCCATAAAAAAAATTATATATGAATGTTAATTTTTGCGATTGTGGTACATTTCGTAAATTTGATAAATCAAGGGAACTCGACACAATTTTTTGACAATTTTTCAATTTTTAACCACGCCTCATTAGCCCAGTTTTTAAAAAATTGAAAATCCAAAAACCCAATTTTCTTAGTTTCATATAGGGTTATCCATACCACATATTCAGATTTTCTTGGGACATATGTTTTTTTCGCAGGACATTTGGTGTGGAAAGATAATTTTATTGCATAAAATATTTATTTTTGCATTTTCGTACATTCTGAAATGTAAATTTTAAAGTTTTTTTTTTAAGTAAACTATTAAAATTACATTTATTTAAAAAAACTCGATTAATCGATAATCGCGATTAACGGCTATTTTTTTAATCGTAATCGCGATTATGAAATATCTCGATTATTTGCAAACTCTACTTAAGACAATCCTTGATTTAAACTTAATCTGAGCCAAATGCAATCATTTTAATCCTTGACGCATTTCGATCAAAGTTTAGAATTTTTTTTTAAATATCCGTTAAATATTCAGATTTTTGAAAAATTAGAAAATCAAAATCTATATTTAGCTATACTTTATTCTTATTAAATCTGGCATGTTGAATACGAATATCTAAAAAGTTCTAGAATCGATTAAACGGTTTTCGAGATATCGCCATTTAAAATTTGTCAAAATTTAAAAAAATTTCGGGGTTTTCCCACGTTTAAAAATTTTTTTTTTAAATCTCAAAATTTTTTTCCATTGACTTTTTTATAGTACCTGATTGAGACAAACTTTAATTTAAGCCAAATCAGACCATTTTAATGGCGCCCTTTCATCAAAGTTTAGAGTTTTTGTTAAAATTCTGATTAATTTTTATTAAAAAATAAAAATTGTTTTATTCGACCTGTAAAATATTATATTTTGAGGATGTTTATTCTGGCTCGAGGTCATTATTTTCTTTACTAATTAACACCATGATATTCTCATAGAATAATTTTCAAAAAAATATTTTTTTTTGTTTTAAATTTATTTATGTTGGTCATTTTTGCAAGACTTAATCGACACGTGTTTCGGAATTTGTCAAGATTCCATTGTCAAGATTATTTAGCAAAAATAGAAACGATTTACTACAAAGTAGCAAACGAGTCTAATGACAAATCGTTTGTGCACAAACTAGAATACTAATACATATTCGCCTCTATTCAAAATGAGAATTAGAAAGACGAAGAAATTGTACCATACTAATAAGGCAACTATTGTCAATAACCAACAAAAATATTTAAAACAATTTTACAGCGATAGTCCATTGGACTACAACAATATGTTATCTGTGTTGTTGTTGTGAGAAATACTCCATATTTGGGTTATTCATCACATGGCGTACCAACCATTATGTTCAAATTCTGATTAATTTTTATTTTTTGTTAAAAGTTTTCTAAAAATCCAAAAGTTTGATCGAATGATTTGGCTCAAGTTAAGTTTAAATTAAAGTTTGTCTCAATCTCTATGAAAGAGTCAAGAAACAAAATTTGAAATGTTTTTAAAATTTCTAGACCGGTGGAAAAATTCACCATTTTTTATATACAAAAATTTTTTTATGTAATACCATACATATAAAATTCACATGAATAAATAATGTGAATGATAAAACCATAAGTCTTAATAAAAAACGAGTATGTGACCAATCACATGCTAAATATATGAGGCGTTATTATTTATAACTGTTCTGCTACTCTAAACGTATCAGTATGAATTCTAGTGCAAAGATTTTCAGCACAATAGTACACTCTAAACAAATGAGTCCAGTTTCCTACTATAAATTTGGTAAATTTCAACAAATTCAAATAATACACTACTATAAATGTGTAAATTTCCAATAATTTTTTGGTAAAACTACACATTTTGTGTAAATTTACCCAATTTATAGTAGGAAACTGAAATAATTTTAATTAGAGTGTATATAACGACATTTAATTTCAAATTAGTTTATAACAGATTTTGCAGATATTGTAAAATATTAAACATGAATTTTTCTTCCGAAATTTAAAAAAAATTATTAAAAAACGATACCCGAGTAAAAATAAACATATATAACAATATATAACTTGGTACAAACATAATAAATCATATATGATTATACATCCCGTGAGGTATTTTCTAATTTTTTTAAATGCAGTCATATGTTGTAATATATAATTAAATCATGATTCGGATTAAAAGGTATACGGTTGATATAAATATATGAAATAATATTAGGGCCAATACAAAATTTGTTTTTCTGTATAATTTAATATAAAATTATATATAGCTTATTCAGTTCCATATATAAATGTTTCCAATTAACCAAAAATGTTCTAAGTTTTTTAAGCAAAGTATAAGAAACTTTTAAAATGTGCCTAAACATTTCCTTGTTAGGGTTATGTATATCACCTATCTGGTTCGAAGCGTACCCAAACATTTTTTTTTGTTTTAGAAAATTATATGTTTGGTGAATGTATCGTTGACCTGTGGTGTAACTCACCCAAACCAAAACACACCAAGATTTTTTATGTTTTTATGCAATAAGATCTAATTGGATCCAATGAAATATGGCAATGTCTGGTCAAAACTCGGATGAAATCGAATCATATTTTATACAAGTTGATCTTTTTTAATGCAAAAACATCCACCATTATTCGGATTAAATTGCGTATAAAAATATATTGTTTTATATATCATTATGTATTGCATCATATAAAAATTTTTACTCGGGTATTTTTAATTTTGATTTGATTTCTAGATTGATGCCAGAATGCACTTTAAACTAGATTAGAGGACGAAACTTCTCTCCTGAGAAGTTTACAGTACTCTTTTGATGCTGCCAGAACCTACCTAAGTTTCCGGGTAACTACTGAAATACCAAAAATACTACGTTCAGACAATACTTGTGCCACCGTTTACTTTAGTGGGCCAGTATTGGCCCGCTTGAATTTTTCTGCCAGGGCAATTATGTTTAGATCGAAAGAGTTACAGAATAATGCCTCATACACTGCAAACGAATATTAATTTGGACAAATACATTTCTATAAACAATAGATTATGTGTGTATGTAGCAATAAATTTTTGTTTTAACTACATCATACACAAAAAATACATACACATGAAAATATAACCTACACTCAAAAAAATAAAACTGTAAAGTTAACAAATTTTTTTTTTGTTAACTCGAGCTTACTGGCTTTTTAGCAAATTCTTAGTTAAAATCAGCGTTTTAACTACTTTTTTTAGTTAAGTTCAATTTACGAAAATACTAGTTTTGAACAAATTTTGAATTAATTTTTTTTGTTGACTTCAAAACTGAGTTTACGAATTTTTACTAATTAATTTGCTGATTTTTCGTAACAAATTTGTTAAGTGAAATTTCTTATGTAGCCTCCTATGCAAATCTCATAAGTTCTACTTAAGCTGATGAAAAAACAGAAAAAATAATCTTACAATTTTTTACAAAATATTTTGTAAATTTTAGTTTACGAAAAGTAACAAAAAGTTTAGCTGAATTCAACTAATTTTTTTGTATATATATGTACATTAAAACGTTACGAAATTTCAGCTAAATTTTTAGTTAAAGTAACGGTTTTTTTTGCTACATTCATTCTACGAAAAGTTAGCTAAATATTTTTAGTTAAATTAACTAAAAATTTAGTAGGCCCAAAATCAGGTGCTTTTTTAGTTAAATTTAACTAAATTTTTTGCTAACTTTACAGTTTTTTTTTTAGTGTACACACACATCCACATAAACTGTCAAATGTACAAACACAACACATATACACAAACTCATACTCGTATTTACATCAATGACACCAAAAAGTAAAATGTAAACAGCACATAAAGTCAACAATTGTCAATGTCAACTTTGTTACCAATAAATTGTTATTTTTAAGTTGGCATTAATATGTATTTATTTATTATTTATATTTGTTTTACTACTAAAACATCTGTACACACGCATGTACGTACGTATTTGTACATTCGTTCATCCATTTATATATAAAAACAAATACATGTAGAGATGGACTAAATTAATGTAAGAAAAAACAGTGTGTACAATGGAGTGATTTTTTTTATGCGTTCTAAAAACGTACACTAGGGCGGGTCGATTTTTTTTCGAAAATCGTATTATAAGAATAAAATTTGTAAAAAATTTTATGAAAATTTTCCATCGCGCCTTTCGACATGAAGATTGCTTTTCTCTTCTTTAGCAAAAGAAAGAGTTTTTTGAGAATATAATATTGGAGTAGGTTTATTCTAGCTCGAGGTCATTATTCCCTTTACTAATTAAAACTATGATATTCTCATAGAATAATTTTCAAGAAAATTATTTTTCTGTTTTGAATTTATTTATGTTAATTTTTGTAATTTTTGCTAGACTTAGTCGACACGTGTTTCGGAGTTTGTCAGATTCCATTGTCAAGGCTATTTAGCAACTACAATAACCCCATACTACAAGTAGCAAATATTTATAATATAATTGTACTATCGTAGTAAGATCAATGACAATGGAATCTGACAAATTCTGAAACACGTGTCGATAAGGTCATGCAAAAATTACAAACATAAATAAATTTAAAACAGAAAAATAAGTTTCTTGAAAACTATTTTATGAGAATATAATATATATTTTTAATATATATATGGGGGTTTTCGTGTCAACTGATACAACTTTTGAAACCGATGTCTTCCGATCGGGATGAAATTTGCACCAAGGTTAGTCCTATTGGATAGTAGTTCAGACACAATTTTTCAACGATATCGGTCAAGAACTTTCTGAGTTAGAGGGGGTCGAAATTTGACATTTTGGCCAAAGAGGTGTTGATTCTCATCCATGTAACTTCTTACCTATTGTTTTTAGCAAAATGTATCTTAAATAGTTTAGATAGCTATTTCTTCAGTCTTTCGAAAAAAAAATATAAAAAAAATAAAAACAAATTTTTTGATTTTTTTTCTTAAAAATCCAAAACTTTTTTGACTTTTTCCTCAAATTGGGCCCTTTTTTTTTTGATTCAAAAGAAAGCTTATTCGATTTCCTTTAAGACCTGTGGGGTCGCTTAGTGGGATGCGAGTGGGATATCTATGAAAAATTTTTTTTTTTTAACTTTGGAACACAAAAAACCGTTCTTCAATTTGCACTATTAGGCGTGGGATAGCTAACAAGTTTTCGATTTCGATCCGCGATACCCTCTAATTTTTTTAGGTTCGAAAAAGAAAGCACGAGCCAAAAATGGGGGCGGTGGGGAGGGGCCATATGGCCCCTCATTGGGGTCAAAGTTGGGCGTAAAGAGGTAAAAGTCCTCAAAAAGCCCCAAAACTCCCATAGAAACGCCCCTGAAGGGGTGCAATGTGAGACCGACCTCCAATAATTTTCTGCCCCCAACATTTTTCTTGAACATACCTTACCCCTATTTCCACTTCCTAAGGGGGCTCCCATACAAAATGACATTTTTATAAAATTTGCTCCTACCGCTCTAACTGTCCATAGGGTGCCCCTAGAGAAGTAAAATGTGTGACCGACCCCCAATATTTTTTCAACTCCAACATTTTCTCAGAATATACCTACCCTTTGTTTTCAACTCTTAAGGGGGTCCCCATACATTTTTTTTTATTAGTTTTTAAAGATACATGTTTTTATAATGTATGAGAGCGTCTTAGGGAGTGGAGATAGGGTGTTATGATGTTCGGACAAAATGTTGGTAACTAAAAAATAATGGGGGTTGGTCGTAATTTTTGCCTCGGTAGGGGCGGTAGGAGCTGGTTTAATAAAACAAATTTATAAAAAATAAAAGAAATGTATGGGGACCACCTTAAGGGTTAAAGATACATTGTAGGTATGTTTGCAAAAAATGTTGGAATTAATAAAATAATGGAGGTCGGTCATACATTTGGCCCCACTAGGGTCACTTTAGGGTAAGTTAAAATGGTAGGATAAAATTTTTTTAAAATGGTTTGTATGGGAGCCCCCTTAGGAAGTGGAAATAGGGGTAAGGTATGTTCAAAAAAAATGTTGGGGGTAGAAAATTATTGGAGGTCCGTCTCACATTGCACCCCTCCAGGGGCGTTTATAGGGGAGTTTTGGGGCTTTTTGAGGATTTTTACCTCTTTACGCCCAACTTTGAACCCAATGAGGGGCCATATGGCCCCTCCCCACCGCCCCCATTTTTTGGCTCGTGCTTTCTTTTTCGAACATAAAAAAATTAGATGGTATCGCGGATCGAAATCGAAAACTGGTTAGCTATCCCAAGCCTAATAGTGCAAATTGAAGAACCGTTTTTTGTGTTCCAAAGTTAAAAAAAAAAAATTTCGTAGATATCCCACTCGCATCCCCCTAACCGACCCCACTGCTCTTAAAGGAAATCGAATAAGCTTTCTTTTGAAAAAAAATCAAAATTTTTTTTTTTATTTTTTTTATATTTTTTTTCGAAAGACTGAAGAACTAGCTATCTAAACTCTTTGGGACACATTTTGCTAAAAACAATAGGTAAGAAGTTACATGGATGAGAATCAACACCTGTTTGGCCAAAATGTCAAATTTCGGCCCCCTCTAACTCAGAGAGTTCTTGACCGATCTCATTGAAAAATTGTGTCTGAACTACTATCCAATAGGACTAACCTTTGTGCAAATTTCATCCCGATCGAAGACATCGGTTTCAAAAGTTGTGTCAGTTGACACGAAAACCCCCATATATATAATATTTTTAAATCGAATAAAACAATTTTTATTTTGAATAAAATTAATCCAAAGTTGAATAATATTGGAGTTTTAATCAAATGTAATGCAAAAAATTTTCGTAAAAAATGTAACCCCCCGAGTAAAAAAGTTTTTATATAATTATATATAATTTGATAAAAATTATATCAAATTATATATAATTATATAAAATTATATAAAGGAGTAAAATTTTCCAAAAAATTGGATAAAATTATATAAAATTATATATAATTTGATAAAATTATATCAAAGTATATCCAGGATTTGGTGGATATATGTAATTATATAAAATTATATCAAATTGTATATAATTTTATATAATTATATCCACCAAATCCTGGATATAATTTGATATAATTTTATCAAATTTTTATCCAACTTTTTGGAAAATTTTAGCTCTTTATATAATTTTATATAATTATATATAATTTGATATAATTTCATCAAATAATATATAATTATATCAAAAACTTTTTTACTCGGGCCTCTAATTGCCTTTTTTCATAGACTTTTTTATATTTATTTAAAAAAGGCAACGTTTATCCCTTAAGCCGGGAGCAGATGGATAACTTGGTGAATGAAAAAATCATCATAAATTTTATATATCACATCGGAACGTAATGTTTAGCTCTGAAATATATTTACACTATTTTGTCTCGAGTTTTTCTTTATATTTTTTTTTACATTTTTATTAGTTGATTGGCAACACTATTTTTTATGTTTGTTATAAATTTGTGTGTGTAACTTTACAACATGAGTATTAGTAAATTATACCACTTTTCGACAAATAGAAAAAAAATTGTAACAATAAAATATTGAAATATATTGAATATCAAACATAAAATACAAACAAAAATAAAATTCAATAAATCAAGAAGAAAAATTTTTGTAATTTTATATTTATACATTAAATAAAAAATAGGTAAAATATATATGAAGCCATAGATAACAACAAACATACAAAGAGTTATAAATTATTATATAAAAATGTTTAACAAAAAAACAAAAATATAAATTTATAAAAAAATGTTTTTTTGTAAAAAGTGAATGACTAACAAATTAATTGAATGACCATTTTGAAAATAAACACAATTAACAAAACACCACTCACACATTCACAATTATGTTTTCTAAACCATTTATTTTACGCACACACACACATAAAAGTGTTTAAATGTGTATGAACGAATTGTTGTTGAAATTGTTGTTTAATAAATAGGGATGAGATTTCCATGCAAATGCATGTTTTTTGTCGAACGTCTAAAAACGATAGCGACCAATTATATTTCCGAATCAAGAAATTTGCGTTAAAATGGCATCGATTTGTTTTTGCATATTTTGGTAAAAATGCATATTTTTTGCATATTTTGATTTTAAATGCATATATTGTGCATATTTCCAACTTTTAAGTGCATATTTTTGCATATTTTGGCATAAATTAGCAAAAACACAAATTGAAATATATTTTTTTCAAAAACTATTTTAAATTTAAAAAATTTATTTTAAAAATAAGAAAAAATTATTTTTTTTCTTCTTAATTTTTTATACCCTCCACTCTAGTGATAGAGGGTATATATAAGTTTGTCATTCCGTTTGTAACACATCGAAATATTGGTCTAGGACCCCATAAAGTATATATATTCATGATCCTCGATCGATTTTAAGTCGATCTAGCGATGTCCGTCCGTCCGTCCGTCCGTCTGTCTGTCTGTCTGTCTGTCCGTCCGTCCGTAGAAAACACGTAAACTTTTGAAAGACTTTACAGAGGCTACTGAAGTTTGGCATATATGTTGGTCATTTACCTGGTCAGGTTGGTATTGCAATCCAGCCAAATCGGTCCAGTAGTTCAAAAGTTATGAATAAAAGAGTAAATTTCGGCAAGGGTGTTTCGCGAATTTACGAGATAAAAAACACGATAACTTTCTAAAGACAATAATAAGACTGCTGAAGCTTGACATGTATCTTTACCGTTCCCCAGGCCTATTTGGTATTAAATTTCAGCTCAATCGGTCCAGTGGTTCAAAAGTTATAAGCAAAACCCTGAATTTCAGATTAGTCTCATCTTAAATGCCACATGTTTAACAAGTTTTAAAAGCATTGGTGGTATCTTAACAATGCTTTTCAAACTTGTTTAGTTTTAAAGAAATGCTCTTGAAACTTGTTTAGTTTAAAAGGCATTTGGAGCTTAAAAATTACACTCGAAAAAAATTTTACACTCAAAAAAAATTTTACACCCAAAAAAAATTTTACACTCAAAAAAAAATTTAGTTTTTTTTTTTACAAAAATTATAATATTTTGTGTACATACGTACGTGCATTCACTCAGAAATATTTTTACAGTAAAAAAACATTACACTCCAAAAAAATTTTACACTAAAAAAAAAATTAGTAATTTTTTTTTTTAATGACAAGAAAAGAATTTTTTACTCAAAATAAAATATTTCTAATCAAACTTGTTAATTTTTTCCCGTTAAAAACTGTACTATCCTTTAAAAAATGCATTGTGGAGGGTATTCATAGATTCGGCAAAGTAGAATTTAACTTTTCTACTTGTTTTTATATATTTTCTTATTTTCTAAAAAAATCTTGCTTTTATAAAGTTTTAAATGTTACTATTTAAACCTGCCGTTATTTTTTGCTTTTTAAAGAGTTTTTCCTATGAAAACAAGATTTTTATTGCACACATTTTAGTTTTTAGTGCATATTTGATGGTTTTTTAATGCATATTTTGAATTTTTTAGCGCATATTTTAAGAGCATATTTTCGATTTTTTAGTGCATGAAAATCTCATCCCTATTAATAAACAATGAAACTTAAATACTTGTTACAAATGTGTTTCAAACTAAAGTTGTTGATATTGCAGAAACTGGTCATATTATTGTTGTTGTTATTGTAATATTCAAGTGTTTGGTGTTTATTAAACATGTTTTAATACAATACATACAAACTTTTATGTTTGTAAATGTCTAACTGTAAGCCTGTCTTGTATGATGGAGTATTTAAGTTGCGTGACCACATATTCACATATGTGATACTATGGTCAAAAAGTATAAGATATTTTAATAATAATTCTTGTTAAACCATAGTAGAGTGTCCCTTATTTTAGAAATATTGGAAATGTGTCATTTTACGCCCCTATTACTTTTCCTTTCCTAAGCGGCGGGATCTTAAAGAGTGGGGCCTAACTTTGGAAAGGCTACTATGAGGCTGCCGAAGCTTAGCATATATAGTTGCCGTTCCTCAGGTCTGGTTGGTATTGAATTTTACCACAATCGGTCCAGCGCGCTGCAGCGGTTCAAAAGTTATTAAGGAAACCGTGAATTTCAGATTGATTTCACATTAAATTCATGTGTTAAAAAACGTTAAACAAGTTTAAAAAACTTTGGTAAGTCATAAAAATATTTTATAAAGCATTTTTGTAACTCGAAAATATGTATACACTAAAAAAAAATTTTACACTCAAAAAATTTAGTAATCTTTTTTTTTTTTTCACAAATTACTAAAAAAAATGTTTTTTCGAACTAAAATATTTCTAATCAAACGGGCACGGGTTAAAGTTATCGAATTTGGTTAAAATTTGTTCTACATCAGTTTAAGATCATGTGGCACAATTTTCCGCCCAGAAAATGGTAAAATTCTAAAGTTGAAATTTTGCTGCCACTCTAATATATATCATGATCCGCAATCGATTTTAAGTCACTCTAACGATGTCCGTCTGTAGAAAACACGCTAACTTTTGAAAAACTTTAATTAGACAGGTGAAGTTTTGTTGACATGTATGTTTCTTATCTGGGCAGGTTGGTATTATATTTCAGCGACATCGGTCCAGTGGTTCAAAAATTAAGCAAAAGAGTGAATTTTGGCAAGAGTTTTTCGCGAATTTACTAGTTTAAAAACACACTAACTTTCGAAATTCAACTGTGATGCTACCGAAGCTTAGAGTATGTATTTGTCGATAAAACCGTTAAACATTCTTAAAAAACATTGATAAGTCAGAAAAATATTTAACAAAGTATTTTTGTCACCCAAAAATATTTTTTCACAAAAAACAACTAGAAATATTAAATTCGAGTTGGCCGAATCTATGAATACCCTTTACAATGTTATCCGATAGTAATTTTCTAAAAAAAATTTCGAAAAATTGCATTACAAATTTTTTATTATAAATATATTATTTTGAGTAAAACTTTTTTTTAATCAATCAAATTTTTTTTGAGTGTAAAATTTTTTTGACTGTCAACATTTTTTTGAGTGTGCAATTTCATTAAAACAAAAAATTAGTGTACATTTTTTTTGAGTGTAAAATTTTTTTTTGAGTGTACATATTTTTTTGTGTAACAAAATTACTTTGTAAAACATTTTTGTTGTTTTATATATTTATGCAATACAAAACAAGTAGAAAAGTTAAATTCGACGTGCCGACCGAATCTATGAACA
The DNA here is from genome assembly GCA_963921195.1 of Pegoplata infirma. NCBI lineage: Eukaryota > Metazoa > Arthropoda > Insecta > Diptera > Anthomyiidae > Pegoplata > Pegoplata infirma. The sequence continues at coordinate 11,536,284 of OY992536.1, forward strand.
TTTTTTAACATGAAAAAAAATTAACAATTTTGATAAGAAATATTTTATTAAAATAAAAAACTCTTTTTTTTTCATTTTTAAAAATTATGAAAATTTACAAATTTTTTTATTTTTTTTTTGAGTGTAAAACTTTTTTCGAGTGTGATGTTTTTTTACTGTAAAAATATTTCTGGGTGAATGCACGTGCGTATGTACACAAAATATTGTAATTTTTGTAAAAAATACAAAATTTTTTTTGAGTGTAAAATTTTTTCGAGTGAAATTTTTAAGTAACCAATGCTTTTAAAACTAAACAAGTTTAAAAAGCATTGCTTTAAAATTAAACAAGTTTGAAAAGCATTGTTAAGTTACCACCAATGCTTTTAAAACTTGTTTATTAACATGTGGCATTTAAGATGAAACCAATCTGCAATTCAGGGTTTTGTTTATAACTTTTGAACCACTAGACCGATTGAGCTGAAACTCAATAGCAAATAGACCTGGGGAACGGCAAAGTTTCAGCAGTCTTATTATTGTCGTTGAAAAGTTATCGTGTTTCGTCCGCCAAATCGACTTTAACTTTTCTACTTGTTTTATTTCAAAAGAGCGGTACCCATATATTGTGATTGTTTTTGTAGTGTTTGCTATGCAATATGTTCAAGACAAAGCATATATCCATGTTAAAAATTTTTGAAAACTCAAGAAAATTAAAAAAAAAAATCCGAACCATTGTACACAGAAAAAAATATCGTGAAATCAAATGTAACTAATCAAATTGTTAGCAACTAATTTCTAGTTCAACAACGTTTTTAATTGTATCAACAATGTATATTGTTAATATGACAAAAGTCCACTTTAATTTCCAATTAAATGCATCAATTAAAATCATTGTTAAAAAACGCACAAAATGCTTATTGATAACACAGACACTTTATAAACTCATTTAATGAAGCACAAAAATATGTGACGATAGCACGGTGGTAGTGTGCTAGACTCGAATCATGAACATTGCGGGTTCGCTGCCAGGTGGCGGAAACATTTTTTTATTTTTATTTATTTTTATTTGGAGATTATTTTGTTTTTGCTATTCTGCAGACACCTTTATACGAATTAAGTCAACTACAAATATATATGGGGAATAGCACGGTGGTAGTGTGCTAGACTTCTACCATGTTCGTTGCCGGTTCGATTCCAGCTGCCGCCAGAATTTTTATTTTTTTATTTTTTGTTCTATTTTATTTTTTAATTAAATGACATTAAAAACAGTTTATTTCCGTTAATATACGCGTATAGTCAACTACAAGTACATATAAGGAATAGCACGGTGGTAGTGTGCTAGACTCGTATCATGTTAGTTGCGGGTTCAATTCCAGCTGCCGGCTAATGTTTTTTTTTTTTAATTTTTAGATTTCTTTTGTTCTATTTTTAGATTTTTTTAAATAAATTGACATTAAAGCATGTTTATTTCCGTTAATATAATTTATTACAAAATTTTCAATTAATTTCATTGTTGATAGAACAATGAATTTAGTTGACAAAATTAAGTTGATATTTTTTTCAAAAGTTACAAAATCCAATGTTGTATTGACAAAATCCAATGTAGGCTCAGTTTCAATTAAATATTTAATTGTATTAACAATGAAATTAATTGTATTGACAATTTTTTTTTCTGTGTACGAAAAAACTTAAAAAAAGGAAAGATTCAGTAAATTAACAGGCATATAGAAAAATATCTAAAAAGTTAAGACAAGTTCAGAATATACTACAAATATATACAAAGTCCAAAAAATTAATAAAAAATCATAAAATTCAGAAAATTTTTAAAGATCTCTTGAATAAAAAAAATACATATATTATTTCTAAATCCTTCTTTTTCTATTTTGCTTTAAAAATTTAATTTCTTTCATTTGTTTTAAACGAATTCCACCTTCTTTTGGATCCTACAATATGCGTGCAAATATTTTTACACATTAAAATAATAATGTAATTTATTATCGTCTACAATGAGAAAACATAAATATAAATAATTTCAAAATATTCACCTGGGCTTAGGTCTAAAGTGTAGTATAAAGTTTGTTGAAATTAAACATGCCAACACATGTATATAACAATATGTATATAACATACACACATACATAACATATATAAGTAAACATATTTCTGTTGGGGCCATTTTTTATTTATTTAATCAATGTGTGTAAATTATCATTTTCTATACATATGTACATTCACGCCTAGTCCTGTGTTAGTGCGTGTATATTAAGATAATACATGGGAGTATATCTTTTTATCTTAAACACCTTGTATGGGAATATCACGCAAATGCAAAAATTTATGTTTATTTTACACTGAAGGTAACAGATATTCTTGTTAGACTTCTAAAGGTATTTAACAACTTCCATAAAAGAAGGATCTTTTTTGAAAAAGACAAGAAAAAAATCCTTTAAGATAAATGAAATAAATACAAAATAAATAATAGTGTTAAAATTATCCTTGAAGAATTCTTGGGCAACGTTTACTATCGAATACAAAGAGACAAAAGTGGAAGAAAAACCAAAAAAGTATTAAAAAATTTTCAATGAAAAACCAGTAAGAAAAACCAAATAAGGAAACTAATTCCCAGTCAAAACAAAGAGGTATTGAAAAAAAGTTTAAGTGAAAAAAAATTTTATGTGAAAAAAACAATAGTTAAAAAATTTTGAGTGAAAAAAAAATTTGGGGTAAGAAATTTCTAGTTACAAAAAATTTCAATTCAATTCGATGTTTGTTTCATTTCATTTCGTTCCACTTTGTATTCCATTATTCCCTCGTTCAATTTTATTTCGTTACATGTGGTTTAATTTTTTTCCGTATAAAAAAATTCAGACACGTGTTTTCGTTTTTTTTTTTTCGAAAAACTCGCATTTAAATATTAAAATAGCTAGTATTTTCTTGTTTCAACCTAGCGTTTGAGTAACATTTATGCAAATATTTAATACTCAACCGCTATGTTGAAACAAGAAAATTGTACAAGCAAATTAAAAAATTGTTATGAAATACACGTGTCTAAATTTCTTTGTGTGGGTAGACAAACATCTAAACTTAAAAAAAAATATAAAAAAAAGTGGCCGGATTTTTGATAAATTGACTTAAAAAAAAGGAGCATTTCAGAACGAGTTCTGAAAATTTTTCAAAATAGTAGTAATAATATATGTACTGCTATTATTAGTACTATTTTGAAAAATGTTCAGAACAGAATGCACATATTTGAGATTATTGTGCATTCCATTTTAATTTGATAAATATTTAATTAAGGCTACTCGATACAAATATGACCATCTTTTCAATTTAGCCACGCCTCCTAAGCCAATGTTTTGAAAAATTTAAAATCTAAAAACGCAATTTTCTTAGTTCTATATAGGGCTAAATCACCGTCCTATAGCCAATATTAAACACGAACCGGATGATATACTTCTGAAAGTACACTCAAAAAAAAATATTGTAAAACTAGCAAAAAAAATGGTTAAAATTAGCAAAAAAATCTGTAGTTTTGGACGTTGCAAAAATTTTGGTAATATTAACAAAACCATTTTGCTAATCAAAAAATTAGGAAAAAAAATGGTAAAATTACAAGAATACCATTTTATTTTTGTAAAAAATCAACCTTGTAAAATAATCAAAAAATATGGTAAAATTACCAAAAAAAATGGTAAAATTGAAATAGATAAAAAAAATTGTAATTTGGTAAAAAAAACTGTTTTATTTAGTAATTTTTTTTCTCTGATTAGTAGTTGATTTAAAATTTGGTGAATATACTAAAAAAATGTTTGCCTCTTTTTGAGCACCACGTTCTTTAAATGTAGTAATAGCAGCATCAACTATTACTTCAGTTGTTGGATGGTTTCTTCGGCTTGATGGTGGCAGCATCTTCTTTTGCCTTCTTCTCAGCAGCTGTAGTTGCAGTAACTGGACTTCCAACATCAACATCCAAAATGATTTTTTTTTTTCACTTAAACACTTTGAACAAAAAATTTAAAGAACAACACTTCACTTTTTTTATTTTTTTTGCGTCATTTTTTTAGCTTAAGTAGAACAAATGAGATTTGCGTAGTAGTCTACACAAGAAATTTCTTACATTTTCAGGTAAAATTTGTAAAAAATTAACAATTTTTTTTCGAATTTTTAATTTTTTTCACATGTATTTAAAAAAAAAATAAAAAAAAAACTTTTGGATATTGAAGATTAGATATCTAACTATGTGTTAAAATTTTAAAAAAATAATTTTTCAAAATTATCAACTTTTTATTAACAATTTAGGTGGCAAATTTTAAAAAAATTTCATATAAAATTAGCAAAAAATATGGTAAAATTAGCAAAAAATATGGTAAAAAATACTAAAAATTCTGTAGCCTATTTTTGAGCGCACATGCAGTTGATGGATGGCTACTTTGCTATGGTGTTGGCAGCATCATCAATCTGCAATGATTTTTTTACACTAGAACACTTGAAACAATTTTTTTTTTAAACTAAGAAAAAAAATAAAAATAAAAAGTATTACCATTTCTTTAAGGAAAATACTAATATTTTTACTAAAATTATAGTAAAATAAAAAAAAAAAACTAGCAAGAAAATATAGTAAAAATACCAAAAAATTTTTGTATTTTACCAATAGTAAATTGCCAAAATAAACTGTAAAAGTTAAATGTTTATAATTTTTTTTGCTAAAGTTTGGTTGAAGTAAATTACAACACCTTTTACTAATATTTTGACTAAGTTATTTTTTTGAGTGTACACTCAAAAAAAAAATATTGTAAAATTAGCAAAAAAAAGGGTTAAAATTAGCAAAATAAACTGTAGTTTTGGACGTTGCAAAAATTTTGGTAATATTAGCAAAACCATTTTGCTAATCAAAAAATTAGGAAAAAAAATGGTAAAATTACAAGAATACCATTTTATTTTTGTAAAAAATCAACCTTGTAAAATTATCAAAAAATATGGTAAAATTACCAAAAAAAAATGGTAAAATTGAAATAGACAAAAAAAATTTGTAAATTGGTAAAAAAACTGTTTTATTTAGTAATTTTTTTTTCTCTGATTAGTAGTTGATTTAAAATTTGGTGAACATACTAAAAAAATTTTTGCCTGTTTTTGAGCACCACGTTCTTTAAATGTAGTATAGCAGCGTCAACTATTACTTCAGTTGTTGGATGGTTTCTTCGGCTTGATGGTGGCAGCATCTTCTTTTGCCTTCTTCTCAGCAGCTGTAGTTGCAGTAACTGGACTTCCAACAACATCAAAATCCAAAATGATTTTTTTTCACTTAAACACTTTAAACAAAAAACTTAAAAAACAACACTTCACTTTTTTTATTTTTTTTGCGTCATTTTTTTTAGCTTAAGTAGAACAAATGAGAATTGCGTAGTAGTCTACACAAGAAATTTCTTACATTTTTAGGTAAAATTTGTAAAAAATTAACAATTTTTTTTCGAATTTTTAATTTTTTTTCACATGTATTTAAAAAAAAAATAAAAAAAAAACTTTTGGATATTAAAGATTAGATATCTAACTATGTGTCAACATTTAAAAAAAATAATTTTTCAAAATTATCAACTTTTTATTAACAATTTAGGTGGCAAATTTTAAAAAATTTTCGTATAAAATTAGCAAAAAATATGGTAAAATTAGCAAAAAAATATGGTAAAAAATACTAAAAATTTTGTAGCCTATTTTTCAGCGCACATGCAGTTGATGGATGGTTACTTTGCTATGGTGTTGGCAGCATCATCAATCTGCAATGAGTTTTTTTTTCCACACTAGAACACTTTAAACAATTTTTTTTTCTTAAAACTAAGAGAAAAAAAATAAAATGTATTACCATTTCTTTAAGGAAAATACTAATATTTTTGCTAAAATTATAGTAAAATAAAAAAAAACTAGCAAGAAAATATAGTAAAAGTACCACAAAATTTTTGTATTTTACCAATAGTAAATTTCCAAAAAATACTGTAATAGTTACATTTTTACAATTTTTTTTGCTAAAGTTTGGTTGAAGTAAATTACAACACCTTTTACTAATATTTTGACTAAGTTTTTTTTTTGAGTGTACAAAATATGACCTAAAATATGCATTTATAGCAATAATATCAAAATATGCAAAAATATGCATTTTAAGCAAAATATGCAGAAATATTTAGTGCATATTTCTGCATATTTTAATCGAAAAAATAAATATGTCTTTCGACACATCATACTTTTTAATTATGATGCATTGAGCACGATAATCAAAAAACG